>JANQDE010000181.1:0-34579 GCA_037157785.1 Cephalotes varians
AAGGACAGACATTTGATAGAGTTGGAATAGATCTTCGCAAAGATGTATTTAATCATGGTCAACTTTATGTGGCTTTTTCACGAGTACGTTCTTGGAAAACATTAAAAGTTTATCTTGGTAGACAGCGCGATAATAAACAAGTTAAAAATTATGTATATAAGGAAATATATATATGATGTGGTGTTCTTAAACTTTTTATACAGGAAAATCAATATTAACATACTTCGTTTTTTTGATATTAAAGGCTTAATGGCGCGCGCGTAGCGCGCGCTTTGTATTGTTCTAGTACTGATAAATAATACATTTGAATTTACCGCAAAACAATGACGTAATTTGGTGACAATTCTGATTGGTCGCTTGACTGTCACGTGATTCATCGTGCGCATAAGCATACCCTTGTCTTTATATCATGGCATCGTGAACACAAGGCTTTAAACAAAACCTAAATGATTTCGAACGCTTATGAATAGGTTTGTTCTTTGTAGCTAAATTAGTGCATACTCTCTTTGTACTTAAAATGAAATAGCTACATATTTGAAGTTTAAAAGCAAGAAGATAGAAAATGCAGCCACAGAAAACAAACCCGTCCTAAGAATAACGAATCTGTCATCACCTATCACCTGTCATGAGTTGGTGACGTCACACTAGCAAGTCGTTCGGCGAGCGTCGTCAAGATTCGGCTTCGCGACGACGCGACACGGATAACTGGCTCGGATTTGATTGCGCGTCAAGGTGTTATCGCGACGAGACGAGAGAGAAATTCCACACCACCCTCCCCTACGTGTGTCGGTATATGGTGTCGCGACTGCTGACATTGAAAGTATTCGATAAGTGGTGCCGTCGTCGCCGCTGCCGCCGTCGCCGTGCGTTCGCCTGATGCTGAAATGAAGCAGAAGCGCGTCATGTATGGCGACGCGCGGAAACTGTGTGAGAGACGAACGCGATCGGCCCCGTACGGGCCCTGCCTCACGTCGGATTAACGATCAATGGCTTTATTCGAGAAGAGATACACGAATAAAGTGCTGTTAGATGATACAGAGCAGCTGACAAGCGTCATCGAAAATGCAAGGACCATCGACGGACATACGGTATGCGCTCTGGTATTTCACTCCCCCTGTATCTATCTGCGTCTCTCTCTCTCTCGTCTTTTTGTTCTCTTTCTCTCCCTCCCTCCTTTTCGGTTTATCCTGTAATCATGTCGACCTGTTTGTCTCAATTAAAATTGCCATTGTAGGAATTTTCCTCTGCATCCTGTTAAGATTAGTTATATTTATCATTGTGATATTTATAGTTTTGTATACACATACACGAATACACACGAATATTTAGATGATGCACGATTAGCAGCAACATTGCGCTTTTGAATTTCGTGTAAGCGTACAGTCCCACTTTGTACAGAATTGTTGAATTTGAATGTATGCTGAGAATTTGTGGTTTGTACATTCAGGAATACGTAATCAAAACACAGAGAGGTCCGCTTCCTGAAAGATCCTGGAGAGTGAGCAGACGTTACAATGACTTCGTACAGCTCAACGCAGCTTTATCCATATCTGGCTTCGACTTGCCACTACCGCCAAAGAAGATTATTGGTAATATGGAGCCAGACTTTATAGCTCAGCGACAAATAGCACTGCAGGTTCATCCTAATACAACATGCTCACTTTTATGTGCCGCATTTGTGCGATACAATAAGTAGAAGATAATCTGCCTTTTATTACAGAATTATCTAAATATAGTACTAATGAATCCTATACTGGCATCTTCACTTCCTATGAAAAAGTTTTTAGATCCTGAGAATTACACTGCACCGTTACATGGTAAGCTGATTGCTTGCTAAAATATATTAAAAAGATTATTATGATGTATTAAAAAAATCAAATATATTATAAAGATATAGTAATGTTATTCAACATGTGGGCTGATTAAGATTTCTGATTAATTTAATATCTTATACGTTACACGAAGGAATCTTTTTCAACGTTATTAAAATGTATAATTTGTTTCTAGATATTAAATGCAAGCAAATGTGCAAAATGTGAAAATTATTCTTTTCTAGAAATCGCACTGCAACAAGTATCATTAGCATTACGGAGCGATGCCAATTTCGAAGTATGTAAGCCTATCCCCGATATGGGATGGCGATTGAGAAAACATTATTATACGGTGAAAAATCGTCAGAACCCAAGACAAGAACTTTTGCTTGCTTGGGTCGAATTTGGCCCTGATAAGCATTTACAAGATAAAGACATACAAGGGGTTTTCAAGACCTTAGGCTCTCTGCGACACACTTACATCGAACCAATAGTACACCAACATGTTACAGACAACGGGGCACTAACGATAAGAAATTTTTATTCGGCAGGCACCTTACGTGACGTTTTATGCATTACCAAGCCTAAACAACCATTTATAAAGAAATATGGAAATCCGAAACAAATAAAAGCATTAACGATACAAGAAATTGCCACATACGGTTATCAGGTTAATAATTATTATATAAAAGTATGAAATTTATTTTAATTAAAATTATTTTTTAACGATATGATTTATTATAGATATTAGAGGCTCTAGGATATCTTCATGAAAAAGGATTACCTTATGGACATTTACATACCGGCAATGTTCTTTTAACTCCAAGATGTGCTAAATTATTGGATATAGAAAATGGACTCCTAGGATTACCAGCGTTTTACCGGCCTTATGTGGTTCAAAGACGCAAATTACATGCCACGGTAAGGAGATAATAATACATGTTATTCTATAACTCTAATTTTATATATATATATATATATATATATGTAATATATAATGTAGTATGTAATATAATAATTAAACAGAAAAAAAGATATATTAATTTTTCTATTCTCAAAAATATTCTTTCTGCATATTCTGAATATTTTCAATAATAAATTTCATTTTAATTTTCAAGTTCATATACGTTTTTTAACAGACTCAGGTTGACGTATACTCTTTTGGACATGTTTTGTACGAAATGACGTTCGGACGACCACTTTTGGAGGCAACATGCTCCGATTTACCGCATTGCGAAATGAATCTAAAAAATTTGCTGGAGGTTATTTTATCGCCGGAAGCTTTAAAACAGGATTTACCAACAGTGGTGCGACTATTGGAACATCCATTCTTCGAATCGGCGAGGCGTGCTGCATTGGCAATTGGCACTGTGGAGAAACCCTATTTTAAATTGAGCAATCATTTGAAGGAGGCTTTGCAAGAAGCTGTAAACAAAGCCGAACAACGACTGCGCGATGAACAGAAAGTTGCCCGACATCAAAAAAGACTTGTCAAGGTTCAAGAAATGATGAGCTCAGAAGAAGAAATGAAGAAACGAAAGCATAAATTGGTGGGTATAAGCATAAACAAAAAGAAACCTAGAATGAAAAATTATTATTTATTGAGATACAATCTCATTTTTCGATTATTATATTCTTCTGTCTACAGAAAAAAGAGCAAAGATTGGCCCAAGAACAACGTTCTTCCTTGCAACTGGGTACGAACGGGACAAAACAAATAAATGGTAAGAGCCCAGAGCGTTCAGACAGTCCAACAAGTACTTCCACGGCTACCAGCGTTGGAACGTTAACTCCTCCATCGCTTCGTAAGTCATTATAATGCTCCTCGCGTTGCTATTGTCGTCAATGCTAATTGACATTTACGTTTCTATATCTCTCGATTAGCTGGACACAAAAGTTGATGGCGCGTACTGAAGTCGTTCCTTTCACGTAGGTCATTCGAGCATTCAGGCCTTCTTAATGACTAAGAAATTTTCACAATTATCTTTATTTTCATTTTATAAAATTTTTTCTCATCATTGCTTTGCAAATTTTTCATGTGAAACATTTTTTGTAATGATTTTTTAATAGTTACACTTATGCATATTATTTTTAGATCTTTTGATTTTTATCTGTGATGATTATAATTTGATATTATCTATAATAGCAGATAATTATCTGATCTAATTAGCTATGTACCTTTTATTTTTTTAAAGAGAGGAACTAGACAATTTTTTGTTGAATTTCTTAGGGTGAAATATATACATAATATTATGTGAAGTCTGTCATTTTTAATTTTTTCTACTAAAGGTTCTGTGGAAATTACGCAAGCAAATGCAGTTTCTGGCAAAGGTGTTCCACCACCACCACCTTCGTTGCCACCGCCATGTGAGGCATCTAGTAGTGCATCGAATAGTGTTTCAAAATCATCAAATGATCGTGCTGCTTTACTCGGAAGTATCTGCAATTTTGACAAGACTAGACTGCGAAGGATTACAAATGGACATCGTTAGGAACATTAGATATATAGAAAAAAGAACAAGTCATGAAGATTTATTTGAAATCTGGCGTGACTATGCAACATTGAATAAAGAACTTCCCTTGCTTGATTAGCACAAGATAATGTACCTGTAGATTATTATAATGAATCCGAAAGTTATCCAGATAATAGCCGTGTCGTGCTTTATGTGATTCTATTGGTACTACTGAATATCATTTCTCTTCGATCGCGACACTTGCATTTTACGAATTTTTTAAATTTCGATATCTTATTGATAGCTATGTGGACAAGATTTTAGCTTAAAACAATTAAGAGTATACTATTAAATTTATCATATATATATATAATATTAGYTCCGTTTGGCCTATTCTGCGTTTTTACGAAATATAATGCAAACGCTTGCTTTGTCTATATTAGATCTGCCGTCCAGAAACGAACCTAACGTACAGAACAACCAATCAAAATATCAATTGCTTTGGAAAATTTGCTATCTTCGAGTTGTTTCATATTATACTCTTTCCATATATGTGTATACTAAAGAGATAATATTAAAAAGATATTGTATAATATAATAGGAGTGTATAGTTGTATACTAATTTATAGAAACAGTACAGTAATTATGCTGGGAGCAATTTAAAACGTTTTTACATTTATTTTAATCAACTTTTATGACTTTGACTGTAAAGGATATACATTCGCAATATAATTATTCGAGAAATTCCATTTTCTAGTCCAACATATCTCTTCTTCTACAGTTAATATTGTAGCATAAAATTTTGTAACATATCTTGTTCAATGCGGGCCAAGTTTCGCGATCGATTTTATATTGTTAATTAGGGTTTATTTGTCTCTTTATATGTCAAATTTGTTTGAATACGAAAAGAAAATAGAAAAGTCAGTGATACAATGGAGTGATAGTATGTATATTAAGTGAATTTTCTCTCGTTATACTTGTCTACTGTTCTATCTATTCAAAGTTTATGACATACATAATATATATAAATACATAGTTCTTGTTCGAGTTCGTACGGTATAATGCGAGAATCGTATGCCGCTTTTGTATTGCTCGTAAGACCGGAATGTCCAGTTTACAAAAAAAACGTGCCAAGGGATATGCGGTCTTCATATTGATAGATAATATATCAGAAATTGTGTAGGCTATATAGCGTAATCTATTTCTATATGTCGACAACAGTCAGATATATGTCCTGTATAATCAATCTATGGATATTATAACAAAATCTGTAAAATATATAATCACACATCTTTTAATATACTTATCACTGTTTTAGATGTATATGGCAACTATGTAATTATGATTCGTGGAATGATTTCTGGCAGATAGTGATAATAACTTAAAAGGCATATAAATAATAAGATGGAAATATATATATATAGGATTATATACCTATCTCTACTCTTCAGGATCTATCTTCGGTATCAGCTTCTAAAAGATTATCTATATATAGTCAACAATCTAAAAGTTACGTTCAAATCTTGCAAAGAATATCATAACATTTTACTAGAACCTATATTAATGTATCAATATTAATGTAATATTTGATAATATAAATATTTTTTGAAAAACGGACGTTGAGCCGAAGGACGATAGATACAGAAACGTTTATCGGCAACAAAAATACTGTTCTTTCATAATAATAAATTGTGTTTTTTGACATAGTATAAAATCTTCAGACGACTAACGAACTCTTTAAGAGTCTCTCTTGTAATTTGATTTTTGCGTTACCTTTCGCAGAGTCATTGCCTTACACATTTGTAAACAGGTAGTGTACATAGCATGCAGAAATCATGTAGAAACCTTACATATTTTAGGAAAGGGAACAAATTTTACGTTTATTGTTAAGAGAAATGTCAAACAATAAAACAAGACAGTTTTATTTCGGATGCTAGAGAAAAACGATATTTTAATACTTATAATATATTCAACAAGTATATGTGATACATATATAAATTTATCACGTTTGAATAGCCCCAAAAATTTTGATAGCAGTCCATGTGTATAGTATAAAAGTACATGTATTCAACATTGTGTGTGTATGTGTGTGTATATATACATATGTATACATACATACATATATATATATATATATATATATATATATATATATATATACACGCACACGCACGAGAGCATATATTGCATAAATATGCGATTGTCATGATAACAGCTATTGTAACGATTTAAATATATCGCAATAAATATCCAAAAACAACATGCATCATCGATGAACGAATACATTGAATTTTTTCTTTCATAGCTTCGAACGAAGTGATAAAAATTATTTCCTATCCATGCTTTTCTCTCTCAAACAAGTTTTTTATGCAAATTTTAAAATTACACTACAGGAGTGATAAGCAAATCCACACTGTGCATTAGTTATAATGCTCGTTTATCTTAACTGCAAACGTGAATGCCTATTACGCATCTCCTAGCAAAACTAGTACAAATCGATTAATTGGCACGATGCTTGTGGCGAGAACGTGAAGCATATAATCAATAATGATCAAGTGTGCGCTTTAGTCGCGCTAATAGCGCTTAGATCCTCGAAAATAAAATAATGGATGAGGTACTGGCACGTGATTTTTATAGTTATTAAATCTCGATTATTGCATCACGTAGTCTTCGCTTGTACTATCAAAACTTTTATTGATTATCAAAATCATGATAGTGTCATAATTATTCGTACTATGTACATATGTAATATACATATACAAGAAATCCTACTTTTGCGCGCGAGAAATGGAACATCCTATATATAGATATTTATAAATTATTATACAAGGTGGTATATAATAGACGTTATCCAAGAAATATACAACTCTCCGAGAAGGAATATATTCATATAAGCAAAATGTTTCGAATACTCGTGCATTTTCCTTCATTAGAAATCTCTAACAAAATTGCAATCAACTTTTTGTTCATAAAAATTTGTTTATTGACTATTTATAACAAAATCTCTATAATGAAATTAACAGGAATAAAATAATAGAGAAATAAAAAGTCTATTAATAGTCTATATTTGAAATTAATTAAAATATATATATATATATTTATATATGTATCATAAATCTTAATTCCACATTCATCGAAGAACATAAAATTGCGGAATTTTTTTTTTATACATTCCGTAGACGATCAAATAATCTCTCGGAGAATTGCAAGAACTAATTAAAAGAAATGATGGAAACGTAGTCATAATTCGCAGAATGATTTCTTACAATTGATACTTTACGATACTCAATATTGTCAAAAATACTATTATAATACGAATATATGCATTTAAAAAGAAATTAATTTCGCACGAACCTATGTTTACATACAATACATTTACATACATTTTTCTCACTTTTGTGTGTGGCGTATCAATTTCTTTTTATATTTTTGGCAAATTAAGGCTAGACGGAGGGACGACGGAAAAGGGATCATCTTCGTCATAACTTAGTGTGAAGCTTTTCCGTTACTGCTTTCAATCTGAAAATGTTTAAATATTTTTTCGCTTTCTTTGCTTTACATTGTTCTTTCGAGCATCATTCAACACTCGAACATATGATTTAATTACAGCGTTACCTTAAAAGTTCTTGTTGAATGCGATCAGTTATCACTTTTCGCGCTTCCATTTCACTCGCTTGCGACTCCCGCAATTCAGCCAACAATCCGCTAAAGTCTATGGGTTCACCGTAATTCATGGTAACTCTTTTTCCCATTCTAAACACATATGGCGGCTCGTTGGGAAGTATTTCATCCATACCGAGATGATAGATAGGAATTACAATAGGCGTAACGGGCGATTCTAATATTAATCTACCCACACCCCATTTCAACCTAAACAATATCATCGATTATATATCCTCACTGACAGTATTGTTAACGTGACTTTTACGACATGCTCATCTCTGCTCTATGCTCATATCTAGCATTTTTCGTATGGAGTTTTAAAAAGAGATTTTCGCGATCTTTCCAAAATATTTCTTTCAGAATAAGATAATATTTAATTTCATAATCCATTCATCCAGTCATCAGAAATGGTTCAATTTTCGGTAGCCAATTCAAAGTTTCATCAGAAATATAAATTGCAAATTACAAACATTTTTGCATTTTTAACTACATTAAAATATATATAGTGACGGAGTAAACTCTAGACAGCATGCGTAGATCGCGTATTATTATGTTAGATTTCAAAGCGGAAGTAACTCGAATACAAACCTCATGTCTTCCTTAAGCATATTAACTTTTCCCTCGGGGAAAACGTGCACCCAGTCGCCAAGGGCCAGCCTTTCGATGCAGAAGTCCATGGCTTCCTGATACACGCCGTCGCCTCGGACGATGGGTATGCACTTGCCGAGCATAAAAAAGTAGGAATGCCAGACATTCGTGAAACAAATGTCCTGCGCGGCGAGCGACCATCGTATCTTACGTCGGTTAAACCCGTGCCGGAAGTCCAGGGTCGCTAAATAGTTCAGAGATTTTTCTGTCTTAAATTCTTTCATTCGATCGCATATCGGCGTCGTTCTGAGAAAGAAAAACATGTCTGAAAAGAGGGACAAAGCGCACATAGAGGATGTCGAGACAACTAGCATTTGTCTAAAAAAAAAAGAAAAAGAATCGGAAAAAGTTGTTTTTAATTATCGACACGCAATTAAATGCCAGGGACACAATGGAATCAAGAACAAAGAAGAAAATGAAGAATGTGCGATAAATGGGACATCGATAAAAGAATGATTCACGTTTACTATCTCATTGTCAACTAATGGACGTTTATCATCATTGTTCTTC
Organism: Cephalotes varians; assembly: GCA_037157785.1. Taxonomy (NCBI): domain Eukaryota; kingdom Metazoa; phylum Arthropoda; class Insecta; order Hymenoptera; family Formicidae; genus Cephalotes; species Cephalotes varians. The sequence continues at coordinate 9,086 of JANQDE010000181.1, forward strand.
ACGATGATTCTCATAGCTAATTGTCTATAATAAATTACTTTCTTCTGCTGTGTATTGTCTTTTACTGTCATTCTGATAAAAAAAAATATGTAAAACATGAGAACGTACATGGATGTACTTATTACTAACCGATTATCGATATTTTGCTTTATCAAGAAAAAATAATCAAAGAAACAATATTTTTAGAGACCTTAAGACCTTTTAGAGAACTTAAGTTTAAAAATAAAATTTCAAAAATTTTCCTGAAAACCGATAAAATTCCATAAAAATTTATGATATATTTCAAAGATAAAAAAGAAATCCTCTAAAAATTTTTGGTTTTCCAGGTTTTATAAATAGTAAACCTTGTTCGTATTTTCGAAATTAAACCAGAGTCAGATATTTACGTAAAATATAATAATTTGCATCTATGTGTATACAATGTAAACTCTTTAATTGTCATTTATATAAACAATAAATATGATTTATTTAGAATTTATATATTTCGTCAGAAATATCAGAAATCTATATTTTGTTTGTAATTTTATTTTTAATTGCTATTTTTTAGTTTAGGCACAATTTTTAGAATGCGAAAAATTTACAATAATTATAAAAAATTTTGATTTTTTTTAAAGACTTTGTGAGAAAAAAATAGGGTAAAACTCCTGTTTTTAAGAGAGATACTTCCAATGGCTTTAATCTTGATATATGTTGTCAAAGTCATGATCCTAAAGTAACATTCGAAAGATTGCTCGTTGTTTATTAAAAAGAAGTTACTGACAAAAGAATTTTCATAAATAGTACATAGTTTTTTCTGACATCGTGTGTGTATTTAAAAAGTAAATACGTGTTACATCTACCAAATATCTGCTATCTTACTCTTCTGTTTTCAGGTACAATTTTTGATCTTGTTTTTGACCTTTCACATTAACAAAAGGCGATGTAGGTGAATCTCGCTTCGCATTGTAAAGTATATGTGTGAACGTATCTGATTCCGCCATTCTTCTGCTACCCTTGCTTCGCATTGTAAAGTTTATGCGTGAATGCAGTGGGTTCCGTCTTCTCCCGAGCTCCTGACGAGGGGCTCTATCACCGAAAAATTAGACAAATAGGTTTAAGTTGGAACTTTGCTTTACTAGAAAATTGTAAATTCATATGAAGCGAGGTTCTACATGAGTTTACAACTTTCTATGCGAAGCGAAGTCCAACTCAAATCTAGTTTGTCTAGTTTTTCGATGAACTCCTGGTAAAGGAAACGGAACTCATAAATTTTATAATGCAAAGCGAAGTTTCATATCGGTTTATAACTTTTATAATGAAACGAAATTCCAATTCAAATCTATTTTTAAATTGAAACTAAAATTTGATTAAGTTAGTTTTTTACGGGATAGAGTCCTTCCGTTTTTTAGTTTGTATTTATGTTTCCAAAATTTTATTTTTAGCTTTTATTTAAGAAAAATGGACCAAAAGCAAAGTATTCGGCGATCTTCTCTTATCATGTATATCTTTTATATATCTTTTCATGTATTCTTCCACATGTACCTTTTTTGTATCTTTTATTGACAATTTTAAAATTTAATTACTTTTTTCTATATTGTGTTATTCATTTTATAATCATTTACACTGCTTGTATTGTTTACATAAAAAAAACATTCATATAAACATAATGTAAACAACATGTAAATAATCCATATAGATGTAATCTTGAAATTTACACATAAATCCTGATTTAAACTATCGCAACTTGAATAATTTAGAAAAAAGCATCTGTCGTGTTCTAATAAGCCAGTTATCAGTAATTTTACTTAAAAAATAACATTTTTTCGGCCAAGAGGGATAGAATTTTTATCTAATCTTTCTTCCAACAATCGCGACGTCAATCCCACATCGTCATGATGCGGCATTGTGTTTTGTCCTTATGTTTCATTGCGTCCGCGGCTCTAACTATGCCGAGATCGTAGAGTGCCTCGAAGCATGCTGTTTTATTAGGCGGCGAATGGACGGACCGCTGCGGCACTTTACACCCCGGACGATTCGTACGTTCGCGCAGGCGGTATTTTATTTTTCACAATTTCTCGAGATGATAAATCACAGCCGCGTGCAACGCGAGTCTTAAGACTTGCGCGAGGCTGAGCGCAGGGGACTGATGATACGTTATTATGCGCAATGCCGAAAGGCATTTAACAAACGAAGTGAAGGGAAAAAAGTCTCTTACCCCATAGACCCGGATCGTCGAAGCAACTGTGATGATTCGATACGGTAATGAGCGGAACGTTTTTCGGCCGGAGGTCTAAGGCACGCACGATAATGTGCTTGTTGTACACCGTAGTTTTGTTCAGCCATTCTTAAATGCAGAAGAGAGATTTCTTTGTTAGATTACGCCACGGAGTGCGGTATTCGGTCGCGATAGCAGTCCGAGTTCCGCGAGAAGTGATGCTTCAGCCGTTGGATCTTGACCTGACGCACGACGCGAAAAATCATTGAGATTTAATCGGTGTCACAATCCTGTCAATTTGGGAGATATAGGGTCAGTTTCATCATTTCCAATTAGCTTCATCGGCCGATTATGCCACTGGAGTTAACCAATCGCATTTGTCGTTGAGACTAGAATCGATCACAGTTACCTTTTGTGGCACAAATTTTTCTAGCCATTGAATTGTCATAAAAATGGGTATATAGGAGTTTTTGAGGTCGCTGAATGCGAACCCATCGTCAAATTCCCAAAATTCAAAATGGCGGATCCAACATGGCGGACAAAAATTTTGAAAAATTAACAATTTTTATGAAAATTGGTATATAGAGATTTCTGAGGTCGCTGATTGCGAATCCATCGTCAGATTTCCAAAATTCCAAATGGATCCAATATAGCATACATGAATTTATTTTATTTTTTATGAAATATTTTTTTTTACATTACTTTACAAGAAATTTATAGGAACCGTTTCAAAAATTATATTTATCAATTATATGATAAGAATTATAAAATTTTTTCTATTTTTTGCTACCTCAAAATTTTTCAGATTTTATAGCAAATTCATAATCAGAAACCTCAAGGAATCCTATAAACCAATTTTTATAAGAATCGAAAATTTCTTTAAAATTTTATCAGCAACATTCCATTCGTTAATATGAATTATCACAATCTTATGTCAAAAACCTCTGTATACAAATTTTTAAAATAATTGTAAATTTTTTAAAACTTATGTCAACTATATTGAATCCGCCATTCTGAATTTCATGAATCTGATAACAAATTCGTTATCAGCTAATTCAAAAACCCTTTCATATCAATTTTCACAGGAGTTGTAGATTTTTCGTCCGACATATTGTATCCACTATTTTGAATTCTGTAAATCTGACAACTGATTCGTAATCAGCAACTTCAAAAACCCCTGTATACTAATTTTTATAAAAATTGTGGATTTTTCAAAATTTTCGTCAGCCATATTGGATTCGCCATTTTGAATTTTGAAAATCTGACAACGGATTCATAATTAGCGATCTTTAAAACCCCTATATACCTATTTTCATAAGAATTGTAGATTTTCCAGAATTTTCGTCCGCCATATTGGATCCGCCATTTTGAATTTTGAAAATCTGACAACGGATTCAGCGTAATCAGCGGCCTCGAAAACCCATTATATATATATACCCATTTCCATGAGAAACTAATAAATCTTTGTTCTTGTTATGAATTTAATATAAAAAAAATCATGTTTTTTGTTAATTATTTAGTATAAACAATAATTATCCCAAGATTCTATAACTAAGTATAATTTTTTTTAAACTATTCGGATCTTAGGAAACTAGAATAGAAAAAACTACTACAAAATTGATCATATTGCTCATAAAACATAAAAAAATCACGCTGCTATTTGTGGGTCTCAGATGATCGTCTGTGCCGCAAAGGGTTAATCAGCCAATGGAAACTAAACGGAGCTGATGAAACTGACTCTTCTAAGAAATTAGACTTTCGCCAGATGCACGATTGAAATACTCTACATGGAACAGTAAAAAACACTTTCCATTGTCTCCTGCCATTATTTCAGTGCTATCCGTTATTATATTCACTTCGTTTACGATCGTTTTAGGTTACGTAAATAGACCGAGGGGAGGGGGAAGAGAGAGAGAGAGAAAATGACACATATGATTCAGATCACGATTAAAGTTAATGATGGTTAATGAGCTTTGCCTACGAATAAAAAAAAAGAGACTTTATCCTTTGAAAAACGTTGCAACAAAACGATCGGAAATTGTCAGCAAATTATATATAAAATATTAAATTGTCGTCACAAAAGGTCATTATTGCAGAAAGTATATACGAGTAACCTTTATCCACGACGCATAAATTGAATTACTTGAACGCGCAAATGCATAAATTATCATGTTCATTTTTCGAATTACTTTCGTAATGTAGACAATGCAAAAAAATTTACGCACAAAAAATATTGACAGTCATATAGTTTTTTCGAGCGAATGAATAAAATTTTATTAAAATATATGCGAATGTAAATGTGAAATAAAATCAATATTATCGTTGCATAAAAGTTGGTATCGAAAATGAATGTAATCGTATAAAAAGGTTAGAAATAAAAAAATTTATTTGCGTTGACCGTCAAAGAAAAGATTCAGAAATAAGCTTAACATATACTATAAAAGTTATATAAAAATAAAAATTATATAAAAATTATTTTATTAATCTTCATTTTCAACATTTGCAGTTTATTTTTATAGATTAATTTATTGTATATTGTAACTTGATTAAAAATATATAACGTGACATATAATTGTAATTTAATATACATTATACAACATACAATTTAAAAAATAATTTTTCTCTTTAAATCTTATTTTAAAAATTGAGACACAACTGCATTCTGCAATTTTGTAAATTATTCGATTATAATTTTTCCACTCGACAGCTTCTATTCAATAGCTCTAAACGCAAATGATTTTTTACGATTTTAAAATTTATATGCATATATTTGTTCCATAAACACTTTAATAAACTTTAAAATATTATTTTCATGTATCTAAAACTTCGTATTTAGAAATGAATTGTCACATTACATGATGGGTCATTTTACATGCTAATTCCAAGATAACTCGAAGAGCATCAAGAATGCCTTGTTTTTGTTGTAGAACTCTATTTGTTTACGATGTTATACAGTGTATCTCCATCATAGAAAACATTATACGTACGAGAGACAACCATTCAATAAGCAATTGTTATTATAATTAACTACGATTGATGATATGATAACTTTGTAACCTCTCTCTCTCTTCCTAGCAAAATAGTTGACAGATAAAGTTTATTTTCATCATTTCATAATCGCACAACTCATATAATTATACTACACGCGCGATCGTATCGCATATTTAATGCGTATTTACTGCGTATTTCGCGGATTTCATTTTTTTTCTCCCATAACAACGACTTCCATAACAGCGCAACCTTCATTATCTACGACGCGGTATGGCGGTATACGTGCCGCGATGGTAAACGATCATGGTATTTCCGCGCGACGATGACGACGATCATCGTCAATGTTAATTGTGACGAGATGCCGTAGCGGGTGCTATATACTTCCATTTAACCTTCGTGCACGTTCGAGCGTGACAATGGCTCTCGCATGCGAAACGCACGAGGAAATTCGCTCGCATATCACCTACCTACCGTCGCCCGGAATCGACTCGGAATCGCTCAACGAACCGTATTGTGGTCCATTTCAGGATCGCCGCATCGATAAATTCCGCGCGTGGACCGACACGCGGGACGTCGTGCTCTTACCTATTAGGATTTTCGAAAAAATGCCCACCGCCGCAAAGGTTATGCTGCTCGCGATGTTCCATAGACGGGACGGGTTCCGTAGTTTCGGTATAATCCACTTGATGTCGTATACCATCGCGTCGGCGGCCACTACCGTACCCGACGATTGAGAAGAGCGGACGGCGGCGCGACGGTTGTGTGAACGATCGGGAAACGGCTTCCCCGCGATAGACCGTCCGGTCTTTCGTAACGCGCGGCAGCCATCTTCGTGACGAGTCCGCGCGCCATGTTTCGCGACGCGAAATACACGAATCACGTGGTCACGCGAGCATAACCGAGCGGCTCCGACGGCGGCTGATCGCGATCGAGCGGCAACGCGGGCCGCGGTTAGCGCCGTTACACCTGTCGATAAGTGCTGATCCGCGAAATTAGATTTAAGCTCGCTTTACACGGAGCTGCTTTTACGCGTTTTGAGCATGCTTCTTAATTCGTTAACGAATTCACTGGTAAAAGCTTCTTCTAGAAGCTCAGTTTTTATTCACTCGCTGGGTTACAGTTAATCATGCCCAGGATGCTTTACACGGAGCTGGTTTTATTCGCTTTGAGCAAGCTTTTTAATTTGCTAGCGAATTCGCTGATAAAAGCTTCTCTAGACGCTCGATTTTCGCTAGCGTCTAAAATTTTGAAGTCGCAGCATTTAGTCGTCGCTGCGACAAAGTTGAACATGTCCAACTTTCACGCTTTCATCAAACGAATAGCTGGACGACTTTAGCAGCAGCATTAAAAAAAACTCCGCGTCAAGAAAAGCTCCGTGTCAAGAAGCGAATAAATCAGTGAACGAATAATTTGGCATATTGCGCATGCGCGAGAGTCAGCTGACAATATTTCGTCATTCAGTGCCTACGGTAAATAGTTGTTTTTTTGCTTTTTGTGAAATTTTTTTTTTCACGCTCAGAATTTTTTTCCTCTGGGGAAAATTTCCGCTCTCTGACGCGCGGCGCATCACACGGATAGCCAGAGCGTTTCTAATTCTTTCCAAAATCCTAGCGACTTCTCTCACATAGCATTGAATATTGCCAAAACATTGCCACCATATTGCTACGTTGCAGATTGCCAAGCAATATTGCAATGTTGCTGTACTATATTATTTTCGTATAGATATTTAATATTGTTAATATGTTGCTGCAGCAATGTTTTTGTTTCGCACATACGCATAGCATATAGTCTACGAACTAACAGAGTCATGCGCTTAATTATTTATTTATCTTTTTATTCATTAACATAATTTAATTAATCGTCATTTTGTATATTAATTTTTTCATGAAAAATGTCTAAGTAATTATAGCAATAGGAATAAATGTTACTTTAAACTCTATTACAAAAAATGATTGAAAAAAAGATCTATTAATAATATTAATTGATACTTACTTTGTGTGGGATTTTATAGTGTAGAGGGGCACTAATATTTAGAATATCAATTTAAAATATATTCGAATTTAAAAGCTGTGCATTTTATAATATTGATTTCATATTTTTATACCCATACACCATATATTCATAGACAGAAGGCGACAATTATAGTAACAATTCCAGTTTGATCTCTTTCTAGTGCAACTGCTAAAGTTTTTCAAATAATTTTCCGCTAGAAGACATTTTTGACAAAATAAAAATTTTACTTGAAACATGTCTTTTTATAAATAATGCCATACAAATTATTACAAACATTGTTTGTGCTTTTTTGCCGTCAAATCTCAATTTTCAGCTGAGAAAAAAACACAAGTTATAATCACCCAAATGTAATTTATTTAATTTAAATAATCATTTAATGAAAATCAGGCCAGTCTGCACATTTATATAGAGCGAATAAAACGTACTTGATGCATAAAACTTTGAGATAGAGTTTGAAATATTTTAAGTCATGGACTTGAACTCAGACACTTTGCTCTGAAACATTTTTCTTGAAAACTTAAACCTTTGAAGTAATTCAGGTGTGTTCCAGTACGTTTTTATTCATTTAAATGGCTACATTAATACGATGAATATATTGCTCAACAATATTGTGACAATATGGAAATAAAATATTACAAAAAACGGACATCCATATATTATTGCAATGCTGCTACAATATTGCTGCAATATGTCGCAATATTCTAACAATATTTCTATATTGCATGGCAATATTCAGGCAATATTACAATGCTATGTGGGCTGTTATACTGTTTTATCAGCAACGTGTAAATAGTTTAACGCTAGCGACTTTGTCAGCTAGAAATTCAATCTGGCAGAGCGAAAAATCTAGCGACAAAAGAAACCAGCGTCAAAAGCAATTCCATGTACATCACCTTTTAGACTCGCTCCTGCTCACACAGTCATGATTACACGTGGCGCTGCGTTAAATTTATAATTTAAGTTTTTCTCTTTTCATTCGATGTCACCTTGTCACCTGCTGACATAGGGAGGGGAGGGGGGGCATTACGCAACTCGTGCACGTTTTTATCAAGGAGTTTTTATCAGGTAGGACGTTTTTATCAGACAGAATTAGAGAGAAAAACCTCGATTAACTTTAATATCGATTCAACTTACTTTTCATCTTTTTCTAGTTCTAAGAATTAAAAAAAAAAAGAAGAATAAATTGAACCAAGATTAAAATTAATCTACGTTGATGGAAACGAATATAATAGCATTTTCGATTGCAGTGAGTTTAAATCGATCCAAGATCGCTTAATAACGTGTGTGAAATTGGTCCCACACTTTTTGAATTTTTATATTTTTCTTAATTGTGCTGTATTGTTCTACGTTTGTGTCTAATTTGTCTAGTCTAATTTGTACCGAAAACCAGCGCAATAACATGAACTATTTTTAAAAAAATTTTTTTTAACCAAATTTTTGCTAGCCACGCATTTTTTAAATTTTGAAATTTGAATAATTGTGCTGTATTAATAAAATGTGCTAATATGCTACATTTGTGCTGCTTTGTGTCATAAAGAAAAAATTGGTTATTCAAATAACAATTGCAAAAATAAAAGAAAATAAATGTTCACTAGCCCCGCACTTTTCTGCAATTAAGTTCAAGTTTTTTTCCTAAATTTTCTCCTAAAAAATTTTTTCCTAAATCATTAACTTGTGACGTCTTGTTGGAAAATTTTACCCTTACAAAAATATTTTACAAATTTTTAGCCCGCGAGAACGATTAGTTTGAGTAGTGAAAACGTGCATTCGGCTCAATGAATATGACTCCGTTTTTAGGTCGCAAACATTTTTTGTAAAAACGAGTGGTTAAAGCGGATTGCATATGAGTATATTCGAGTAGTAATAATGTAGTAATAATATAGTAGTAATAATATAGTAATGTATTATGAGTATTTTTGAGTGGTAAACACGTGCTTTTCTGTAACTTGTCATAGACAAAAATTTTGTAGACAAAAGTTGCATGGCTGGAAGGAGGACAAATATCGATAAAATATCTAAAAAATATATAAAATATATAAAATATCTAAAAAATATTGAAGTATACCAGTATATTTTTTTGGTCGTTTAATTAAAAATTGGTAATTAAACGATGAGACACGCGCGCGCACACCACACACACACACACACACACACACACACACACGTGCGCGCGCGCCGTCAAAAGCTTAAGATACTTAACACTTACGTAAGAGAAAAGCCATCTTAGAAATATAATCATAATAATTATCTTCAAGGTAGAGTAGTAACTAATTAATTAATAATTAAGTAATAAAGTTAATTTTTAATTTATCTTTTAATTTCAATTAGTTAATGTGTAATACAATATGTTAAAACTTTAATTTATTAACTTTTTTCTAAGTAAAAATTTTTTTTATCTTTGAACGTCAATATTTCTTTTATTTATAAAATTTTAAACATTAGATAATTAGAAAAAGCCTAATGATTGCAATAACCATAAGTGCAAGATTACTTGCATTTTCTGCGAGTTTCGAAAAGAAAGAAAAAAAGAAAAGTTTATTTAAAAGTTGTAAATTAAAATTTTATTTAAATAATGTGCGATACAGACATTCGTTTACGATAATTATTAATATCTACCTATTAATCACTATTTTTATATATATTTCTTATAATTCCTTCTATATAATGTTTTAACTATTATCGGTTAATTTTTTATAATTAAAGAAAAAATATTTTCTTCATATAAAAAGTATCGTAAAATATCTTTTTTTAAAAATATTTTTTTTAATATATAAATTTTTTAATATATAAGTTTATTTTACAAATAAAATATTGTATTATTTGATAATCCATATTGTAATTGTTTTTTTCTTTAGAGTAATTTAAAATTAATTTAAAAAATGTTTTAATTTAGTATAAATAATGCTATTTAAAAAATTGTTTTTTTAATTTTTAACTTTAAGTTTAACTTTAATTTAATCATAACTTTTAGCTAAATTAATTTTTTTCATGCAACTTTTAACGTAGTTAAGTTAATTTTATATTTTATATTTTATATTTTAACTTTAATTTTAACTTAATTAACAGAAAAGATTAACTCTGGTTATTCCATAAGTCTGTTAAAACATTTTTTAATATATTAAAGTAGAGTGACATTAGATCGATTTAAATCTATTGCAATCGAAAATGTTATATATTTTTATTAAATTTTGCATCTATACTTGTAAATTCGCTTTCGAAAGTGGACCACTCACGTTTACGATAATCTTCCAAATAATAATCGAGTTTCGCCGATTATTACTCGGGAAAGAAATTCATTTAGCAAGAAAAATACATCTCGATTTGAGGAATTGGAAAAAGATCCGTATTTTTTTATTCTCTAATCTCTTAGATATTTAAATGAAAAATACACTCATCCTTTGATACTTATATACGCGGTTAATAATCCCTTCGTTTATTTTCATTATTATTTTTCATATATGTGAAATAAATATTATTAAAATATATTCGGGCTTTTACTTATGTATTTATTTGTATCCGCAAACTCCATTTAGGCGATTCTTAAGAGGATCCTGAAGTTGTTTGTTTTATCAACCAAACACGATTATTTTTCGTAAGCACTAATCTTTTTATTGATTGCATAGAATTATAAATCCGTTTCTACAATTAAAATATAGACAATAACGTACAACGCAGTATGCAACTTTATATGGAAAACGAAAAAAAAAAATAAAATTTACAGTTTTATTATCAACTTTTGACGTTGACTCGTAACAATATTGCTTTATATAAAAGTTGTGTGTATTATAAGCATAAAACAAGCTTGGTGCGTTGCAGTGATTACTTCAAGGAACAATACTATGCTTTTAGAAATCAGCTAGGAACTGTAGTATAAAAGATCAGTGCGAACAAAAAATTTGTGCGAATGTGTGCGTGCGATATGGATATAGTAGAGCGATATAAAGCGTGTTGTCACTTTCATTATTAACAATCGTGTTATCCTTGTCATTTCATTTTTAGTCTGAATTTAGTCTTCTGAATTAGATATGTCTGTATTATCGACATTGTTCAAGTTCGGTCGTCTGTATAGCATCCCCTTAAGCGTGTGAAAAAAAATCGCGTGGAACGAATACTCCGCGTAAATCGAAAAACGAGTGTACGATAATCTTGAAAAACAAAATATCTTTTTTCATACAATTTTTTTTTATTGAATTCGATATTATTTAAGCGCATTAAATCAATTTATGATATAAACAAGAAGAAAGAGTTCTTTAAAAGGATTTAGTACACTAATGATTCAGTTCTACCTGTCGATAATTTTAATAACGGCGGAATCATATTATTCATGAATCACGCGTAATATCAGTAATGCTGATTGTAGCACTAAGACATAACTTTGACAATTTAATTAAATCGACACTGCTAGCCATAATATCTCAGTTTCATTTGGCATATCTTCTTCGCGGTTTAATTACGTCGCGGTCGGACGATCGGATCGCGCGTGTAACGAACCGGGCACACATACGGACGAGAACGAAGCGGTCAGAAAGTGGAAAACGAAGAGCGGAGGGCACGGCGAACGCGGAATATTAAGCGTGGGAAAAAAGACGTGCAGAGAGAACGGGGCAGGAAGAAAGAAGCGAGAGCTGGATACCGAGAACTACGAACCGACTGAAGGGCGCCTCCATACGAAGTTGTTTTTGTGTTAATTTTTTACATAATATTTGTGTTAATTTTTAACCCATTCATTTTGTGTTAAATTAACACAAAAATTTAGCGACACGTTTAGGACGTGAAATATGTTAAATTTAACCCTCTATGGGCCGAATTTTTTTCTTAAATATAAAAAAATTTATGCAACTTGCAAGGCTTACTTTGATATTTCAGGTTGATGGTGCTGCCAACCATCATCAATATTATTATTGGTTATCTCAGAGACCGTATAAGTCATCTCGTATACGTCATCTTGTGAAAAAACTAAAATTATTTGGTAAAATATCGATGTATTAGCATATGACCTGAAAGTTACACGGGCCCATAGAAGGTTAACGAGTTTTTCAATCGTGCACGCTTTCGTACATTATCACACAATTGTATTCGTTCCAGAAGAAAAATCGTGAGCTTTCACACAAGAGTTTTCGGGAAACATTCGGGAAACATCGTTCTCTATAGCGCATGAAAGGAGTCTATTTCTTTTTTTCTTCAATGGACAAAATTCTTTGCACGTTTTACACCCGAGTCGCACTTTTCCCTCGTCTGAACCTTTAAAGAGCGCATCAGAATACACATTGAGATTGTACAAAATTTGACCAATCAAAACGAAAAAAAGAACAAATATTTCTTATTATGTACATATAACATAATTAATAATTACATATAACATCCAACTGAAGTAACGCGTCGCGCTTATCGCTAATTCGTAATCCCTGATCGATTGCATCTTTTGTCGTGAATTCGTGTTGCAACTACGACACGCTACGATCTAAGGAGACAAAGAAAATCAATTGAGCTACGATGGGAGCGAGTTAATCGGCGAATTCCTAGAATCCGGGCCTCATCCGGACTATCGTCGGACGATCGGTCCTAGGGAGCCGTCTCTGATAACTTTCCGCGAAACGCGCGCGTAACTAGGCAGTTAACCGCGAGTACAATCGACACGCGAGCCGTCGACTTGCAAAGCGGTCGTCGTCGATCGCACGTTCATTTACGATCACGAGTGAAAATTTGCGCGCGCGTGTAAGGAAACGATGGTAGGAAGAAGAAAAAGAAAAAGAAGAAGAAGGATTCGCGAAGAGAGAGCAGGCGCGCGAGCGCGACAGCGGAACAGGAGGTACACAACACAATGATGCGAGAGCGTTGAGTCGGGACCAAGCACGAGGAATGGCGAAGGGAGGTAAGGAAGGTAAAGGAGAACGGAGAACGTCCAGTGGCATCCGTGGTGCGGCAGGAGGAGGGGGATCGCAGAAGCGACGACCAGTCGAGACGGAGTGGGGAGTTGGGCCTCATCTCGGCGGCCAGTTCGACCCGAGTCTCGCGACTCTTCGTGTTGGCGCGCCGCCGAACGAGAAGACAACCCTTGGCAAGTAACAGATCGACCACAGCGAGCACTTCGTGTGCGCACCGGTGCGCGTATACCCTAGTGCCGACCGATCGATCGCAAGAGAAGCGCGTCTCGTTGCGCGCTCCTTTTTTCTTATCATCGGAGCTATCTCTCCGATTCGCGTGTTCAAAATCGTAAGCGACCCGATTTCCCAAATTTATATATGACAGTTCGCGAGATGTGATCTGGCGGCATCGCGCCTTCGATTTTTCGGGATCTCTCGATCGAGAGGCAGCCGACCGTTGACTCTCGACCGTGGTGAAGTTGTCAACGACGCGAAGTTGCCTTGCCGGCTCTCGGCCGCGGTGAAGTTGTCAGCGACGCGAAGTTCGCAGAGTTCGGGCGAACAACTCGAGCAGTCGGTGACGTACGTTCGCGCGTGGCGGAGTTAAGAGAGAAAAAAGTGGAAAGTCGGAAGAAAAGTGCGAGTCGAAGTTTCGAACGTTCGGCCTGACTCGCGCACGTTACGTGTTACGGTGATGCCGCGAGGATGCCCGCGTCGTCGTCGCTCGCCCCAGTCGTCGTTGTCCCTCGACATCACGCGGTGAATTCGTGGGGCGGCGCGACAACTCGCGGATCACTGTGTCGCGGTAGTGTCGCGGCAAGTGCGGCAGGTGCAGCTGCGCCGACGGCGTCGTCGGCACGCTCGCGCGCCAATACCCGGCGATGCGGGACGCCCGTGATATTTGAATCGCGAACGCGAGTACGCCTGCCTCTCGGAATCGTCGATACGGGAGTGATCCGTTCGTGCAACGTCAACGCCAACGGAAGATCGTCATCATACGCTACGGAGAAGGAATACATCACGAGATCAGCAGCGTCGTCTCGCCGGTGATCTCGTTAGACCTCGCCGCGGACGCTACCATTAGCTGCACAGGGAAAGCAGCAACAGGTACGCGCATACACACACATATATATATATATATGGACACGTGCACACACATATCCGCATCCGATGTGTCGAAGCTACGATGCGGCGGCCGCAAATGCGTGCTCGCGCGCGCATGCTCTCGATCGTAGATATCGTGAACGGCTCCGCAGGTCGACTCGACTCGGTTCGCCTCGGCGACGGTTGCGGCGGCAGCGGCGGTGGAGTGCGCCGTGTGCTCGCCTCTTTCGTCGCGGAAGAAGCGGAGGAGCCTGCCCCGGTACCGTGCGGAGATAAGACGCATCTCGCGTCGCGATCGGCGTGCCGCGTTTTACAGGAGACGCGGCATGGGACGAGGGTTTCTCACAAGAGCGAGCGAGCGCGGCAGATCGGAGTCTTTGTGCCTGGAAAACGCGCGAGTCATAGTTTGCCGACTCCTGGTGGACGGGATGCCGATACCGCGCCGAGTCATGCGAGGCGATCCCAGGCGTAGTAACGCGCCGCGGGGATTTTAATAATGCCCCTGTCAGAGGTCTTTAACCCTAAACTTGTCAGTGTATCCTGCAACAAACATCTCTATTGTTTGCTGTCCGATTTCTCATTTACAACGAAAATTTGTCATGGAATTCTTTGAAGCTTGAATTAAAAAATTCACATATTCTATTCTATATATTATTTTCTTATGAACTGTAAATCCCAGAAAAATTACCCTAAAAACGAAGAATTTAGATCTCGTCGTATTCGCGAATTCAAAAACACGTTTCTTATTCTTTCAACGCGACATCATTTTAAGATTGCTTTCCTAACATGATTTAGTATCGGCTTTCTGATATCAGTCTAGCAATATTATTTCATATCGAATGTCTTCTGAATCGTTTATTGTAGCTCGATAGAAATATAATACGCGAAATATATAATAAAATTCGATATTTTTTGAGTTTTTAAAAAGATTTAATGTAGAGATGTTCACAGAAATTAATTTTCTTGTACTAAAATGGATATTATTGTTCTAAAAACGAGACAAATTATACGCACTAAAAGTAATTAAATGTATTAAAAGTAATTATACAATTTTTGTCTAATCTAATTTGAATAATCTGTAACTCCTTGTATAATTTAAATCAAAATTATTTTTTATTGTACAATACAATACAATAAAGATCTAGATTTATATAATTCCTATATTATAATTATTTAAAATCGAGAAGATTCATATGTATATAAGAAAAAAATATTTCTAAGTCGTAATGTCTTTCAAAAAAATTAATATTTCGACAAAATAAATTGATCATAAAGCTCTATTTAATAGACAAATCACTTTTCAAAGCCATTTAAAAATATTGATATTTATTCTTGTCAATTTTTTGTATTACATGCGCAAGCATAATCGTTAAGGGGTTAATTTTCTCGAAAAGCTTCTTCGCGAAAATGAACTTCGGGGAAGCAATTCGAAGAAGCTAGTAAGCGTGCTGTCTTACACGAGGATTTCAAAACGCGCGTTCGAGAACCATTTAGGGGTCGAGCAGAGAAGAGGCATGGGATCACCTACTTTTCTTCTCTTAGAACGTTAATTGGTCGTTTCACGAATTATAAAGCACAAGGAGGGCAGAAAACAACACTCGCGAGCATGCTCGCTATCGCGTCCATTAACATGCCTGCGTTCGCGCTATCGTCGTTCGCTCGCTTAAACGTTAACGATGCAAAAAGGTACTAATTACCGCGCGAGTGCCGCAGCCTTTCCGCTTTTTCACCGTCCGCGTGCGCCCGCGTAACCCGCTTTCCTTATTTCGCGTTTCATCTAAAAGAGGGTGACAGAGAGAAAGAGAGAGAAAGTCGAGAACGGTAATTATGGCGTACTTATGATACGAGCGTTTACTTATTTCATGACAAAAGGTGAAAACTCTGATTCTCGTGAGCATTTCTCGCATGTGCGCGCGCGGATCTCTTAAAAATGAACGGCGCCGTGCCATCGACGAGACTCGTCGATGCGGAAAATTACACCTGGCATGCGAGCACGAAGTATTCGTTGTTTACTCGAGACAACCAGTCTCTGAACTAGTCCCAACTATATCCGGGAGACACATCGAAGATACCGAGTGCGTAAATCATTTTCGTGCATTTAATCGCGTATTAACTCGCAGAGTGAACTCCTAATGCGTGAAAGCGAACGATACTGTAAATTTTCGGCGAATGATAATCGCGTGCTCGCGACATGTACGATCGCATGTTACGGACACTTACGACAAATAGAGAGGACACTCAAGAAAGATGATTCTTTTGTCGAATTAGATCTTTGAACGACTTATTTTACAAGTTATCTCAATCGCGAGATGTCTTTTCACTTAGAAAGAAGACATCGTATTAAAAATTAGTATAATATTTTTGTATAACATTTTTACATAAAGATATGAGAATAAAAAGGCCAATGTAACGAACAAAGATATCAAAATAATAAAAAATATATATTTAAATATATATTAATAATCAATTGAAACAAATCTCGTCAAATATGGCCAAAGCTGATTCTAGTGCTCAATAGTATATATGTATATATTATATAATTACGTAACTTTTTAAATTACATTTTCAGTTCTTAAATTACGTGCCGTTACTATCGCCTGCCTCATCTAGGCAGATAGGTTCCAGATTCAAACCTTAGCTGAGATAATATTTTTGCAAAGATAAAATTCTCTGCAGTGTTTTAAGATGTTATTTAGCATCTTATTAATTTGTGATATTATCATTATTACAGCTTTAGTTTAGATTTCTGTTTCAAATCCGATATAATAACGATGCGCAATTTATGAATTGAAAATGTTTTATTTATTTTAAAAAATTACATAATAATATATATTATTGAGCACTAGGCTCAGCTCTGACCGTATTTGACATGATTTGTTTCAATTGATTATTCATCCAAATGGTCCAATTAAATCTATTTATTATATATTTAAAAATTTAAAAGTTTATATATTTAAATAAATTTAATTTAGTATAATGCAGAACTTAATTGAAACGTTTCACGATTTAACTGAGTTTCCTTCAGCTGCTAATAAAAATTCTATAGTTGCAAACAATAATTAATTACAATAAATTTAGGCAAGTAAAAATATTAAAATTAACAATAATAATATACAATAATTATTGCTTTAAGAATAAATCCAAAAAATAAAATAATTGCAAATGAGAGCGGATATTGGTGCGTAGAAATGTCAAATGAAATGCCATGTTATACTTGCTGAACGTAGACATATTTGCAAACATTTCGACTCTTAATTTGAGTGCCAGATTGGCTCCTTTTCAGTGCTATAGGAAAAATTACAAAGATAGTGAAGACGGATAAGATGGATCACTCTTCCAAAAATGATCAAATAGATAAAATAAAAATATTAAGTCGGAAAAAACTCAGCAGAGTAGAGATCATGCGAATCAATAAGTTAAATTAATACAATAAATAACGTTGGTAATATAAAAATCATAAAAATCATATAAATCATAAAAATCATATAAATGTCAAATTATAAAAGGAATCAAATTATTAAAGAAATTATAAAAAGATTAATTGATAATCGTTTCCTGTGCGAGAATTAATTATAAAGATGTTTTCGGCAATACAACATATAGGTACCAGCTAAAGTTATCAAAATTTGAACGACAAAAGAACGACAAAAATAATAAAAATCGACAACAAATTTGTCATAAATACACTCAGAAGTTAACTGTAAAAAAAACAAAAGAATAAATAATTTGATTTATAATGGTTTATGCAGCAAAGTAATCATATTTTGCTGCAGTTTTAGATAAATAACTTTTAAATAACTTTTAATTAATGGATTCAAATGAACTTTTATACGAATATTTTGTTAGAATTTTATTAGTATATGTAAACAAACATTTGATTTAATTCATGATGCTTTTTCATTAAATGTGCAAATAAATATTCAAATAAGTATACAAAACGCGATGTTACATAAGAATCAATGCAAACAAAACAATCAAATAACTTTTGAACTAATAAGAGAATAAGGGAAGACGCCTGCCCCGGCAAGACAGGAAATTCCAGGTTCAAACCCTGGTTGAAGTAATATTTTTCACAATAAGTTCTTTACAGTTTTAAAATGCTTATTAACATCTTGCATTAATTTGACGATCAAATTTATTTGTGACTTTATTTCTATTCTAGTTTAGAACTGCGTTATATGACCGGCTGTGTTCGGCGCGTAGTTTGAATGTACTAGAGTATAGTTTAATTTAAATAAATAGAATTATTATTGAGCACTGACACCTAGCTTTGACCGTATGTTGGCCTGTTTTAAATTATTTTAATAAGAGAATTGCTTAAATTTTACACAGATATTTAAACGTAATAGAATAATGTAATGAAATTTTTATATTTTTAGAATGTATTGAGATGTGACGCATACGTGTCCAGTATTATAAAACGTAAGAATATTATGTCCATTGTAAAGTTATTTACGTAAAGATCTTTTTACTTAACGAAAGATTTTTTGTGTATTGCTTGATCATGTGTTTTGATGCGAGTCCCTGTTCAGCTCGTATATTATCGCTAAATTGTACTCGACGTTTACTAGCTTGTCCTCTTTTCGCGCGACTACGTGACTTGAGATAAAACTGTCGTTCGGCGGTGTTTGTACGCGTTCGTCCGGATCTGTACGCTGACGGTGGCAATGAATCGCATTATGACGTACGCGCGGATGCGAGGAACGTTCGTAAGCATGAGTCGGTGGTAACTTTGCGTACGCTCATCGTTAAGACAAAGCTCGGGGCGAATGCGAGAGGAGCTTCCTGGTGATCGGTTATAATACGGCGGTCCCTGCCATTCGCGGTCGTTACTTCTGCACAAAGTAGCGATTTTCAAGTACATCCCCGTATTTATCTTCTCTTTTGTTCTTTTTCTTGATATTACTTTCAATATTATTAATATTATATACAAAAAACTCTAAAACGGAAAATGCTGCAATTGAAATGTTCCAAACTATTATCTAATCAATGTTTATTAATATGAACACTTATTGCGATATCAGTACACGAAAGAACGATTTTGCTGAAATATTTAAAAATTTAGCTAAATACAGATTTGAAAATAATTTTGTTGAACTATCAAAATAATTACATAGGACATTCAAACATAACAAACAATGCTGCAATAAGTTTAAGACATTTAGCAGCTTGAGTCCTAGATAATTATTTGGATGGTCTAACAAAATTATTTTTTGATTTGTATTTAATTAAATTTTTAGATGTTTTAGCAAAATCATTCTTTCCGTGTCTTCTGCGATAAAATGATTTGTTTGGATAAATATATCCTTCATTTTAATTTTTATGAAAAATTAGATAGCTTAAGTTATGAAATTAAAAAAGAGCCAATGCGATATCAATTTTATCATATTTCCATTTGTTGTTTCTGACGAGTGCCGTCATCCATATCTCAGAATTCCGATATGAAAGCGATCGTAATGGAGTTAAACCGCAACGAATAAAGTTCGCGTGATAGCGGGTGTGCGGTTAGCGAACGCGGCCGCGCACGAATGATCGCTAATAAATTCTCACGAATTGACGGGACGATATCTCGTGTTAAATCTCGCGGCAGTATTTCGCGTGGTCGACATTCGCGAAATCTCTTTTCGCGCTTTTGTGATCTAACGGCCCGCCAATGACTTATGAACTAACACAGGAAGCTGCGGTCGTTCACTTGCGCTCACGGGGATGGACTTAACTTCTTGTGGGACTTTGCGGTCAAGGAACTGAATTACCGGGTGTAATTTGTAGCGGCGAAGAAGCGCGCTCCGCGCGCGTCAGCTGTAGCTGCGCGGAACGTCTATCGTTCAATTCCGGTGATGCTATTAAATTTCAATGGCTTACGGTGGTCCGGCGAAGGCAGGTGAGAGCCTTCACTGAAGCCTGGCGTCCCTTATCGCCGTCAGAGATTCCATGGTTATTTGAATCGAGTTCAAATTGCAATTGTATCCGGCTTTTTGTCGGTGATATACGGGGCATTAGAGGCATATGCGGTGCACCAGGATAATCGACCCCCGCACGGCATAACGATATTCTCTATGCTCCGAGATGAATTTTCCCTCGCTAAAATTGTAATCGTGATGCAAGGTTACAATTTGTATAGTTACATAGTTATCGTTTCTGGGATCTATCAATGGTTAGTTAGGTAGTTACAAGATTATACATCATTAAGAATAAAAAATGCCTAATCAAACTTCGAGAGGGATATAGTTAAAGTAAATTACTTTTTACGAATCAAATTGAGTTAAATTTAATAAAATTTCTATTATATACTATGAATATCTTTTTAAATAGCTTCGGAGATTAACATATGAAAATATACTAACAATAAGAACTAATTACTAAAATATTGAGAAATTTCAGCAATCAAAGAAGAATTTAAAAAAAATAAATAATGCTAATTCTTTTTAAAAAATTTTTGAAATTATGAAATCTGAAAATGCATTAGTATCGAAAACAAAATGATGCGTATCAATCAATCTCAAATTTTCATTCAAGACTGAATAAATATCAGAACTTGTATGTTATTTAACTTAACAGGTTTATCTTTCTCATTAATTTTTGCAATCAAGTAACGGCGAAAAAATTCCCTTGGCTATACCGAGAAATTTATAATTCATGATGCCACTTTGTCATCACAGAGACTAATTTTTAGAGAATGTGCCTCGTATGTCGCAGCGTCAATTATGTCAAACGTAAGCTTCTTACGTTTGCATATCCGAATGAAAAGTTGACTTTGTACATACTTGACTGAACGATGACCGAAGAAATATGTTTATATATATGTGCGAATGTGTGCGTGTGTGCGCACGAAGATAGAGGTCCAGCGAGCGTGCCATAATCCGATGCGGTTACGTTTTTTTTCTCTTCCGATGTCCTTCGAGATCTGCGAATCTCAGCGCGACACTCAGTGTGCTGAATCTTGTATTACCTGTTGCGATCTTGTATAGATATCTGAACCGTCGGTGTCTCTTCTTATAAGCTTAATCCGTTACTAATATATCTGTTGCTAATACAGGTGCATGGAATACATAGAAGTTACTATAATCTAAAGTTAATAATACTAAATACCTTTTGTTAAGGTATTTAATTTTCTAATTCACAGGAAGATATTCAAATAGAACAATTTGCTTTTTCTATTATCTTATCTTGTCATTTGACTATTTGACTGATGATTCTATATTTTTACATAAAGCAATCCATGCCTACTGATAACTCGATTGCATTAAGTTCCAAGCCAGTGACTATGTCCAACGGTGACATTTGAATCTCTTAGGCAGGCCTAATGATTTAGCAAGACAGTTGAAATTCATTATATTGTACATAATCTTAATGTTATGTCAAAATATTGAGTAATATAATTTAGACGATAGCATTTATATTTATAATATCATTGTAAAGCAACAAGTATTTTCAAAAAGAATCATGTGATGTGATGATGCCTTTCGTACAACGTCTAGAGAAGACGTGTAAGCGTTCAGTCCAATTCAGTCAAAATTAAAAAGATAGTATGGCAAAATGGAACTATTAAGGGAGAAGCCCACGGTGACCCATTTTCGAGTGCCTTCTTTGATATTTTTTTTTGAGAAAGGTATAAGGTATAGAGTAAAAAAGACTTTTAGGCTTCATTAGACATATATTGAAGTATACAAAAAAATTTTTAAGTGATTAAAAAAATATAAAATGGTGGCACACGAATCTCTGTAGCACGATTGGTTTTCAGTCGATCCTCTCCGCGGCACGCAGCAGAACTGTCGTAGACTTGATCCTGGAACAAAAAGTGAAATATTTTTGTTAAATATATTAGTTTTAGCAGAGAAGTACACAGGAAAATTAAAAAATTCCCCCCCAAAAAAATAGAGACGAGTTTGAAAAAAAGTTCGATAATTCAACCAAAATGTTCGTATAAAAAGCGATATATTTTTTACAATTTTCAATTAATYGAAAAAAGCTCGTGTACTYCTCTTYGAAATCSATCTARAAAGCTWTAGTTAAAATTTCAAGTTGATCGGATAAAAATTGTTTGAGTTATGCTGCGTGCCGAGTTCAAAAATATGGTTTTGAGAAAATCGCGTTTAAAGTTTTTGGTACTAATAAATTGTTAATAACTTATGAAATTTTGTACCTCTAATCAGCGATTCCAGCTCCATACAGTTGCCCTTCCACTAGATAACTTTTTCCCCAAAGATAATAAACTCAAAAGAATCGAAAACCGCGTGCACCTGCGCCGAAGGCGCTTTTCAGCACTCGGAACGTCCCTCAAAAATAGCTCGAAAACCATTTTAAAAAATTTTGTTTAGCTATAAACGAATATGCATCGTATTTTTGGAGGTTCAAACGATTTTTTAAAAGTGTTTCCAAAAAATCGATTTTTTGAAAATTTTACCGTGGACTCCTCCCTTAAGAAGCATGATATACGTGAAAAGAATGATTTTGCTAAAATATCTAAAAATTTAGATACAAATTTGAAAATAATTTTATTGAGCCATCAAAATAACTATGTAGAATATTGCTAACAATATTGCAAAAAAACTTTAACATTCTAGCAACCAGTTTGACCGCCCTATAATTATTTTAACGGCCCAAACAAAATTATTTTTAGATCTGTATCTAGTTAAATTTTTAGATACTTCAAAAAAATTATTCTTTCGAAATTGTTTCAGAATTGATATAAAATGGACACATAGTCTCAATAAACCAGGGCTGGAATGATTTAAATCAATTGATTAAAATCAGTGATTTAAATCACGAATTTGATTAAAATTTTAATTGTTAATTTTCGTTATGATTTAATTATTCTCAATACTGGCTGTATTGTGCAGTAATTTTACAAAAGAAAAAAGGATATATGAACATGTATGGACATATTTTGTATAAAATTATACAATTGGTGTCTCCGGGATTGCTACGTGCCTCGACTTCTTTGTTTTTTTTTTCGGTTCTTGTTTTTTGAAATTTAGAAATGTGTTAGGAAATGAAAAGACAGTTAGTTTTTATATTTAAGTGGATGCGTTCATCTTCGTGAATAAAAAATTATGTATGCAAATTTAAGTATTTAAATATATTCAATAAAAAATAAATTTTATTTTATTCATAAAAGTTATTGATAAAAATTAATTTAAAATTAACGATTTTCACTTGATTATTTTGAATCCTATAGTATTTGAAATCACTGATTATTCACAATAAATTAAAATTTAGTAAGCTTAGTAAAAAAAAACAATACGTTTATCATTTTGTAATAAAATTTAATTATTTTCTTACTACTAAAAATAATTAACTTAAACAATAAATCTAATTTAAATAAAAAAAATCTGATTTAAATTTAAAAAATCCGATTTTTTTTATTCTTTTAAAAAAATCATGATTTTTTCCAGCCCTGCAGTAAACATAATATAACTGTGATATAATACAGAAGTAACATGTGATATAACAAATGTTATTATGTTACTGTTATATATCTTGTTATATATCTATAATATAACTGTGTTATGTAATACATTTTTTGCTATTTATTATATTATTTATTATTTATTTTGTTATTCATTTGTTACGATAAAGTAACAGCAACAAAATATGAATATAACACATTATATAACAAATGAACAAAGGTATTTTGATATTATATAATATATTGAACTCTTCACTAAAGTCGCTCTTTGCCGACAGATGAATGGAGATTTATTTCTCATAAGAAAAAAATTATATAAGATAGAGTAAAAGGTGCAGCATTATTGAGAGATTTTTTACTCATTCACTCATTTTGAAATGAAAGGATGATAAAATCATGGCTTGAAGGTGAGCCCTCAAAAATTGAGCTTCAAGGTGAAAAAATAAATTGGAACTGTCTCCACATTTTCGCCGTTGACGAATTTGCTATATGCCTCGCATAAACAATAAAAATACAAGGTGGCCGTAGCACAGTTAGTGCGATAGCCTACACTCCGAAGAATCCAGGTTCGATTCCGCCTCATCGTGCCACAATATTTTTCTCTCTCAACGGCATAACAAGTCTTCGACCTTCACGGACCAAAAAACACTCTCTTGACCGAGGAATTGTTCATCAAAGGCTCTAACAGCCACAGTGAACCAAAACCCTGAAGATAAGACGGTGGCGACCAGTAGTGGACACGCCATTCCTAGTATATTTTGTAAATTTTGTATATTTTGTAAAGTAAATAAAGTATATTTTGACAATGTAATTTTGTTCGGTTATAAAAATTAATTTAGGGATTCGATATTCCTGAGACTTTTATAAATGCCAAAATACATTAATATAATTATTTAATTATTATATAATATTTAGATTACTATATAACAATTATGTAACATTTTAGTTACCTGTTATATTTGTGTTATATAATTACAATGTGTAATTAGGGAAAGGAAATTACAATTAACATGAATATAACATATATGTTATTTCACATGTTATGTTGTTTCGTTGTTTCCGTTACATTATTGCTATATTGCTATTATATATTTATGTTGTCTGGGATGTTATTATTATAAAATAAAATAATAAAGAAGTCATGAAAAAATAACAACAAAATTTATATACTAAAATATCTCAAAAATTTATAAAAATATTGAAATCTTTAATATTAGAAATTACAATAAATAATACCGATAATAATAAATTTCGATATTTTGAAATTTTTCAAAAAATTGACTTCAAATTTTGCAAAAAATAACTATTCATTTTTAATTAATTCTGGATCATCTATTGTGAAGAACTAGAAGCATTTTTATGTTTCTATAAATCATATTAAAAATTTCATTCACCAAATTCTATCTCATTCTCTTTCCATTTTAAACTAATAATAAATAGGTATACAAATATGCTATTGCTTCTCGGACTGGATTCTAGTTAGAGTTTAGTTCGACTAACGAGATCATTCTTTGTGCCGAGATACTAGATTGAGTTAAGACGTTTTGACTTGTTCTATAAGGCAATTGCGATTTAGAAAAAGTTCATTGCTTACACGTTACAGTACATTTATTCGTGCATGTACACTAATCATAATTCATCTGTAACAAGTTACTTGGATGCCACATATATCCAGTTTCTGTATATAAGTCGTTACTTAAAATCGCGTAAATGTCAGTAGTAATGCTTGACCCATCAATCCTATAATTGTAATATATATAAGTGTATGAATGTACTAGATTATTGGTTAGGGATGTCCGTTTTTATGAGAACATCTTGTAACGTGAGATGGCATCAACGTCTCCTCTTCTGGGATAATTTAGCACATTTGTTAGCTATCAACATGTTTTTGCGATGGTCGTGTGTGTGTGTGTGTGGGG
>JANQDE010000181.1:34779-82724 GCA_037157785.1 Cephalotes varians
GTATTTCCATCAAAAAATTAACATGACATTCTTCTGCGATGAGAGGTAAACATTATTTAATGCCAATCTAATCAAGTACTTCACAAGTGGCAATTATTTTTATAAAAATTTACATTCTTGAAAAATTCTTTTCACTTCTCATCTCATTCTTATCATAGCTTTCAAAGCATTCCCTCATCTCTTTTTCAATTATTTTACATGTCAAAAATATATTTTTGACAACCCAATCTTTTGTTACATATTTTTTACGATAAATTAAACGAAAGGATAAATTACGTATTACTTTCTTGATTAGAATTAATCAGAATACGATATTGATACTAATAACATTATGCGAAAAGATAGCGGGCGAACGAACAGCAAAGAAGGCTGTTGAAGAGAGCAAACGCCCGAGGTCGCAACAACGATTTTCGTCGCAATAAAATCTTCCAGAGGGATGTAATTACACCTGATGTCAGTTAATCGCCGACGATCGAAGGCCGCCGCGGCGGCAGCAAAACGCTGTCACTTACCCACTAATTACGGACTTCGATTATTAATTCGAGAGCGAACGGGGCGTAACCATCCGTTTCCCCGTATTAGATACATAGCGCCGTTAATTAATTATTTTCACGGGCAGACTTGTCACATAATATGTACGGCTGGCACGATTGATGTCCCTGTAAACCTGACGGAGGTAAACCTTACATCAACCCACGTGTTCGAGAGGGTGTGGCGTAGATCATAAGTTCATCTCGTATTGACACTCGAGCCTTGAAATTTTTGCAACTTCTTGGCTATATTAGCGCAAACGAGAACTTTATTACCGCGCGCGAACGCGGCTTTGACTTAATTTGATGCCCATCTGATGCACTCGCGCACTGTAAACTCGTTTCGAGCGCTTGATATTTTATGATGATCGACCTTTTTGTCTTCGACCAGGTTAATGAACGCCAATGTGATCGCATTTAAGGAATGCGCAGATGGTTATTGCAGGCTAACTTTCAGTTTCGTTTATATCGAGAGAGGACGGGAGGGAATTTACGATACTCGAGGCGTACGTGAATCCCCTCGCGCTTGTTAAAGGAATACATCGAGTACGAGTACATGGAGTAATAAATTCTCTCGTTACGCGCTCATGCGAAATGCAGTCACATACCTACAATGAATATATAGTTCATATAATTCAATCTATGAAGTTTTAAAAATAATTATGGGCTTATTAAATTACTAGCAAGTACAGGAAGCCTAAATGCCTTAATTAATATAACATATAGTTTGATAAATAATTCACTAATATGGATCTATATTTGACCATATAATTTATATACATGTCGATTTACACAATATACATACATACGTAGGTGAGACTGTAGCTAGTTGTTACAATTTTTTATTAAAATTTTTACCGGACTAATATACACATTAAATATTTTAAATCAATGAATTCTTATGCATTGATTCAAACACATCTTTAATTAGTTCATTTCTTTTTAATTTATATCAATGTTTTTAACATTGAAAATTGAAATTTTCCATCAGTAGATGAATAACTGTAATAACTAACCTCATAGAGTAAGAGAGAGTAAGCCAAGTTGTTATTGAGTTAGGACAAATTGTTATATTTACAATATAATCCTAAATATATACATATATATAAACAAATTTAAGATTATAAAATCAAACATAAAATACTTTACAGTATATTTATTTTAGAATACAAAACTAAAACTTACAAAAATATATTAATATAGATTTTTTTTTAATTAATTATAAAATATCTATCTATCAATCAACTAAAGGAAAGAAATTTGAGCTTAATTATTAATTTATTAATTCCAGGTATAATTGTTAACAATCTGCTTCAATTGTTCTTCGACTTGAGATAGTATATTTAAGTGATGTATTATTAGTTAAAAGGAAAGTTTATTAGACAACATGTTATTTTGAATAATAAGAGTAATTTATATAGTTATAATAAAATGATTGAAACGTGTATAGAGATAAAGTATGTTTAC
This sequence comes from Cephalotes varians, assembly GCA_037157785.1. Lineage (NCBI taxonomy): Eukaryota > Metazoa > Arthropoda > Insecta > Hymenoptera > Formicidae > Cephalotes > Cephalotes varians. Next base: position 36,777 of record JANQDE010000181.1, read on the forward strand.
TCGGCAAGCTTAGCTTGATTGTTAATGTGCACATGAGAAGTGAACATCCAATTACAACTTAACTCTGACAAAATATTTTATAATATTAATATTAATTTAATATTTCTATATTAAAGAGCAAATTACAGTGTTCAAAATAGTGTACATTTGTTTTTGTAAAACAGCGCGCACTTTGGTATTTCGCGCGCTCTCTCTCTCTCTCTCTCTCTCTCTCTCTCTCTCTCTCTCTCTCTCTCTCTCTCTCTCTCTCTCTTTTTCTCAATGTTATAAAATAACATTAAAGATACTATCATTATCAAGAAGTACATATCTGTTTCTTATTTCTATTATATTTTCATTAATTTATATATCTTCTGCTTAAAAAAATACTCAGAATTATTAAATAAAACACAAATTGATATTTAATCATATAAATTTATTTTATTTCCTTCGAAATAATTCCCAATTTTGGAACGCATATGTGCCAATGCTTTACCCATTTTTCAAGACACTTTTCATAAGCCGATGAAGGTATGGCTTTTAGCTTCTTCAGCGAATTTTCTTTTACAGCCTCTGTCGACTCAAAACGCTTTTCACGAAGTGATAATTTTGGAAACAGAAAAAAGTCATAGGCGGCCAAATCTGGCGGATACAATGTTTGATGAATTATATTTGTTGTGAAGTTTTGACCAAAAAGTTGAGTACCAGCATCGATGTGAAGTAGTGCATTAATTATGGTGCAAAATTTGTGAGTCTTTCCACAAATCCGGTTTTTAAGTGCTTCAATGTAAGAAATTTCGTTGGAAATACAAAATTTAAGGCAAATTTTTTATTCTTAATTTTTTGATATTGTAAAAATCGCCGTGAGTATCAAAAGTCAACTAGCATAAACAACTGCCGTAAATAAACTAATTGATATACTGAAACTCCATGATGAAAGTCGAGTATAGTTGTGCCGACTTAACAGCAAAAATAAATTTCGATTTTAATTCAACTGCTTCGTTTAAATAGATAATTTCGGGTATTTTTTTAGCAGAAAACAGTTTGTCCTATGGACAACAAGATATATACTAACTTATCCTACTTTAGGTGTAAATAATGGATATAACGCAGTATGTTTGTATTTCACTTGTTACGAAAAACCTATATAGTATATAGATAGAATCGTAGCATGAAAACGTAGAGAAAGATTCTATTATATTAGTACAGTTTAATCATAATAATTAGTTCTTTAAAAAGTCGAATAAAATTGTGAAAAAACTGTGCGTGCGTGCGTGCGTGCGTGCGTGCGTGCGTACGTGTGTCAATGAACCCCAGACTCCTCTAAAAACAAAAACGAACAATTCACACAATTAAATATTTGTTTCCAACAAAATCACATAAACAGACGTTTCCCACAGTTCAATTATGGCTGCAAATTAAGTGGAATAGTAGAATGTTGTAAGAATTATACGTAATGTTTATAAAAATATGCTGCTTTTTTGGCAACTATTAAAAGAAGTAACTGTAACATTTTACCTTTTGTAGCAACTACGGTCCCTACATCTTTCACACACTTAAATGTATTTATATATGTATACTTTTATATCTAGTATATGTAAGTACGCTCACAAGGTGTAAAAAGGCGTACATAATGAGAGTGAGAAGGGTCGATTTGAGGAAAAGAAATAGTGCTTTAACAGCGTGTAATGTCCCGTTACGAATTTAAACGGATCTAAATGAAACCGTAGAAGCCTTGTTCGTCAACAAAATGACGATAATTACACGAGTACGCGATAATACTCGTCGGATATTAGTTTCCGCTCATGGTAAAACGAATGCGTTCGTGGAGTCGCACGAGAATCATTCAATTTCGCCGTAAGCGAGTACGATCGACATTGCGAGAAGACAAATTTCACAACCCATTCGGGCGTGACGGAACGCGCATTTCGTGTCCGTCCCTTCAGCTAATTTCCCTGATCGTGACAACCCCTGATGATAATAATTAAGCGAGATCCCTGTATCACGCGATCAAACTGATTTCTCGTGACAATGACACAAAGTTTCGCTCTAGATTATAATATTTTACTCATATAATTTACGTTATTAAGTTAGATAACCATATAATTTACAGATATTTTAAACCACAAAATATAATCGGAGATTTAATTACGTCTTCGTCTCCCTTTATTCTGAGTTTGTTTTAAATAAAACGGCTTATCTCTTTTGTAATATCAACTGACATAAAACTTATTTTAGCTTCAAATGAAAAAGTTTTTTATTATATTCGCTTTATAAAATAAATAAATAAGTTTGATAAATTGACGGTGATTGTATATAATAAAATAAAAAATTTATTTCTTTCACTAGTTAAGATTTCTCTTAATTTAATTTTTAATTTAAATTAATTTCTTTTCTTTTAAATTAGATTCTACATTCAGAAAATTTGTATTAAATTTAATACATTCACGTGTCCTAAATGGTCCAATTTTTTGTGTTAATTTAACACAAGCTGAATATGAGAGTAACACAAATATTATATAAAAGATTAACACAAAAAGTGTAACACTTTGATACATAATTAAATTGTACAAGTAAATTTTTTTAGTAAAATTAACATCTATAATATTAGGTCAGTGCAAAAGTTTTTGTCAATTCGGATAGCTGTCTGTACACATGCGTTAGTATGATTTTATAAATAGATATGTTTATGGTTTTTGTAAGTTGGCATCTCTGCATTTATGACAAAGTATAGATGTTAACATAATCTTATATTTAGAACGATTAAAAGGAGATAAAGAGCATATTTGCCACTGTTTTTTGTTTTGTTTTTATCAAAAAAAAGTGTTGCTGATGCACACAGAATTATTTGTGAAACATATGGTAAAAATGTTATATAGCTATTAGAATGTGTGCGAATTGGTTTAAACGATTTAAAAATGATAATTTCGATATCAGTGACAAAAAACTCTTTGATCACCCTCCAGCAGTGGAAGAGGACGAATTGCGGAAAGATGGGAAAAGTCGGAAAATGAAAATACTTCAATTAATTTATATTGTATCGATTTTTTTATTGTAATAAAAAAAATTGCAAAAAATCGGCAAGAACTTTTGTACCAACCTAATATATTGAATTAACACGTATATTTTATTCATTTATCTTCATTTATTCATTTATCTTAAAATTTTAAGACTACATTATTTTTATTCGTTCATTTATTAATAAATTGTGTTTTGTTTTAACATTAAAAAATGTCAAATTTAACACAAAATATTCAAATAATACAATTATATTTTGTTATAATACTTAGATATGTTAAAAATTCAATATAAAAATTTTAACAAGGACCGATTTTAATACAAATACAAAATGTTTTTTCCTATCCATATTTATTATCTTATTTTGTAACTTATTTTGTATAAATATAAAGAGATACGCATATTTCTTTAATTTTTCAAGGTTTTTTATTTAAAAAAATTATTATTACTAATTGAATTTATTGCAAAAATTATTTTCTTATTCGAAATAGCTGCTACATTTCATTTCTTGTGGAGATGGAACAGGTTGAGAAACACTTTTAGCGTAGCGAATGATTGGGCATCAAGGGAGACCGTGCCAAAATGACACGCTCACCGTAAATTCGCGTTTGTTTTCAGGATGCTGTCCTCGGGACAAGATGCGCCGCCCAGTAATTATTCGTCCGGCAATGTCGTTCTCCAAGGTGCGCCATGCGGTCAGTGCCGGGACCTGTGCCCAGCCGGATACGTGCCACACTTTTGGCGGTGAGTACCCATCACGCATTACCACCGCATTCGTGTAGCGTCTTCGTTCGAGCGCCACTCGCAGACGAGAAGCGCAGGTGCAATCCGTCGATTTTCCCGCTCTGTGTCGAAAGGAAGGGGAGAGCCGAGGTCACGCTGCAAAAAAGTCTTGACTTGGACCGACTGACCCGTGTAAGATCTTGAGGTCAGCACCGCGCATGATGGGCGGATCGATAAGACGTTGAAAAAACATTTCTCCGCGCAAAATCGAAGAAATGATTATACGATGGGTGGCACCCGTGCCATTCCACTCTGTGAGCGCGGTGGATCGGGTCCCAATGTACGTACGTGCGTTCTTTCATCTACGATCTCGAATATAGCCGACAGAGTATCATTTCGAGAGGATATCGAGAAAGAGAATCTTGAAAAAGAAATTGATAAATAGGTATATCATGTATCTCAAATTCGATACTTTCTTAAAATGCTTTAGCCACAAAAACACGATGAAAAATATCACAATGTATTGTTAGGAGCTAATGAGTCGAGACAGTTGTTGTGTCAAAATTTAAAGAAGTTTATAAACACTTAAAAACAAAATTTTATAAACATTGCTTGAATAACATACGTTTCRACCCTGTATGTGGTCATCATCAGTGTTGTTCAAAAAGATGTTAAAATTAAATTTACAAGACAAACAACCAATAAGTAACGCTTCTTRATGCTATCTTTACTTAATCATTTTTCGGAATGATATCGGTTTCAGAGGTAAGATCGGATCCAGTTAAATTATGATTCATCGGTGCAAACAAGTATATCAGACATAATTATTAAATTAAAATTCCACTAAAAGTATGTGTTGGTTTCTTTATATAAAGTGTCTAATTGAGCCGAAGCAATCTACAAAAATTAACAGAAATTGTGTAAAAGAATATATTGAGATTAAAAAACTTCAGAAAAACCATAATTTCGACAAAATTCTTATTAATACTTACAGAAACAATTTATCTTTTTTTATATATTCAATCTCCATTGTATGTGGTGTGGTAATGGAATGGAATATCAGATTATTATTAACAAGTGAGTATGACAACGTTGAAACCAAAATGGAACAAAAGCCAGTGCAAACATAGTTTTAACTAATAAGGAGATAGTTTTAACTAATAAGGAGAGGGAGGGAAACTACCTGGAAGTGGAAATCCACATGATTGGATGAAGCTGACACGATGAAAAACTTTAAGCGACTCTTAAATGTTTTTTGCGCATGATTTGCGCAAGTGATTCATTTCACGTATTTCTACAATTTTTTAAGAAAACTAATGACGGTAGTAATTTTGATCGAATTATAAGAGCGACTGAAGACCTCAAGAAATTTTTTATTATAAACTCCATTTATGAAGGTATAAGTTTTAATTTAGTCATTCCCTAGCTTGCTGGTCGTTATCGTGCATCGTAGTTATTCTACTTTGCATGAAAGACAGATAAGTCCAATAGCTATCTTCTTTTATGATCTCGAAAGAAACTGAACGAGGATAGCTTTTCACGTCAACGCAAGGCTAGTAGCGATGGTGGTTCCGTTCATTGGGTTTATAGGCCTGATAGAAGCGTATGATTAGATTGTATCAGATAGTCGCTGTCTCGCTGCCTCGCATTAGTCTGCGAAGCCTTTAGCATACGAAACAGTCCAATATTTTTCTTCGCGATTCTGAGTAAGATGAGAATTTTCACGCTTCAACACTTCAATAGCGATTCATTGGGTTTTCCTAATTGATAGAAGTTTCTAGCCGAACCTCTATCGCTTGATGATCTCTCGTCCATGAAGGAGAATATGTGGTGAAACATCCGATCTAAACTCGCGCGACCGTGGATCGTAGATCTCGCGACGCGCTCGGTGGTTTGTTTCCGATGCGCGCGGCTGACGGATCCTCCGTCGATCGCTCGATCAGGTTAGCCTTCGACGCGAGAAATCGAAGGAGGCGCAAAGGAGGCGGTTAGAAGAAGAGCTGAACTGCGTATATAGGGGCGAGCCGCGTCCCTTCTCCCCGTGTTGCTTTTGCAGCGAGCTCGAAAGAGGGCAAAACGAGCGTTTCTCGGCGTTCTCGGGTCGTAGGGTCGACTCGTCGGTCTCACGCGAGCCCTGCGTGCAACGAGACCGGCGATGGGGGCCGTTCCAAGACGAATCGGCTGGCAACCGAGGTAACTCACGGCCAGGGGGATGGGACGTGGGGGATGCGGGAGCGGGAGAGGGATACGTATGTTGGTCTGTAATTAACATACCGAACCTCCCTTGAACCAGCGCGTCGAGCTCGGTCGACCGTTCGTTCGTTCGTTCGTTCGTTCGTTCGTTCGTTCATTCGCAGGGTTGTACGTTCCGTAGTTCGCGAAATGTATCTTGCCTAGTGGTACCATGCAGGATCCATTATCGCCTTAGAGCAGTACCGACAGATTTCATATCCCCGACTTCCTTCCCGCGGCCTTTAATATGCGCGGGCGAGAGTTTACGCTTTCGCTATTAAATACGAGAGTAGTTGGCTGATGTATGGCATCATCTCTTTGACCTGTCTGAGAGAATGATCGTGGGCGTTCAGTCGGAACTGACGTGAACCTCGTACAGACTAACGGTCAGCGTTTTATTTTCATTGATAATGAAAGTAACGCACAAATACGGTGCCGACAGAATGTGGTTTGTGTATATCATGCATTTAGCACGATATTTATTAGCGCCGCATTAATTATATAAAGCTTCGATAATTTTATATTAAGCATGCGATTCTCGTTACATAAGATCGAAAATCACATACTGTTACCCGAAAAAAACGATTTTGCTGAAAGATCTAAAATTTTAGATCTTTGTTGGATACAGATCAGAAAAGTAATTTTGTGTACATAATAATTGCGTTCTACATAATTATCAAAATAATTATGTAGAACGCTCAAGATAGTCACTAGAATATCAAAATTTTTAGCTCATTATTTTTAAGGTTTCAACTAAATTATTTTCAGATCTGTATCCAGCAAAGTTTTAAATCCTTCAGCACCGTTTTTTCCGTGTATGATCTGTTCCAATTGTTCCAACATTAAGGCCGGTATTCACTTATATATATGGGTATTCACTTATATATATGGGAAGAACGATTTTGCTGAGGAATCTAAAATTTATCTAAATACAGATCTGAAAATAATTTTGTTGGATCACCAAAATAATTTTGTTGGAATATTAAAAATAATGAGCAATGCTGCAAAAAGTTTTGATATAGTGACTAGTTTGAACGTTCATCATAATTATTTTGATAATTCAACAAAATTATTTTTCTGATCTGTATCTAAAATTTTAGATCTTTCAACAAAACCATTCTTTCTATATATTCAAGACTGAGTACAATCTTAAGATATCATAAACCAAGGGTCATATTAGCATCTTAAGACATTACTTAAGACGGTCTTGAAATAAGAACGAATTATCAGTCTAAGAGTATCTATTTCTCTAATTAAGTATCAAACTAATAGGAGAAACACATGGTAGATAATATTATCTTTCACTGGTACGTAATTTTGTCTTCCCGTGACTGCGGTTGCTTCGACTCGTGAATGTCATTAGGCTTTCTACAACTCTAAGAACGCTCGACGGATCGGGTAATCATCATCTATACTGTAGTCATCTTCCTTCGATTGTCGCGCATTTCGTGTTTACTGCATGGCGTCTAAGAAATTACAGAGAAAAGAATGTCTTGTAATCCGCCAAGCGTGTCTGCAAGGCACTGCGACAGCTCGATGAATTTGACGAGAAAAGTGACACATAATGAACATTCATTATTTTTTATTCGCCACGAGGAAATAGCCGCTAAAATGTTGGAGTTCTATCATCTCTCCACCGCGGAGAGTCTTTGCACTTCTTTAATGTCCTCAGAAACGATAAGCATCGACGAGGCGAGTTGGAAGTTTGCCTCTTCACGATCTCATCGCGGCATCTCATCATTGTTGACGTCTCGTTTCGATGACGTAAGAAAGTGAAATTACGGCACGCGGAAGTTTCGGAGAATCGCCTGACTTACCTGTTTTAATGGTAAGTTTATTTTATGAGCGTTTTATACGCCGCGCCGGTGTGATATTCTAAATCTACTGTAAAAAAATATCGAAATATTTTTAACTCTTCGTTTTTATGGATGTGTTATTAAAGTTTTATGATTTCATTTTTATCTTCGTCGCATATCGGCATTCGATAGAAATGATTCGTGTATTTCGAAATAAAAAGTTATGGATGTTTTTCTCTTATTTTACACACACACACACACACACGCACGCGCGCGCGCACGCACGCACGCACGCACGCACGCACGCACACACACACACACACACACACACACACACACACAAAAGCAATTTTTATCCAGAAGAAGTGCTTTATTTTATTTAACAAAACGACTTTGTTGCGACGCCCATATTTTTTATAAGAAATATAGTCTCTGATCTCAGGATATTGAGGCTCCAGGTGCGCGGGCTTACAGCTTACATGAAGAAGAACACCTGTCGAGTGAATGACGTCGCCGACTCGCACGAAATAAGAGTTGGGCATAGGCGTTACCAAGACGGGTCGTGTAAATATTAGAGAGAGTACTTTGCTAATCGCGATTTTAAGAGGACTGCATCGCGGACTCGGTTTTAGTCTCTGAATACGATCGTATTGCTGCCACGATTAAATGTCCTTCAGATGAACGCGAGTAGACCTAATTAGCGGCTTCCGAAGCGGTCGCGGTATATCGTAAAAGGCAGGACGCGATGTGAGAATGGCTCGCACGGGACCAGCAAGAGAAGCCTGGCGCGGCGTGGCGAGAGGTAGAACTCTGAAGAACAAGAAAAAGCGGTCGGATCCGTTGCTATAAAAATCATCTCGGAATAAGTGCGTTTCCGAGCCAAAGAGATATTCTCCTTGGACATCGCGGTTGGCTCTCACTGGTCAACAATATTCGGTTTATGTGTAACATTTCATTTTTAATTAGTAAGGACTGGACTCGACCGACAGTAATTTACACTGGCGCCTATAGACTAAATTCCGTGAATTTACCGGAAAAATTTCACACACGTTTTTATACTTTCACACACGCAACTAACGTCTCTCTCTCTCTCTCTCTTTCTCTCTCTCTCTCTTTCTCTCTCTCTCTCTTCTCTTCCTTCGCGAAACATTTATCATCGAGATCCTTTAAATCACTTTACCGGCCGCATAAACGAACTCCGGCCGCTCATTAACGAAAAGAGATTCGACTAGCGCGAAGGCCATTTATACGCGTTTAGTCATCGGGATAACGAACTTTTAAAAGCGGGAAACTTTGCTCGCGCGAACGCGATGATGGAGTATGGGTTCATCTAAACCCTTCGCTTTTGACAGGTCCGATCATCGACAAATCTTCATCTGTAATACACGAACATGTAATTTTAACGTCACTCAGTATTATCTACGGTCAAATTTTTGCTTACATTACAGGAGAGTTGATGCGAAACCATCATTTTTTACAATTTTTTTATTTTTGACATTAAACATGTTTGTAACTTAGCTAAAAGTTGAAGAAATCAGTTTTAATTAAAAAAATTGCAAGTTAAACATCGATAATATCTTAACATATATATATATATATATATATAAAGAAACTTTATTTATGCATTTCTTTGCAAAATTTGCGATACAATAATACCTAGTCCTAATAACCTAAGAGAAATAAAATATTTGTCAAAAGCTAATAAAATTTACGTATAATGTCTTATCCATAATTGTCCGTCTTACCAATAATTCAAAAGTTTTATTTTATTTTTTTTCTAAATATCGCTAATTGGAACGCTAATGTTATAATTAAAATAAAACTTCTGCTTGATGTACAAGTAGTTATGCAGCCGAAATATCGTGATGGGAATCTCCCGCAGCTGGCAGCACGCGAATAACGGGGAATCCAAAGCGCGAGGAGATATTCATTCCTACATCGGCTTTCTTGCAATGACCACGCGCACTCACGATCGAATCGGCGCGATCGGCAAGTGAAAACCCGATCTCGCGTATTGAAGCGTATCCTTCCATCTGTAGGAACGCCACGACGAGGGAAGACAAGCCGCGCTGCTACGCTCGAAGAGCACGTCAAGAGAGGATCCAAAGGTCTTCAAGTTTTTGTCCAACTCGCATGCGAGAGCCGCAATAGGGAGCGACATTCTTCTTCCTTCGGGCCCTCATCTTCTTCCATTCTCTTCTTCGTTCGACCGTTCGGGAACAGCCGCCTCCGTAATTCGATCTAAAATCCGCACTGTTGCCATAATATAAACCACGGATTTTATATTTGAATTTGCTACAGCTATAGAAGCAGTTTAGAAGTCCGATCGATTGATATTTACGATTCTTTAACATATTTGCTACCACGCGTCACATATGTGTGACACAACGGTTCGTTTTGAGAACCCGGCGTCACATATGTGTGACATTGTTGATTACCCATATATGTGTACAAGTTGATTATGATATGTGTACAAGTGAATTATTGTTGATTATCCATATATGTTTTATGTGTGTACAAGTAAATATGTTACGACATATTACGTAAAACTGTTGCAAGAAAAGCATGGGCCATAGCGGGAATTTTTCCAACTTGACCGTGGTAGAACGTGTTAACGAGATGTTACATGAACATTTAGATTTTTGTATTTTTTAATATTCTCAAGGAGTTTACTATAATCTTATTAAAAAACGGCAGAATTGATAGACCATAAAGGTGTGGACAGAAAATTTTTACTATGTTTCACATGTGAAAAACGTAATAAAAATGATTTCTTATTTCCTTCATTCAATTCTGCGACTATTGTTGTACATAATAATTTTTTAAAAAAATTTGTAAAATTTTCTCCGTGTATCCTTTTCTACAATTGGAGCCGCAAAATCTATAAGATAGTATAGAGAAGGTTTATTACAATATAGATATCAATAAGATATTTTCTTCTACTATATTGTTTTTTACTCTGTCACTCTAATTTTTGTTTTAAAATTTACGATAATGTAAGTAGATGTGTTTGCCAACTTATTGCTAACCGGTTGACATTTTGCATTATTAAGCAAAAACAAAAAAAAACAATGTTTTTAAAAAGAGATAGAATTCAAATTTAAAAGTAAATTTCTAAAAATTTTCCTGAATATTCCGATAAAATTCCATAAAAATCCTTGATTTTTTTCAAGGGGAAAAAAGAAATTCCTTAAAATCTTCAAGTTTCCTAGGTTTTTCCAAGTAGTAAACATCCCTGATTTGGGAGGACTATATTTGGGACTACATTTGGGAGGACTCGTCAATAATTAATTTTGTGTTACAGTCTTTTTACATCAAATCTTCGAAGGAGTTAACGATCAGGTTTCAGCATCAATATCGCTATGACGATGTTGCATTCCATTATCACCGGTGCATTCCGGCGTTTTCCGTTACCGTTAATGTCGTTGTTAGAGTTTCTCAGGTCCGCACACAGCTGGCATTCTCCGGCTGCCGACAAGGAGAGGAAGAATTTCGGGCATAACGGGGAGGGAATCGGTGCGAAGAAAGCCGAAGGGAGCAGGCGTGTAAATGCGCTATGTTAACGGTATACGCTTTCCGGATGTTTTCTCTCGGCGTTACTTGATGATACAATGCGCCCTTCGCTGTCTGGATAGTTCTCTGTACGTGCCGGTGAAATTAATAAAGTATGTCCTAATCAAGCGAATGGAGAGTCTGGCAATGTTCGCACGTATGTATAGGTGGTCGACCAGCGGTTCGACGCTACGAACACTTTCTCCAAAATTATCGATTCTAGGAATTTCAGGAATGCTTTGGAAAGTATCGATAAACTGTAATATAATTATTGAAAAGAAGTGCCGTGACGCTTCATGTGTCATATTAAAATAAATGTTATCATAAAAAAGATTATTATTGCACAATGAGTTCGTAGAAATATCAATAAAAGCAATCTTATATTTGCATATGTAATCTTTATATCGATATAACAAGAGAGGTGATAATCAACAGAGAAATGAATAAAATGAAGGGATCCTTCATTTTTAGGAATAATCTTGACCTTGATCAAAAAGAGTAATTGGTTGTTGTTTATTAAAAAGTTTTAGAACCATTGGTTTATTAAAAAATTATTTATTAAAAATATAAGAAATATATTGTACCAGCTTGTATCAGTAACGTAATGAATCAATCTGCACAATCTGCGAATTGATAATCAAGCTTTGCAAAATCGATAGAATCATCTTTAAATTTGTAAATAGATACAAAGCTTTTTTCTCATACATTTTAAAGTGCACTTTACGCTAATAAAATTTTATTTAAAAATGAAACGGATAATTATAAGGGATATTGAAATTGAAGGAAGATATCTAATCGAACTTTTGTTAATAAAAATAAACGTTCAAACTTAATCATCGATTCTTTAAATGAAAGAAAGCAAAAACAATTTTGTTAGATCCCTCACGTACAGAATTTAATGTGCTTATCTAAATCACGATTAACGCGTTTCTTATACGCACCCTTTTATGACGGAATACACACACATTTTTTGTACGCGTCTAACCGCGAGCTTCAAGGAAACGCGAAGAAGATGCGGCCGCTTTGTTGTAACTTCCGGTGGCGAGTTAATAAATTTTAATTTGCGCAGTCGCGCGTACAGTTGCGAGCGTGATTCGCGAAAAGACAAGCACGCGACGGACGCGTGCGTTTTGCTCACATTCTGGCCGTGCTTGTGACGCTCCGCGCACATCCGTTTTGCCTTCTGTGAATCGTTAATCGTAATTTAATAGGTAGATTTACAGTTTTTGTCGGAATGGCACCGCGGCGCTCCCGCGTTTTCCTTCCGCACGCGCGGGCCAGGAGGTGAAGCGGTTTCATGCACGACATGAACGTTGTTTACGCGGCCGCGTACCTCGCCGGTCGTTTGTCAACCGTTAAACACCGGTCACCCTCGCTTCTCTCCCATTTTCTCCCTGTACACCTCGTGGCCGATAACGCGGCTCTCTTGATTAACGAGACATCCCATATATATCCGGCCCCCCAGCTAAAGGGACCTTTCTCTCCCCGCGCATCGTGAAAGGGGGTGAAAGGGGGATCGCATTGTTGCATTCGTGCTTTACTGCATATTGCGAACCGACCGACGGTTCACGCGCGCACGTTTCCAAGTTCTCGATGCCAGGACGCACCCACGTTCGGTACAGATACATTTCCAATGATAGCAAGTCTCCTCTGGGCATTGATATTTTATCTCCGATATCAGGCTAAGCGTCAATAAATGATGATACAGAGAAATGGATAATCAGATAACGTGTAACCAAAATTTTGAAAAGACATTAATCCTTTATTAGTTTTAATTCAATTTGATTATTTTTAATTCAAATAAATTTAATTCAAATCGTAAAACTGCCTTGCTTAAATCTCAAAATTAAATTAGATTACATAATGATTACAGATCTTTATTTTAAATATTTCTCAAAACAAAATATATAAATTTCACTTTTATTTACACATTTCGCAGATTAAATGTATGAATAATTTGTTTGTAAATGATAATTATAAAACAACGTGCTCAGTAAACACTAACTATAACAGTAATATTATTAACAGTAATATACAATAATATTATAATTTCCTGCTTAATACTGTTACATAACTATTATATACAGCTCGTGTTAAATTACATATTGTTGAGTGGGAAGTTATAATACTGATATAAGTTTGGTGCTTTCTGGATATAGGAGAGAATAGAGCTCTCGTTGCAGTTTTCACAATTTTGCCATTTGTCTTTTTAAATATCTAATTATTATGATTAAACTTGATTATTATTATAGACAGAACTTTCTTTACATTTTCATGCTAGGCATGATTCTATACTAGATTCTATATATTAGTTTTTTTGAAATAAGTACGTATTGTAGTCAACTTGCCTCAATAATAGCGTAACTTGATACATATTATGATGTAAATTGCTCATGCGACAAATTCTATATTAACATATGCGCGCCGAAGCTGTTTACACTATATATCACATATATGCGCACCCCGGCGCGCATGCATTAAGTTAATGAAAAAATAATAGAAATAAAAAAATAAATATATACTTCTTGATACAGATTGTATCTTTTAATGTTTTTTAAAATGATTGAATATAGCAAAGTGCGTGTACTGTTTCAGAAAAACAAATGTAAATTATTTTAAATGCAGCTTGCTTCAATATAGAAATATTAAAATGTAAAATAATTAAAATATGAAGCATTTTGTTAAAGTTAAGTTGTGATCGAATGTTCACATTTCTCACGCGCGGTAACAACCAAGTTAAACTTTAGTCAATATATCTTATCCCTATATACGTTCAATCATTTTATTATAACAAATTACTGTTATTATACTTAAAATAACATGTCGTAAAGTAACAGAAACTTTTCTTTTAATTAATAATAAGCCACTCAGATTTTTTACTCTCTTAAGTTGAAGAACAATTAATAATTTCGAAACGCTCGAAAATTTATTTGTCTCCTTTTAAATTAGATCTCATAAATTCAAAATAACGGAGTGAGGGGATTCCATATAAAAAAACTAGACATATATGTTTGAGTTGAACTCGCTTTGCGTGGAAAGTTGAAACGAGATTTCACATGAGTTTACAACGTGAAATGAGATTCAATCAAACTTATGTGTTTAATTTTTCGATAGTGGGACCTCCCGGGGAGCGGAACTCACTGCGTCCACGCATACTTTACGACACGAAACAAAATTCCACATGAGTTTATTATTTTTTACGAAATCTATTTTATTTGCCCCCTGCTTATAGTGCGAAACATTTTTAATTGTACAGTTCCGCTTTTTCCATGCACACGCATTTACTTAAATAAGTAAATATGTAGAATTTATACTCATAGTTTACTATGTTCATGACTGTTACATGTGCACACATTACGTTTATATGTTTTATATACACTTATATATATATTTTTTAAGTGTACATTATTTAAATGTACACAGAGGAATATCTATATAAACTTTGTTTAATATTAAATTTTTTATTGCCACTTCTCGTATAAAATCTTGATTTTTGACAAATCTTTTTTTGTTAATAATTTTTTAACGAATAAGAGCGAAACGGCTAAAACTTGTTGGATGTCACTTAGTATCATGATCTTGACAACATATATCAAAGTCAAATTGATCAGTTGGGTCAAACTGATCCGTTATTCTGAACATTTATTTCAGATTTTTCTCTTCTTTTATTGTAACAATTTAATTTAAATAAAACTTTTAGGGAAAAGTATCTATGTTATAAAAGAGATATTTTATAGTAACTTTTTCTTTTATTATAAATATATAAATGGAACGTAATGCCAACTTACCTCCTGTGCTAACAAGCTGCTCTCCTACTTAACGTATATCTTACATGTATTGCTTATTATAAACATATTATAAATCTTTACAAAAAAATTTCTTGACACGTACATTGTCGATATTGTAAAACATGTTAATCACTTTTTTAAGTTGCATATCGATGTTTACAATAATTCCATCTGTAACATTCCATATTCCGAATGAATGAAAGCGCTCCATTCAATTTAAACACAGCCGTAAAGTATAAATTGTGTCTTTGCTGTACTTACTGCAGCGCGAGCTGCGCTTAATCCTGTAACGTGCACGCGATCCTCGCAACTCGCGTGCTACGACATTCGTTAAAATAACGAGACAATCTTCGTTTCCTACATTCGCGTATACGGGACAAAACGGCTATCGAGCATCAAAATCCGAACGGTGACAAGCGGAGAGAAATCGGAATTATCAGCACTCCTCGATCGATTTTTTTATAAAATCTACAAATGTGATCGTTGAGAAAAGTGATTAATCGTTCGGCGTCGGAAATTCTCTCTCTCTCTCCCCCCCTCTCTCTCCTCTCTCTCCCTCCCTTTCTTTCTCTCTCTTCCTCCACTCCCCCTTTCTCTCTATCTGATCGACTTTTAAAGAGTTTTAAAACACTAAATATAATTTTTACTTCGATGACCTTTTCATTTACACACCGAGCCTAAGGATCTCCACAATGCTATCAATAAGATTAACCAAGACATAATAAATATTGTCAATTAGCAATAAACTGTTTAATAACTGTTACCTATCAAGACAGGCACAGCTAAATATGTTAATTCTTGATTATCATGATTTGCCATAGATCATGATTAACGATAATGTATACCTTTTAGGGACAAGGTAGAGTATCTTGAGTTAACGATATCAAGCACTTCCTCATGGGACAAACAAATTATTAAAACTATCTCCGGGGTCAACGCTACATTTTATCAATTAAAGATTTGTAAGCATCTTCTTCCGCTTTCTCTTTGTTCTCTCTTCGTTGGAATCATCACTTATATTTCCTCTGTTTGATAATTGCTGTTTAGTTTTCACCGATATCACGAACGAGTTGAATCTATGCAGAGAGCACTAAATGCATGTTTGAAATTTATTTTTCAAGTTAAAAATCATCCCATTAAGGATTAGTATTATATATTTCATATTATGAAAAGACTTCATTGGCTTAAAGTTAAATCCAGAAGGGCATATTTTATAGGTCGTTTAATATTTTCTATTTTACATTCTAAAAAACCTTGCACTCTATATTATACACTGTTTTGAGTACAAGTGAGATCTCGCGTGATACTAAGACTTCTATAGATGTATTAGCACTACCATTATGTTGCACCGAATTTTATAAAAAGTCTTTCAAATGTTATGCTAGAACTATGGAATGAAATTCCGCTTAACGCAATCTCATCTCTCTACCCTCGTTCAAGATACAATTCTATATGATCATCTGTTAATCAACAATTCTTGATTTCTTTTATTCTTGTCTGCTTTTATTATAGTTCATTTAGACTCGATTGCACCAACGTTATCTTGATTTTAAGCGAGACTTAAAACTCTCTCTATTTCTGTCTCTTTTTCGACATTAAAACGAGGCAGAGAGAATTTTAAGCGCTTAAAATCAAAGTAACGTTGGTGCAATCGGACCTTAATGTCTCATCTATCTGGCTGCTTTTTACACTGTATTCATTTTTCATTTGTGCTTACATATTTACACACAGCGCCTACATTTACTCATACACATATATATACACTTACATATTTTATACAAATACGTATGTATTATCTTTTTACATGTACTGTTGGCACCTTTCTACCCTACTAAGTCACTTGTCTCAACTGCTTTGTATTCATTTTTTATCTTATATTATGTATCAGTTTTGTTTTGCTTGAGAGGAGATTATCCCAGAACGCTCAATAAATGATTCTCTTTGCTTCTCTCTCTCTTTCTCTCTCTCTCTCTTGCCGTCATCAAGAATAGGATGATTTCTTCAATGGCGAGCAGAGTTCCTTCGAACGGCCGCATCGTAAATTTCGTCCGTATTTACATCCCGCTTTGATCCCGCACAAGCCCGGCATACACACAATCCGGAGTTGATTTATATCCATTCCCACCGTAAAATCTTTCGAGAAGAAGTACACAAAAGAGCGCGACCGACAAAACATTACACGCTAATGCTTCGAAGGATTCGAGCGTGTCGCGCGTGCAAGAAAAAAAAAGGGTGATTCGAGAAACATGTAACACCGGTTCGCCGCGGCGTGCGGTGCACAGTGGCACGCTTGATTGGACTTCGCGTTTCACCAGTTGACGATCGATCGCGGGATCTTGGGGACTTCGACCGACGCGGTTTATCACATGGAACGAATACTTTGTCATCGCCAATGTCATTGCCGCCGGCAGCCCTTCAATAGTATTATCGTTCGCCGAGATGAACGTAACGAGCAAGGCAGGCAACCCTCGTTAGGGCTCGCGATTGACTCAAGGGTGCGGGGCTTCTGAGAACGTAACAGCGATTTTTTTTAACTATCTAGATTTATATAATTATCTAACATCCTTTCGTAGAAATATGTACTTACGAAGAATATATTTTATTCATAGTTTACTTATTAGTTATTAGTGAAAAAATAAATAGTTAATAGTTTTCGAGATATAAATAGTCTATCATAGAAAAAATTAAAAAATTAAAAATTTGAATGGGAGAATTGGAAAAAATTTTATTCGTATAACTTTCTTTTGAGTTAAATTTTGTACAATTAAATATTCTAAAGAAAATTTCGATATTCTGGCAATATGTTAAACAGCTATGAGCTAGGAAATATTTATCGCCAGATTTGGAAAAGATTGAACCACGTTAAAGATATTTCAATTTCAATAAAAGATATTTTATTGTTAATATAGAAAAAATTTTTATATATAAGATTTTTGGAGAAACTAGAATATATCTCGACGCAGCGTAATTTTCAATTTCCTCGGCGATTCCCGGGATCCTGATCGCTGAAAAAAAAGATTACCCCTTGATAAAAATCGTATGTAGCCTTTGAGAGGGGTCTAACCTTCGTCCATACGTTGAGTAATGCGTCTGGTTCGGCTTTAACTCCGCCGAGTGCACCGGCGATGTGCACGCACGTGTCCCATACGCCGTGTCCCCGCAGACTCATCGTTTTAATGCGAGTTATACGGACGTATCGATCGCCGATCGATGTACGTATCTATGCGCGTGAGCGATAAGCAGCGCCGGCCGGTCTGGCCGATATGCGCTTCTGTCCATTCCCTCTCGTTCTCTCCTCTCTTCAGCGGGGACATTTATGTCGAGCACGCGATCATTTTTGCCGGGCGCTGCGGGATTATTAACGCACTGACGCCGCACCGCACCGCGCCGCACCGGTCGCGGCATACCTAATCGACTGCGCGGTTGGCTGCGGTCTCGCGCTCGCGGAGTTGTCAGGCGAGTTAATCACTCGCCGGAGCACATTGCGAGCGCGATCGCGACATTTTTACTGAACGCGAATGAAACGATGGTGAGTCCCGCGCATTCTGAACTTACGGGAATGCTTAATCCCCGTACCGCTCGTCAGATGTTCCTTTTTTTTCACCCAGTTGCCAGTCGCGAGAACTATGTGCACGGTGAATATCAGAATGCAATTTATATACGTTGTTAGTACGAAACATCGGAATCTCCAGTGTCTCACAAAAGAAGATTGAAAAAATATGTAGGTAAATTAAATTTTATGATGAGATTCTCACAGTGCAGTTTTTTTAGGAGATTATGCGTGAGAAAATCCCATTTATATAATACATATTTCTTGAAAGACTTTCCATCGCACACGTGACATTTCCGTAACTCGGACTCGTGGCAAGTCTTTTGTAGTTGTGACTATTTCTTAGAGTTCTGATGTGTAGACGTTACATATTTTTGTAATGACTGTATTTTGTATATGACTGTACTAATGTATATAACACATCGCCCAGTTTTATCAACTGAGCACTAATCGCTTACAAACCGGATAATTTTCACGCTTCATTTAACATTCTTTAACATCACGACATGAATAAAATAATTTTCTAGTCAGCGATATATTATTTTCTTTTTATTCTTCTTACTCTGATAAATATAGAATAAAGATATAAAAAGAATAAAATAGTCTTCTATATTAACTCTTTAAGTATTTTATTTTATTTTGAGAACTTTTACTTTATTTTGAGAACTTTTATTTTATTTTGAGAACTAAATTATTTTATTTTGTGTTTGTGCGCTTAATTATTTTTAAACTACAAGTATACCGCACATTATACACGTTGTATATTTCTTTTTATTTCAAGTGAATTTTTTTTTGTATATTTTCTTTTTTATGTCCTAAAATATTCTAAAATGTGTTAAAATTACGAATATGTGTTTTGTTTTACCTAAATTTTATTTTAATAATAAATACAACTTTTTTAACTACATGACGAGTATACTTGACATTAAACAAAAAAAAAAATCTTTTCATGACAAGTATACTCGACATAAACATCGAAAGGGTTACCTAATTAATATATTATTACTAATACAATAAAAATTTAACTTTCTATTAATTAATATGTTTGTATAAAAATATATTTGTATAAAAATAATCACAGATAATACGATTGAGTTGATAAATGATCAACGAGTTAATACTATGATTTATGACGAATGCAAAGCAACGTCTGGCATAAAGGTCGAATGCCAAGTTAGCCCATTACGAAGATACAGTAGGTAGCTCGGGAATGCGCTCCGATGAAGTCCGCCCCGATTTCGATAACGCGTGACGGTACATCGTTTGATAAAGAGATGCGATAGTGAAAGCGTTTGCTTGCTCGTGGCATCGCGTATGTTCGCTGTTAATCAACATTTCACCGAACAAGTTATAGGACCGCCTTCTGATCGATTATTAATTGGATATTAAATTACTCGACATACTTCTCCATTTCTTTACTCGCACAAGTAACTAATTCACAAATTGCCTCTTGAAAGCTACGACGTTCGTAAGAAAGTACATAAAGAACGAGTCTCCAGCTGCGAGAATCAGGCTTGAAATCCGATTATTATCTACGAATTTGTTCAAATGAGATATGTTTCAATTATCCAACATGATATGCATGTATTATGTTATATCAAATGCGTGACATATGAATAGTTTTCTTAATTTTACAGTCCCACTGAGAAAATTAATTCTACCCATATAGAACGTGTTATACGATACGGAATTAAAATGAAAATTCCTCTATGCAAAATACATTCAATAAACGTAGCTTATATTTTTTTCTATCTTTAGTCAAAAACATCAAAATTCCACAAAATATTAATTTAAACTAATTATTTAAATTTTAAAAGAGAAGCCAATAAGAGCGAATATTAAACGAATATTAATGCGTAAACAATAGATTTATTAATAAAAAATTCGCAAATGTTTCGATCACGATTTTGGTTTTTTTCAGTACATTAATATAAAATCTTTGTTACATAAGTCCAAAACTAAAATTAACATCGATTTAAGCAATTAAGTCTATTAAGAGTCTTAATTATAACTGTTTTTAATACAGTCGCGCTTACTGAAGCTCCAAATTTTAATTATGACTCACACGATCCTCAGATTCGTGTACCGCGTAACCATCAAAATTTTTATAAAAAATTTTTATCATTGTATTTCGAAAAAACAATCTTCTTGACTTCTTGATTCTAATATAAATTCAAATATTAATTTGATTATGCTTTTGCTGCGATCTATAACTTCTCCGAACTGTATTTGATATCTTGGAACTCGTTCATAATATCGCGTTTATACTTATGTAATTATTTGAATTGATATTAATTTTTGCATGCTTTGATTAGTCCACGTCGTAGTAAATGTAACGAATATTTTATATTAAGTTCCATCTCAGTAGAAGAGGACCAAAATCGTGATCGAAACGTTTGTGAATTTTTTGTTAATCGAATAATAAATATCTATTGTTTGCGCACTATGTCCGCGTTTAGCTTATTGACTGCTTTCCTTTTAATTTTAATTTATTTATTGAGTCTATTTTATTATATTTTTTACTTAAATTATATATTACGCATTTACGAGAATCAGGAGCACAACTTAGTATTTAGTTACTAATCGTATTTAGTTATTAATCACGGAACGCAAAAGTTATGTCGTCACATAAATTTTATTAAGACAATATTAAAATTTTGAATGAAGAAAAAATAAAAGATTAATTTCTGAGATGATTTATGCACATGAATAAAAACATAGCTTGAATTTGCAGAATATGTACATAGATCTTCTTGACCTTTTATATTTTGAATTATTTATGGATTTATATATACATGATGCTTCTTTTTTCTTATTATTTTATTTTTATTGTCTATAGGGATAATGTTTATGAGATGTTTATATATAATATTATACGACCGTCTCTTACAAGATCATCACTTTGCATTGAACTATTTACATCTTAATCTTTTTAACAATTCAAGTTTTTAAGTTATTTAATCATTTGTATATTTATTCATTTTGAATGAGATGCATTTATTTGTTTATATAGATAATGTCCAGCTATCTTCGGACAAAAATCATGTATTTGACGAAACTTTTTTATACACTGATAATTTTTATTTTAATGGACAACTTATTCTCCACGACGCTGAATTAATTGGCCATGCACTCCACTTTAATTTATTATGATAGTTTTGTTATATTTATTTTTATATCCTATGCGAATTTTATTATTCGTAATCTTTCCTTATGTGTTGAAAATGACTCAAACAAGGATCGAAATGTCTATGTGATTTCTTAACCCTTATCCCCCACGCTTCATCACCATAACATAAACCCCACTGGACCCAGCTTCTTTTAAAAGGTTTTAGAAATTACTCTATTCATTTTTTCGTTTTGAAAAAAATCATAGATACTATTTAAAGTATGCTGAATCGATAATCTTATTTTTCAAAACCGAATTTTTTATTATAATATGTAAAAAAAATCGTAAATTAAGAGATTTTTCTTAAAAGTGCGCTCAAATTTTTGCTGGGATCTCATGGACCCCACGTGGGGTTTAACGGTTAATACTAAAAGTTTTTTTATGATCAACTTGTGTTGACTCTTATTGATATTTATAGTCTTTATAATCTTTTGATTTATAAGAGATTTATCATTCATATTTGCATTGTATAATCTCGCTTCCGTTAGAATACATATCTATGATATTTTAAGAAATTGCGGATTACTTTTTAGAAAGATGGCCAATTTCTTCCCCGCTTTTACCATTAACGTCGAGCGTTTGGAACGATTCGAGAGAATAATACGATGACATAAATGCACCGTGCGTTTCTATCGCGCGGTGCGTATATCAAGTCGCGGCGCGCTTTACGCGTATCATTCATTATGCCGCGCTGAGCGGGTAATGAGCACTTGGAAAAATTTATACTCAGAACACCTAGGATCGAAAGTGACCTCGGGTATAATGGGCGCGAGGGGATTTAATGGGCCTCGTACGAAGAGTCCTTTTCATATTGTGGGTAGTGTTACGCAGTTATATCGCAGCTGTTCGATACGCGATACCAGGATAATGATTATAGAAGAGGAGGAGGAAGAAGAAACGAAGAGCGGCGATCGCAAACGTAGCGAGAGTAACCAAAAGAAAGAAAACTTGGAGAAATATCCGAAGAGAAACGCAGAAGGAAGACGAAGGAGGAGAGAAAGGTGCATCGGAAGCGAAGGGCGGACGGGAAAGGTAATAAGGAGAAAGGAAAGGTAATAAGGAGTAACGGAGCAAAATAGTTGGTTCTTGACTGTGCGGTTACGATCGACGAAACGAGAAAGAAAGAGAGGGCGAGGGTGGGAATTAAATGGGGCGGATTCTTGATTAGTTTGGCTATCCACCCCCAGTCGCGCAGGATTACCCAAGGGTACTCCCACGCTTAATCCAGCATTATGAATATTTTCTCCTCGTCGTTGACTTTACCCTAACGGTGCAGAGAAAAGAGCGATAGAGAGAAGCGGAGAAAGAGAGAGAGGAAGAAGGAAAGAGAGAGAAAGAGAGAGAGAGAGAAAAGGAGAGGTTGGGAGGGACGAAGGGAAGCAGAAAGTCCGGTTCGTGGTCAGAGCAGGGTGACGTCCTGTGTGCGTCCTATATCCTGTACATACGTGTCCCATTGTGGTGTCCGCAACGAGAGACGGCTCCATATTTTTCGCACTTATTCGTTCGTCGACCGAAACAACACGGTTGTCCGCGTAACTCAGCTAGAAACAATCCGAAAAACCTAATCACGAAATAAAATGTGCCGTACAACGTGTATCGCGCTGCCGAATTTTGTTAGACGAAAAATAGACGAAATCATTCAAAAACCAATTAAATATCAAATTAATTTTCAATTCTTTATTTTGCATTTTTGAACATTTACAATGTACATTTTTTAATGTACATTTATAAGACTTCTGTTGAAAAAAATTTTTTACTTTTTACATTGTTTTCGATGTTATTATTAATGGCTTTTACATGATCCGTATTTATAGTCACATTTCTGGAAAACTCAGTTGAAATCAGTCATGAGGCATGATATGATTTAATAACTAAATCTTGAAAGTCATATTGGCAATCGCAATTTAATTAAGAAACTTAGACGAAGTTTGTCTTAAAACACAGCTCGAGTTTTGTTTTTTATGATTATATATTGCATTCTTAAGATAAGATTATATGTATATATATATTAATAATTTTTTAATCTTATAATATTTCTTTAAAAATGATTTAAGAAAAGAAAAATTATTTAAAATTATGTAAAAAACTTTATTTGAATTCCTCGAAAAATAGATTTTTGTAAGATTAAAGTTAAAAATAATAAACTACTATTGTTCATTATGACATACTCCGAAAGATAATGTTAGATAATGATATTCTCTATTTTATATTGTTTTAATAAGTAATTAATGACGTGTTTATTTAAAATTACTTTGTTTTTGTTATTTTTTCAAATTCAATCGGATGTATTAAAGTAAGTGTTAACACTGCTATATTTAATATTCATTTCTGAATTTAATTTTTCCTCTAAATAATATTGGATTGGAGAAAAAGTTTCTTCGTATTCTCCCAATAGATGGCTTTAGAATCGCATAACTCTGGTAATATTAATCTGATTTGGCAATATTTGCATGCGTTTGAAAGGTGACATATCATAGAGTAATTAAAAAAAAAGTTGTAATACTTGTGTATTCAGTTAAAAGTTATTGCATATTCTCGAAAATGAGTGAAAATAAAGAAGAAATTCGATATATTTTGAACTTTTATTACAAAAAAGGAATGCGACTCGGACTAAAAAAATTTGTGATGTTTATGGACATGATGCAGTATCAGTACGTATGGCGCAAAGCTGGTTCAAGCGTTTTCAATCTGAAAATTTTGATGTCAAAGATGCACTTCGCTCTGGTCGATCAGTCACTGAAAAGTAGATGAAATCATGGAAAAAGTTGAGCAAGACCAGCATATTGGCAGTCATGATATCGTTAAGGAACTAAACATCGACCACAAAACAGTTTTAAACCATTTGGAGAAGACTGGATACAAAAAAAAATTCGATGTTTGAATGCCACATGATTTAACAGTGAAAAATTTAATGGATCGAATTTTCGAATCTGCGAATCATTGCTAAAACAGAACGAAATCGAACTATTTTTGAAACGGCATTACAGACGATGAAAAATGGATCACATACGATAATGTACGAAAAAGATCGTGGTTGAAGCAAGGTGAAACTCCGCAAATGGTGGCAAAGCCAGAATTGACGCCAAAAAAAGTGATGCTGTGTTGGTGGGATTGGAAAGGAATCGGTCACTATGAGCTGCTGCCGCCCAGTCAAACGATTGATTCCAACCTCTACTATCAACAACTGGAAAGATTACGCCAAGGAATCGAGAGAAAGTGACTAGAATTGATCAATAGGAAAAGCGTCTTCACAACAACGCCAGACCCTACTCATCTTTGGCGATTCGTCAGAAATTGAGAGAATGTTGGGAAGTTGGGAAGTTTTGATGCATCCACCTTATAGTCCTGATCTTGCATCATCAGACTATCATTCGTTTCGATCTTTACAGAACTCTCTTAGTGTAAAGTTGACTTCAAAAGAGGCTTGTGAAAATCACTCGTCGTAGTTTTTCGTCCAGAAATCACAGAAGTTCTACAGTGACGGGATTATTTTACCTCAAAAATGGCAGAAGATGATCAAACAAAATGACACATATTTGGTTTAATAAATTTCATTTAAAATATGAAAAAAACTTGTTTTATTTTTGCATTAAAATATGAAGAAATTTTTTCCCCAACCCAATATACATATTTATCTTAATTCTTTTATGAAATAATTTAATGATATACATCAACCATTTAAGTTATTATCATTAAAAAAAAAATTTACACGTATCAATTGAAATTTGCAATACATTTACATTCATATCAACGAGATTGAAGTGAATTATTTTGTCAATTAGAATTAAAATAATAAAAGTTTTTCCATTTCAAAGCATATCTATATTTTGGTCGGACAAAAGCAGTCGTTATTTTAGACAATGCTGACGAATTCGTAAAATAAAGAGAATACAGTATAAAATAACAATTGACTTATTAAAATTAACTTTTTATTTAATTAAAATACAAGGAACGGAACTATTCTTTCGTAATAGTCAAATATTTCGTAACGACCTTGATGTTTGTTTGGTAAGATCGAGCATTACACAAGGTTACATATACAAGGCCGCATGTTGCCATTCGCTCGGCAAGATTCCGCGAGACTCGAGAGTCGAACCGGCAGGTAACGGCGCGTGCCGCTCTGCGTGTCGCCGCATTACCTATTGAAACGCAATTTCCTCCTACGAACAATTAGTTCAGCTGTTATCGTGGCAATTAATTAACTCCTGCGAGTAACGACTATAAATTTACTATTTTTAAAGCAGCAAATATCTTGCATGGACTTTTAAAGTTTAGAATTGAAATTGTAAAAAAAATAATAAGTGGAATCGATAAGTGAATAATACAATTTAAGCGAAGAAGGCCTATATCAATCAAAGCGGATTTTGGTGCCTAATAACATTTTTTTGTGTGAATCTTACAATTTTCAGTTACGTAATTTATTCGTTATATATCGAGAATGCAACCGAATTTTCGGTTAGGTGAAATCGGTAGTTTTCACATTTTTAACATTTGACTTTTTAAACAACTAATTTTATTATGATTAAATTCTATTAATATAATATGTGAAAGAGAATCTTTTTCTCTATATTTTCATGCCAAGAACGATTCTGTATATTATATAATTTCTTTATAATAAATGAAATACGAATATGCTGTGTAATCAGAGTAATTGTAATCAGAGCTTGCTAATGTAAATTGATACATATTACGATGTAAGTTGCCTATATGACAAATTCTATATTAAATTAATGGAAATGTAATACGTAATAAAAATAAAAAACAGATCGCAGATATGACTTTTAAAAAATCGACAAATTAATAATGGTTATAAGAGTGTATTTCAACTCACGTATCGCATACAGTACAGTAAGAAGATACAAGATCCAGTTAAGCCACGTCGACAATCACCGATCATGTTATGAGGAAACGAATTCGCAAATTTGAGACCCGATCTAAATACTCAAAATAACATGTCGTATAATAACAAAAATTTTTTTTTGGACAAATATATGTCACTTAGATTCACTTTCTCAAGCTGAAGAACATTAATAAGAAATTTTGAACGCTCGAAAATTTGCATGCCTACTCTTGAATCAGATTTTTCTTTTTTTTATTGTAATACTTGTTTGATTTAAATAAAACTTAAGGATCTATGTTATAAAAGACATAATTTGTAGTAACATTTTCACTGTTTCTTCCATCATAAATGCATAAACGGAACTTATCTTTTGTGCCAATGGCCCCAATACTGTTATAAATATCTCAAAGTATATTACGCATGCAGTACTAAATTTCGGACATAAACGAAACGTCGCATATAAGAATTTCAAGTAATATCGACTTTAGCATTACAAATATTGCAATATGTATTTAATAATAATTACAGTCATAAACCTGTATATTTTATAATCATTTTGTATCACAAATTCATGGTATTCGTTGTTTAAATCTTCTTGAAATACTTGAAATTTTATTTGTGATAAATTTATGAAAGGGTCTAGCGGAATAAGTAAGCGGTAAAAATGCTTCCATGACTTTTCGAGTTCTCCTTTTTTCTAAGATTTCTCATATAAAAAATGTATATCAAAATTTTTATATGAAAATATGATCAAGTTAGAGCGAAAAAACTTTTTTTTCACAATTTTAAGATTTTTACTAAGTAAAAAATAAAATAAAATTCTTAAAAAATTCTGAAAAATCAATCGCATCTAGACATTAACGAGGATATTTTTTTATTTTTTTCGGTGTAAATTTCGATTTAAAAAAAATGAAAATAATTTAAAAAAATTTTTTTCATCCTGACCCCGTTGCTCCACCACTTTGAAAATATTGTACGTGAACCTCTGTTCAACTTCCTACAAAATATTTTTTCAGATTTTTTCTGAAGGTGGGCCGTAGTGAAAATAATTAAAATTACATTTTTTTGCTAATTTTCGGAAGAAGTGAGCACACGCAAACCGTTCAATAAAGAAACGAGTAGACTGATTAATTTTTCATTCGTGATTGTTTGTGATCATGAAAACATTCTCGCAGAGTACTTTTAACCAATAAAAATGGTCATTTTTTCATAAAATATTTTGTGATATATCATGATATATTTTATCTTTTAAGGTAATAGATTTTTGTGAAAATTACACATATCGAATGTATATAAAGTGTATACGAATGTATGGAGGAAAATTAAGAACTTATGAATTTATATTGCTTGAAACAAAGACGTATAATATTATAACTATCTTATCGCGTATATATCGCGTAATATTACGAAATGTTTCACAATCATACAATAGTTTAATAATATCAGATTTCACGAAAATAATTAATCGTTTGCTTCTCACAGCCGTATATACTCTTAGAATTGATTTCTTTTTTTCTAATAAAAGTATGATTATATCGAGCCATTTGTGTCTCAAAATATAAAACTTTACTCTGAATATCTCATCTAATATATTTTTTAATAAAAAATTTATACAATGACTATAAATATGAGTCTAAATTTTATTTTCTAGACTTGAATTTTTGAAGGAAGAGAGAAAAGAAAATATTGGAATTATATATTTTCCACCGCTTTAGAAATTTATCAAAAAATAAATAAAATAAAACTTTGTAAAACAATTAAGCGAAAAAATTATTCACATTGTCACGAATGATTTTAAAATTATTTAAATTTCGCGTATTGATGTAAGCTTTACACATATCGTATATGTAAAAAAACAATTAAGTACGAAGATCAAGAACAATCCTAATGACAAACAGGACGAACTAATTCATTTTCGCGACTCACCGTTCAGCAGTCGGGCGTTAAATAAGTTTGCTTGCGGCGTCCTTAATCCAGCTTTCTCGACTATCACGATCGCGAATGGAATTTCGCTCGACGGCGGCAGCCGAGTGCGAGTCTCGCGCGATTCGAGAAAATCAACTCTTCTCACCGTCGTCCGAAGAGGAAGAAAAAGAGAGAGAGAAAGAGAAAGAGAGATAGAACCAGTTCGTCGTCGTTTTACGACTAAAAGGGACTACCCTCCCGTCGATCCTCCGGGTGGAATGAATCTCTTGCTGGGTAATTAGGCAGATTACTTTCCGGAGTCGTTCGAGTCCCGGTTTCTTACTCCGCAGTCCGCAGTAGATGCAGTATATATTTCGCCTACGTCGGTAGCCAGGGGTTGGAGGACAATTAAAGGAAGAAATTCTTTAGGCTCGTGGGGCGAGAGAGTGTCGGCACGACGTCCGTAGGCGGATTCGGTGCGGCCGATTCGAGCGCGGCTTAAATTCACCGCAGAGCTAATCGACCAAGAGGCGCGTTCCTAGCGGAAGTAATGTCGCGCTTAAAGGCCTCTTCTACCCCCGGCCTCTCTTCAGAAACGCCGCGGCGATTACCGAAAATATCGTTGCGGCGGGAAAAGGTCTCTTTCTCTCTCGGCGTCGGCGACGGGAGAAAGGCTTCGCTCGAGGGCGAGAAAGAGTGAAGGAGGTGCGAGAAGGAAAGGCGCAAGGGCCGCAAAGGTTACCCGAGAGAAAGAGCCACCACACGAATGTACCGTTTTTATTTACGACCGAAGGAAGATCCAGGTCTCCTTCGACCATGCCGGCGGTCGCTTCTCGTTAATTAAATAATATTTCTCGTGAAGCCCGCGGGAAGCACCAGCGTAAAGCCTCACGATAAGAGCCGCGGGAGGAAATCGCGTCTCGACGACGGGGTAAGGGGGAGGAGAGAGGGGGAGGAGAGAGAGAGAGAGAGAAAGAGAAAAAAAACATGGCCCCGCTAAGAGCACTTATTGCAGTATTGAGATCGTAACTCAGAGGCCAGACCCGTCATAAACGCGCCTCGTGTGTCCGACCACTGGCTACACCAACCACTCTTTCTCTTTCTTTTCTTCCTCCTTTTGTCGTTTCCCTTCACCGGTACTTCCCTCCCAATCCCTCTCGATATTACGGAGGATATGTTCAACAGTCGCCCACAGACAGGAACGACAAAAAATTCAAGTGCCTGTTTGAAGTCGAAGTTGTATAGAAAAGCTCTGTGTACTTTCTATCATTCCATTTTGTACATACTCACGATCAGGAGACGGCATAATTTGCGGCTGTAGGCACTTTCAGCCTCACATACCTTCCCTTTYCCACACTTTATGTATAAAACTAACGTAAAACTAACAACTTTATTTTAATTAATTACCTAAAATTTTACTATTTTTAGTTACATTTTCTATAGTTTTTAAAACAAAAGATATTGTACTCTAATTTTATAGAATCAATAATACACTGTGTAATTAAAGAGTCTTTAATTATTAAAAATGATGTTGCAATATATATTTTATTGTATTATTCTCCGTATTTCGACAATTTGATTTTTAAAAGTCTGTTATTATCGTGGCTTTTTAGCGCATTGTTCTGTTTATTATTTGTTACAGATAGAGTTATTCAATTCGTTATTAATAAAAAGCTATGTGAACTTAAAGAAGAATGTATACGTGATGTCCATATGATATGTCAACTGCCTAATTTACTCAATAAACGGCTCATATATCGTGTCAGCGCGTTTCTTCCTCGTGCTAGAGTCTGTGTTCCGCTATTAGCGAATAGCCACGGCGTGCACACAAGCGTGTAATAATGCGAATCGCAATAACGATTTGCACACGCGACGCGACGTAGTGATCCCGACTTGATAACAGCGATTTACATCCTATAATCTAGCTCAAGTATTATCGAGATTCACCCTATCAACTTCAAATCAGATTTTAGATATCGCACTTGTCTGAAATAATATGGTGAATACTCCGTATTTTATCACGCGACAGTTTATAACGGATCGTTTGGTCCATCTATCACGACCTATTATCATTTTATAACTTTCCCAGAGTTTGTTTCACTTGAAATGAAAACGTCTTGACGCGTCAGTGTTTACAATTATTGTAATTTGCACCCAAACATAATATGATTAAATTTCATCATAATTAGATTTGGTACATTCCTTTATCAATATAAAGTGAATTTTTTCAACATATGTGAATTTTAATTTGAATCTTAATCAAAATATATTTAGTATTAACAAAATTACAATAGATAATTCTTCGTAAGACTTTTTTTATATGAACGAATTGAAATTCTATATCACATGTAAACATACACATATCTCTTACAATACCATGTGAAAAACGGCATCTTATTCGTACAAATGGGAATATTTCGAGTCCGACCACTGTTTCATCTATTTAAAGTGATTCAAAAAAATTTGTAAAAATTCATGAATATATTTTCAAGTTTGTAAAATAAATATTTGTACTCCATTTTGGAAAAAGATCAAATGTAATATAATTTAATTATCAAAAATTAATCAAAGATTGAATAAAAGCCTTATTTGATTTTAAAAATTATAACTTTTTATAATATATAAATTTTTATAATAAATGCATATAGAAAAATGACTCTAAGGTTCCCTAGTTTAGGTATGAAGCTTAGAAAAAGAATATACAGGAACTTCAAATTCTTCAAAAAATATAATTATTTGAACACATAAAAATAAATGATTTTCAATAAAGGACAAAAAGGAAAAATCGAATAAAAGCATGCATTTTTTTATAAAAAATCTTCATCATAGAATTCTTCTCCGACGTTGCTTTATTCGCTAATAATAAGGCAATTCGACGCTTCAATTCTATTCTTTAAATCCATTTTTTTTTTTTAATAAATGATTTTTTTTAGAGAAATTATTTTTAAATAAAAACAGACTTCAGATATTAATTTAAAATAGAAATAGAATACTTACAATGATTTTTGCAAAATTTTTACTTTTCACAAAAAGCCGACATTCAGTACAAACGGGGGTCACTGGAATCCGACACAAAAATTAACTCGGTGTTGTTCGCTGGGAAATTGATGGTTTCGGTCGTTCTACCACACAAAGATCGTTCCCTACTATAAAAATTTTTAGGAGAAAATAAGGAGTGAGGGATCTGTGGAAGTTATGAGAAACTTCCATGGATAAAAATTGATCGGACTCGAAATATCCCCGTTTGTACGAAACGGGATATAAGTCTGTAATAAGTCTGATAAATAGTTAAATAGATACAGAGTGTTTCCTTTAATTCGAACACTTAGAATATCTTTATTGTTTTTAATAATACGACGATAAAATATGAAAGAAAAAAATTGTTCATTTCGAAGGGACAAATACATAATATTTATAATATGATAAGCGAAAAATTTTTCTCAAGATCATATTTTTTAAGATTTCAAAATTAACGTCATTTTTTAAAATAGAATTATATAATTTTTTCATACTTTTAATTATCATAATATTTTTAATTATTCTGTATATGAAAGTAGAATTATCAAAAAATCAACAATTTACGAGATATTTTATACTTTATTTTGGCATATTTTAACATAAGATATAAATAACTCATAAACTATTAATTTTTTTATATAATTTTTTTATCTTAATACTTTATACACAGAATAATGATGAAGTAATTGATAAAAATACAAAGTTATTTTTAAAAAAATTATATTCATTTGCAATTACATTTGCTTTTTGAGAATCAATTATGTGTTTTTTTTACATCAATTGATTCATTTCATTATTCTGTGCATAAAAATATTAAAGTACAGTTACCAAAAATGAATGAGTTTACGATATATCTTATATCTTCAACCAAAATAAAATGTAAAATATTTTGTAAATTATTGATTTTTTAAAAATAATTCTACTTTAATATTTTTATATGCAGAATTTTGTCTTTTGATATTTTATCATATCATTAAAAACAACAGAAACATTCTAAATGATCGAGTTAAAGAAAACATCCTGTAACAATCAGTAATGAGATCTACAGTAATATCATAACATGATTTTTACAAAACAAGACATTAACTGTAGGAAAGACTTTTCTCATCAAACCGATAACTATCTCTCCCGTAAATCTCGCGAAATTTATAACTCGTGTCAGATTTATCTGGACGATGAGCCAGATATACGATATAAAAATAACGATTCCGATCCCATTGGTACGTGCTTTATAAAGTCGCAGGATCGCCATTACCATTGTTTTTGCATCGCCCCTTTTAAACCGGCTCTAAAACCGATAGAAAGAGATCGAATCCGGTTATTTCAGAGATAATAATTAATTATGCGCCATTACCTTAATGGCGGAGAAGAAAACGGGAGCCGGTCTCCGTCGCATTCGACAACGAGCGAATTAAGATTGGACATGGACTGAGAGAGAGACTGAGAGATATAAAACTTCAGGTATTCGCTCTTCTTTCTCCCGTAGAAGAGAGTAAGAACGGCGATCTTCGCGTGGCCGTTAACCCTTTAAGTCGGCTATGAACTCGATCTACTCGTTAGGTTATCGCGAGCCGTCCCGACAGCGGGGAGAACGGCGCGGAATGTGCTGCAGGTAAAATCGAGAGAGGAGAGTAGAACCTGCCGGATATCGCCGAGAAAGGCGAGCATGTTTTAGCGATGGTCGGTGACTTTTGATAGAGCTTAATGCAATTCTATATATATAAGAGTTTCTCTTTCTCTTTTTTTTATCTCTATTTTACTATGTCTCATTCTCAGACAATACTCGAAATCGTGCAAATGGAAAAAGCGATTTTAAAATGCGTAACGCCCGGGTCGATGCAAATTTCCGTGCGTTAACCGCTGCGACCGCGCGCTCGCGCGATCGCAATTAAGGTAATTGCACTCGTTAGAGACGACAAGCGACGAGGTCGGCAAAAAATATTCGGAAGTTTCGCAGGATAAAAGGGTTAATTCCTTTCTCTTAATGCTCGCGGGACAACGTTCTTTCGAGTCATGCTTCTCCACCGGTAATGACACTGGGTCTTCAGGAATGCTGTCCGCGTTATGCCAATGAAATTGCGTTTTTTCTCTATGTTTACATAACATTGCTAGTTTTAGCGTGAACTAGAAGTGTGCGCTTGTAAATACTAAAATATGCATCGTGCGCGCGCGCGTGCGTGTGCGTACGTGTGTATGTTTCTGATCTCGGCGCGAATTGCGTAGTAAGCGCAAGTGCGTCTTGACGTGTAGAAATCGGGCGTGCGTAATTGACTGTCTGTCACGTCTCACGCATAAATTCCCGCGAAATGAAATGGGGATTATCTTATCTTCATCTAGGCTTCAACTTTCGACTGTTACTGTATAACGATGTAATTAAGAGATCTGACTCCAATGGTGTTAAATTGCGCAATGGTGTTAAATTGGGATGTCATTCGCGTTTGAGGTCTCGCTTGCAATCATCTCTAAAATTGCAACTTTAATTATTGAAAACGTTTACTCGATGGTACCATATCTCATAAAAATTTTGAATAAAATAAGATGATAATTAGTAATACAATTTCATAATAGCATACGTCTCTTTAGGGCGAAGGCACACATTAAGAGCAATAAAATTTTTTGTCGTTATTAATCTGTCATTATGAGTTTACATGAGTTTTTATTGAACTTAATAATCACTTAATTATAAAATTCACAATAATATCCAGTTACGTTTTTTACTTATGTTTATTTCTTTTTTTTATCCGTCTCGATGATTGCTACCCGTACGTTAATTTATTTGTCGAACACCCTGTATTTATTCCTCGTTCCTCGTATCTCGTTCTTACATCTCTCATTGCTCGTCTCGTCGTTCACTGCCCAGACGTCGCGACGCCGGTATTCTCTCGTACATGAGCGTTCCCGCGGATGCGACGCGCACACGGCGATAGGTAGTTGGCTAGAGAACGGCTGGACCGAATTGCGGAGGGACGAGCAGGAAAACGGGCGCCGAGACGCCAGACGCCGGGCGCCGGCTGTCCTAGACTCGGGACAACGACCGCGATGTTTGTCGGGCGAAATGGTAGAAAAAAGGAACCGAGCCAGGGGATGGGGGTGCCTACTACGTATTTTCGACGTACTTCAGGCAAGTACATCGCGGAGAAAGAAAGGCCTGTTGTAACGGCGAGGATGAGAGAAAAGAGAGCTCTCGTTGCCAAATGTTGGCGAGGTGAGAAGCGGTGTTTCGATTCTCGGCGGAGAGGCAATCTCGATCTAGGCCGCAATTACAACGGAGTGGCCATTTCGTCTTCTTCTTAGCGACGATATTGTCTATCATTCATAGCCCACCGACGAGCTTACCTATTCTCTCGTGGAAGTATTCTCTCGGTTTCTATTTTTTCACAGACGGCTTTCTCCTCGATGAACAGTTGGCGTAAATTGCGCAATGAATTTAGAAAACGATAAATAGCTTTAAATGGCTGACAGATATTCCAAGATATTATAATGATGGATCAGATGTATGATATTCAGAGAGCTTTCTCTATCCGCGCAATTACTCCGCGTCGTAACATCGTTAATCCCTATTTCTTGATAATGACGCGAATACGCATCATTATCAAGAAATAGGGTCATTCAAGAAAATTGTGGCGGCGAAGCAAACGCGACATCGCAAAACGTCCTAATGATGTAATGAGGCGGCTTTTATTTTTTCTCAGTATAACGTTGAATAAATTGCTATTTACTACTATATAGCTATCTCTGTAACTGGCCAGAGTTATGAAATGATTTTAGAATAAATAGCGAAACCGCGAACATATCAAACAACATATAATTTTGTAACGACTACGGAATCTGTCGAACATTATTCCGCCGTCACGATTGCCTCTACTTACTCTACGCAAAAAATAATTCAGTAAGATACCGCGAAAAAGAAACCGAGGAATGCTGGACGCATCGAATGCGTCCGGTAGCGCTGCGATGATCATTCTCGAGGCACATTCGAGCGTCAGCGGTCGAAGTCGCAAATGCCGCAACCACCACACACAAGTAATTCCGTCCATTAACAGCCGGCGTCGATCTCGTTACGATTCCACATCCGAGGGGAGAAACGAAAGCGCAACTCTCGACTTCCTATTTGACTCCCGACTGCGACATGCATATACGGGATCGGTGTGTGCGAGCGAGGTAACTTGCCGTGAGAAAAGACCGGTCGCGATATAAGGAGAGAAGAAATAAAAAGCCGCGGCGGCTCACGCCTACGCGCTGCAGACTCGCACCACGAATGTGTACCTATCTACCTACCTACCGTACGCGAACCGATCGCTATTTAGATATTCCGCGCAGATGGAGATGATCACGCGCGAACGCGCGGCGTACATTTTGTGCCGGTCGACAACAGGCAGCACAGATTCGCGGAAGATTCGCGGCCGCATCGATACCGGACTCGCCTACTATGACCGGATATTATCTCAATTGAATGGAGATTGCCGAGCGGGATTTAAGCAGGAAAATTCGCCCCGCTGGAAAATTTGCAGGTTGAAACAGCATTTTGCAGATCACATTGCAGACACATTGCGATCGAGTTGCGATATCTGGAGATATCTCGGTATCATTTATGTCGCGCTGCTGATATTAGTCATCGGCATCGTGAAGATTCGCGGTCGCATCAAGATTAACCAACGACTAAGCGAATTTAATGTCATATGTCAATCAGATCATAGATATTCCGTCGTGATAACGCGTGCCACATACCAATCGACCGACGGAATATCTGAATTTAAAAGTATACGTCGCCGAACAGCAGCCGGGTATTCCGGTCGAACGGTGCGTTATTCGGGTATATGATGACGCGGCGTTTCGCGTCGCATACCGGCAGAAGAATCGCGGGCATCGCGGCCACTCGTCGATATTGACCGTCCGCGCGCGTATAGGGGGATTTAAGAGCCGCACGCCGGCTGGTGGGCCGGATCGCCAGCGTAGCTAGGTAAGGGGTCGGGCAGTAAATTAATTACGGCTTAAAACATCGTTAGGATCCACCGCAGCCGGCGGTGGGTTCGGTTATTAGCGCAGTACATCATATCTCCGCAGTTCCGCGCCTCTTCCCGCGGCTTTCACGCGTTGCGGCTTTTTCACGCGCGTGGCTTTTGTCCTCTTCGCGTTACTGCCGGACATACGTCGCATAGAAGAAGAGACAAGAGAGAAAGAGAGAGAGAGAGAGAGTTCTACGGTAGAATAACGATGCTGGATACGTGGAACGACCGCGCTTCTGTCCGCACGACGTCCCATTCGGATTGCTTGTCGCGCACGTTCGTCCGGTCTTAGCTGCGAAAACGGCCATTGTGCGGAGTTCCACCGTCGAGAACGCGGAATAATCTAATAAAACACTGACGTTATAGGCTTAACGGTGCTGGAACGAGCTTTACCTGTCTCGTCTATTTTCTTCCCGAATAATCATATTTTGCTCTTATGTCTAGGCTCCTGCTTCTTCTTCTTCTCCTCCTGCTTCTTCGCCTTATACACGTCCATCTGTTTATTTGCATTACCGTTATACATATTTCGTGACTGTTGTATATTTACGCGTGACTTTCTACATTTAATATTTAAAATTATCTTTTCGCATATTGAAAAAATCTCTCTCTCTCTCTCTCTCTCTCCCTCTCTCTCAAGATCATCCAATATAGGATTTAAAAAATTAGAGAAATATTATGAAGAAGTGTGTGTGTGCGTGTGTGCGCGCGCGTGTGTGTGTGTGCGTGCGTGCGTGTGCGTGCGTGCGTGCGTGCGTGCGTGTGTGTGTGTGTGTGTGTGTGTGTGTGTGTGTGTGTGTGTGAAAATACTTAAAGTTCTTATATAAAAAAAATTAAGATTTTTGTCATTATATCATACATTTCCATTTAGAACACAGGTATATAAAAGAAATACTACTACTTATTGAAATAATTTTTTATCCAGATTCTAAATGCTGTTTTGTATTTTAATTTTATTTTTAATTGCGATCTAATCTCCAATTTTTTAATAATTTTTAATTATTATGAAAATATGTGTAACATATTTTTAATACAATATCTTAAGTACTACGCATCCATAAATTTTTCTTTTTAGATCGGTCTGTACGTGCACACAATCTATGATCTCTCTCAATGAAATGACAAGTCTCATGAAGCAAGAAAGTCAATAAAAATTTACTCGCGCCAGACTTCTCTAGCCTGTCCGACTACTCGTGCGTCCCACGCGTTTCGATCGTCGACACGCGAGGGGACGCAAAATTGTAAAATATCGACGAACCTGCGGCAATTGCGGAGATATCGGCAAGCCGGCGGCGCATAAAGAGTATACAAAAATCGCGGGCCGTTTAACTTAGTCGATTGGCGATTAAGCCCGACGTATAATTGGCGGCTTAACGTCGCCATACACATCCGCACAATTTTCCACGCCCACGCGTCCTACACTTTGAATCGCGCTCGGAAGGTCGACGAGTTTAAGCTACCGCACAATGGAAAAGGGATTATCCCTTTTGCGGCCATACTCTAACTTAATTCCTTTTTGCGTTATGAATGATGTATAATAATACTTCCAATTGATGGTAAATTCAACTTTAAAGAGCATCCGAGATGACCACGTCATTGCGATAATCGTGCTGGATGAAAAACTTGATTGTTTATTACTGATAAGTTTTCTGCTCTTATCTACCTTTACCTAACAAGGAAAGCTATTCGAATATTATTTTTAAACTCTTACGTATATATGTCTTATGTCTGAGGTCTGATGAAAATGAGCGTATCTCATTCTGTTCTGTCTGCTTAATGATCTATGACTCATAAAGTTTGCTACGGTGAAAGCTTATTTTAGTTTTTCTTAAATGCCGACAGGTGAAAAATGAAAAAGTTGATTCATTGCTCGTGTTTATATGACGTCGGTTTTACTTTTTTCTAATTTTCATTACGCTAATAAGCAGGATAAAACTTATTATTACAATTCAGAAAAATCTTAAATTTTATTATTGTACCGTCAAACTTTTTCTATTAAGCTAGCACGTCTATTAAGCTAGCACACTTATTTCAACACAGTCGAACGCGACATATACAGAAATTAATTGCTTTTTTTTTGCTAATTAATTGCTCTATTCCCGATTTTTTGCTCCAGCCAATACGCAAGTAACAGTGGCTGTGCTAGCTCAAAATTAAATTTACTATGGTCATAAAGAAAAAAGCTGGAACGTGAAAAATACGTATTTTTGTAGAGCTATTTTTTTGCTAATTAATTGCTCTATTCTCGATTTTTTCACTTCAACCGATTTACTTCAACTATTTTTTTTTATAACCATGCTAATTTCAATCTTGATCTAGCATAGTCATTGTTTCATGCAAATTGACTGGAGCAAAAAAATAGCAATTAATTTTTGTATATTGCATTCGACTATACTGTAGTGCCAAGTGCCTACTTAATAGAATGTTCTTTTTATTGATTTTACATTTTCTGCAGATCAGGAATTCACTTATTGAAAAGATTGTATATTTCACTTATTTCGTTCTTGCGTAACAGTCATAAACATTCTGTCCTCCAAACAGAAATGCACTTAAGTGGCTGCTTTCTTGCATTTGCGAAATTACAGTGCTACGTTGTCGCAAACGTTAACTACATTTCGCGACATAAATTCATGTTACTTGTTTTTCTCTCGAAAGTCGAGTAGCAAGCCGAAAGTAGAGCACAGCGTCGCGACCTGTCACTGGTCATTCTTTGTGCTCCTGTTGTCGAAAGTAGCGACACTCGGTGCGCCGTTGGCTGCACCGCAGATGCATGCACGGGACAAAAACAAAGTCGCCGTTCGATAGAAGAACCGGTCGATTTTGGGCCCCCTCGGTGAACACGATCATACGCGTCGCCGCGTGCATTCGCGGCGCAATCGAATCGGCTTTCGCTTAAGTGCTTACGGCTCACGTTAAGCAGATTATCATGCGACACGTTATCGCGATAGAACACGCGGATTGTTATTCGCGTGGGAAAAAAGACGGAGATGTATCAAGATTAATCGACCGGATTCTTTCCCGCGGCTAACCTTCTGGCTTTTCATTAACGCGCTCTTTCCAATTTACTACGATCTTGGAAAGATGGTGTCTCGCGCGTAAAGGAGATTCGCACGATTTCTCTCGGTAACCCCGATTCTCGACTCTAATAATGTGTACATGCTCCTCTGTATGTGCTCCTTATTGTCCACTTTTATAAGATTTTTTTTGGTCACTTGGTCACTTTAATTTAATATTTTTAAAAATCTCGATTTCAAACCTATTTTTCTTATTTTGTCTGGCGTGCTTTGTGTTATAATTACATCTTATTTTCTCTATAACTTTATTGTTAGATAAATTCTCACATACATTTCTTTATTCATTACAAATCTTGCATTTGGAAACAAATAACTTTTGCATATAAATGTATTGTAATTTAATAAAATACACAATAATATACATTTTACATACAAGAAATATAAATAATATAGATAATATAGATAATACAGAAGAGAATAAGATAAAAATCAGTTTGCTGTTTTGTATGACTATCGATTGTCAAATTTATAAAAGAAAAAAATTATAATTTTAATGAAGCAGGCAATTAATGCAAATAAAGTAATGTAACGAATTAATTCCAAATGAAACATAGAAAACTGAAGCAAAAAGCGTGTAGCGGATGGAAGAGCATTAAAATTTTTCTGAAAAGAAAGCGCTCTACAATTTCAATGTGCGATGAGTAGATATGAGAGTTGTAATTAATGACGAGTATCTGAAAATAAATCTGAGTAGGAATCCATGTTAATGACATACGATAAACATAATGATATACGATACTTTTCACGAGCACACGTGACCTGTGTATGCGTTAGTTAGTCAGCTTCTTGCATAATCCGATGTTTCCTTTCTGCATCACGGAACGCGATAAAAATTCGGACAAGATGCAATGCGACGCGCTAAGTGAGGGGGGGGGGGGGGGGTAAGAGGGAACGGCGATCGAGAAGCGCATCGTGAAAAAATTGCTGCGAGATCGGATGCCGCACGAAGGAGAAGGATGAGAAGATGAAGGCAGCGAGAAATTTTGCTCTGGTTCTTTTGCCACGTACGAAGACACGAAGGATCGACAAGTGCGGCCGTACGTGGTGCGCGATAACGATCGATCGCGACGGCCCCATACCTCGTTCCTTCCATCTCGCGCCACCTCGCCCGCGCGAGGTCCTCGATCTTCGCGCAAACGATATCGAATTTCATGTGTGTACCTAGGAATGCGGGACCGCGCGGCGCGTAACTCTATACGTCGGTCACGCACGAAGGATTCGCTCGTGTTGCAGGATTGGGCCGGGAGCGTGCGTCTCGTATTATGCGTGCGTACCGCAAGGATGATCGAAGAACGGATTTACGAAGGAGCGGATGGATCTCCATCGCCGGTAACAAGCTTCATATCCGGCCGCTACGCGAGCAGACTTCTTGATCTTCCCTCGAGAAAGCGGAGAGAAAATCGAAAGTCGCAATCGCCCATTCCCCCAACATGTGAATCAATTTTTAGTTTCAGAAAATCGTATGCGTCATTTGAGATTGGATTAGTGACAACATGGAAAAAAACGTTTTTGCTAGGCTTTAAGTATTTAAAAATTTAGAGCATATAAAAAGTATATAAAGTCCTACATTATTTTGATGGTCTGACAAAATTATTTTCAGATTTGTAGCTAAATTTTTAAATACTTAAAACCGTTCTTTCCGTGTAGATACCGTGTTGCTTGAACTTATACACATGAAAAATGTACTTGTTTTACATGTATATTGCAAACTATATTTATATACAAATCATTATAAAATCAATATCGAAAAATAACAAGGCAAAAAATTCACATCAAATTTTTACTACAAGTAAATTTGAAATTATACATCAGATATAATTACGACTACATAATACTCGGTACAACAAAATAATGAAAATAATAATAAATAAATTGATAATTACGATTGAAATTACGAAAATTTTTATTAAGTACAAAATGTAAAACTAAAATAAATTTTGCAAGTATAAAAATTTATAGAATTTAGTGATTATATCGTGCATATGCTACAATAGTGGCGAGTGCAGAACGCTCCGAGATAGTAAAGAACGAGCCTGCCCTTGGCTTCGTTGTGCATTTTTATGGGATTGCAGCTCGGACGTTGGATGCGCATTGCGGTCTTACAACGATGAATGTGCACTGGATAGAGAGCTCGACGGTCGCTTCGCCAATACCCATTCTTCTTATGCATTCCGCAGGCGTACGTTTGCGGAGAAAGGCGCGCCGCGATACGCTATGAAAATTATCAATCGATAAAAAAGCTGCACATCCGGTTGGAAACCGATTTTGTTCGGAATTCAGTTTGCCGCATGTTAAATTTTTACGATCCGTTCGTGTTAATATAGATTTCTTCACCACTATTAGTTTTAAAGCTCAGTTTACAATTCCGCAAATAATAATATCTGACGTCTTCTTTTTTTGTTATGTAAAAAATTCAGTGCAGAAGGCAGAATTCAAGCACAGTGAACGAAATCTGTAGGAAATCATTTAAGAAAAAGATAAGTTTAATTTGAAGACTTATCTTATATTTGCAGATATTGCGTTCGGAGATTTAGAAAAGTTCTAAAAACTCGCCCTTCGATCGCATTTGCTCCTGGTCCTTTTCGAAGCTCGTTTTTTATGTCGGATAATTTTGAGGGTGGCGACCGAGCCGTGACCATCGTGAGGGAAAAGTCGTCTGGAAGAAGAATAGTGCCATCGCGATTCCATTTCAGTCGCGTTACTTTTCGCGCTCTTCGTGTTTTCCGCCTCGCTTCCATAGTCACCTTTTGTTTTACGCATCGAAAGTCACGAAAGTTCTATCGGCGCCTCATTGTCGCGAATACATATTTGTTTATTTCATATATTTATAAGAATATCTTTTCTAGTATGTACTAAATACTAATTTCTCTAAGTTTAAGTTACATATAACACATATATTCAATTATATATATATATATATATATATATATATATATATATATATATATATATGTATATATACACACGGAAAAAATAATGTTGCATCAACACCATTAGCCAATAGCAAATTAATTAAAAATAATCTTGTTAATTCAATAACAGTTAATGAAACAAATGACATTTTATTAAAAGAGTATGGCATATTATTATTAATACTGTCATTGAATTAACAAGATTATCTTTAATAAATAGGTTAAAATCGATTTATATGAATAAATCAATAAACAAGATAACATCAAAAACGATCAAGACTGAATCTTAATATTTTTATGTAAATTTAAATATGTTTATCAGTTCATAAACTACGCGCCAGGCTTTGAAATGAATTCAATCTTAAATTGAATAATAATGTCACAAATTAAATTTGTCGTTAAATTTCAATGCTACGATGCTACTAGCATCTTAAAATACTGATTATTTTCAATATTATTAAACTGCTGTTGACTAATGATGTTAATGCAACATCACTTTTTTCCGTTTAATGACAAAATAATGGCGAATTTTTAAATTATAATGATACTTTTATATAAATTTTGATAATTTATTCGAAATTAACAAGAGAGAATTATCGTACTCTGAAATCTTACCAGTGAATCATCGGAAAAGACTACTTTTTATGATAAATTATCCTGATCCTGATCATTACAACAATGTTTCTCTCGATCGCGAGCCACGTTTTCCATGTATCAAAATACGGACTATGCTTTCTCCAATGCACGGTAATTGCTCCGATTTACAAGTGGAATGACTTTCCTCGGAAATTAGTCTCCATCTACACAACCTGTACGAAAGCACCAACTTTACATGCCGAATTGTTTTATAGGAAACACACGAGACACATTCTCGGCATCGCGTCGGTAGAATGCGGATAAATTCATTCGCGTGAGCATTTAACGCGGGAATCGTACTTCCTTTTTTTGCAGTAAAATTAAAGTGCCTATTACCGTTGCCGATTGCCGTGTCATTTCGCGAAATAGCGCACGCGATACAAACGAACAATCTCGTTGAGCTAGATGAATGGAACGGTCAGGAAGAGTTGTTTGTCGGGAGGAGGAACAGGTGCGAAACAAGGAGGAGGAGATGGAGGATGAAGCGCAGGGAGCAGGAGGCGGCGCGTCAGAGCCACGGACGGCGATGTGTGTTATTTTGTCGTATTAATTATGAGCGACGTAAGGCGGCGATTAAGCCAGCAGAAACCAGAGGCGATGATTTAGCCAATGTATTCGCGCACACACGTTTGTTAAGATTGAGCGATAACGGCATTCCTCCGGCGCGATAATGTATCGCGTTTTATTAGTTACTCTTAAAAAGGCCGTGCGATTGTTCATATACGTCGCGTTAATTTTACAACCTTTAAAAAAAGAAAGAAAAATATCATCTGGGCTAATCTTTTACTTTTTCAACTGTAAAAGCGATAGATTCCGTCACCAAAGTCGTATATATTTAAGAAAAATTGATATTCTACGCGCAAATTCACGTTGAGATTTATTCCTTTCCTAGGAATGACGAATAATGATTACGCGTCCTCATGAGGAAGATAATGTCGGAGGATCGAGAGTTACGGCGAAATGAAACGGTACGAAGATTTGCATCCCGCCTTGTGTCGGACATACAGCTCATACACGTCGATAAATTCGCATTAATTCGGATAAGAATGAAGCGACCGCGGCCGTCCCAGCAATTTATCCATAAGCGCTCGCTCACTCGCGCATGGATCGGTTGGGGAGTGGGTGGAGGATAAGATGAATAGTAATCTATGCCTTCGGTGCGTGAAATCGTTTCTCGATGTTACGCCTCGTCCTTCCTCCGACGCTTGAAGGCGAAACGATCGGTCGCGTGCGCGAATCTCGCGCTATCGTCCG
Organism: Cephalotes varians; assembly: GCA_037157785.1. Classification (NCBI taxonomy): domain Eukaryota; kingdom Metazoa; phylum Arthropoda; class Insecta; order Hymenoptera; family Formicidae; genus Cephalotes; species Cephalotes varians. The sequence continues at coordinate 81,226 of JANQDE010000181.1, forward strand.
CGCTCGTTGTGAATCATCATCGATTCCTTAGCCCTTTCTCGCTCTTCTTTGGATACTACCCCGCTTCCACTTCCGCTCCGACATGAAGATGACATTTCTCCTTAATTCTACTCTTCGATATCCTTTTTTTCTCGGTGCAATTCCTATCAATTTTTCTTCGACTCTGACTCGAAGGGAAAGGAAAAGGATGTATATGTAGGTAGGCGGGTTCGACTGATTCGAAGTAAAAAAAAGTGAGTTTCTTTCCATGAGAATCCACGTTTCTCCCTTTGCTACTTTTTTTTTCCTTCCTTTTTCACGCGCCGTGAAAAGTGCGGTGCCATAGGCGCAGCATGTTTCAGCCAAACTTCGCACTCGATTCTGTATCTGAATTTTAAGACTTTGGCACATAATAGAAAAGCGTAAGCAGTAAACAATTCAATATTTTTGATTTGCTTGCGTTATTGTCTTGATTGTTCTTGATTGTGATTGACTGATTTGCTTACTGCTTACGTTTTTCTATATATCATATATGACTTTTTTTCTTTTTCCTTCATAACAATTTATAAAGATATGTGTATACCTCGTTCTTTTTATAGCAAGTAATTTGAATTTGAATTATTTATTATTTACTTTATTAAATTTTATTATTTATTTTCATTAATATATTTAATTTTATTAATTATTTTTTGTCGATTACCATCTTATTATCTATGTCTTATTATTTTTTATCTAATCACAATTGGTATCACAATTAGATATATTTACACACACACTGCTTTCCATATATCTTCATATCTTCATCTTTATTTCTTCTAGATATATATTTAGATATAATTATATATAATTATAATCTAATATATTTAAATATATTTAGAGAATTATTCTAGATATATTTAGAGATATGAAAATAAAGTACGCCTATGAAACGGAAACGCACGTGTAAGTCTCCAGGCGCACCGGAGGCGGCACTCAGCGTTCGGGATAAGTTCGTTAGGGACTACCCGCCGCTGTCTTCTCCTCCAAGACACTCTCGAAGGACGAAGAGTCCTTCGAAACTTCGCCAGATCTCGGTTCCGAACTCCGCGCATCTCGACTGTCGTCTAATTTCCAGCGTTTCGACGACCATTTAATTTCGAAAATTTATGAGCCCTTTGCTTCTTCTTGATCGCACGTGAAGGAGTGTGGCGTGGAGTAATGGAGTATAATTATTGCAATCTTCAACGCGTCAAACACACAAATGTTAATATGTAGACTTGTTAATTACTATATTAACCATCAGTTAAATTAAATCGTTGGTGTTTRTCTTGTTTTAATTAATCACGTGAATATTAAACTTTCTTTATGTGTAAAACTGAACTATATTTTTTACATTTTTTTGTAACAAATCTTTTAAAAAATTTTCGAAGTCTTCAACGTGATAAATGGATGATCTGAAGCACAAATATTGTACACACACACACACACACACACACGCACACACACACGCACGCACGCACGCACGCACGCACGCACGCACG
>JANQDE010000181.1:92734-193638 GCA_037157785.1 Cephalotes varians
TATGTACAATGGCGCTAATTGGGCAATACAATAGCCGTTATTTATTACAACGCATTTTTATTTTATAAAACTTTTTCAAGGTACAATTTAGTATTTAATTATATACTTCCTCATTCTTCTTAAACGTAGACATATTATCATAGTGTGTACATATATATATATATAGTTGTGTGTTTTGTTCGTTATTTAACATTTTATTTTACTGTACTCAAGTTAAAAATAAATAAAATTTCTTGAATTTCGCAAATACTTATTTGTTCTTCAATAATGCTTCTTGGTTCGCATGTCTTTTCTTTTAAATCTATCAATTCTTTTTTTTTTACTTGTGTAATGCTAAACTTTTCTACTTTTGATCTTACAACTTCTATTTTGCTTTAAGTTTTCATCGCCTGTCGTGAAATGGATGCGGTGCAATTTTCATAAGTAAAAAATCACACAGAATAGAATAAAAGGCGCAATATTATTAGATCTTTCGCTGATACTCTAATAAAATGATTTTTTTAATATGAGCTCTCAAAATTGGATTCGAAGACGAAAGTAAATAAGAGATATATTTCGACAGTATAGTGTGAAATAAAAATATAAATTTCCAAATATTCATCAGATATATTGTCCGAACATTCATAGTATCAAAGGAGGATAATAATATCATCTCAAGAATCTACATAATCACCTCCTCCGAATTTGGTGGAACTCACAGATGTAATGTAGAACTAAAATTTCGACTCAAATCAACATGTTTCGAGTTATGCGAAATTAAATAGCATTTTGCTAGTATAGTCCTCTAAACGTGCTGACAATGTATGGCCTCTTTTTGAGTTTACGAAGTAGTAATTCGATAAGTCAATTGTAGTCTACTAATCTATAGTTTACGTTACATACTATAAATTTTTATTACTGACAATAGTGTATATACGGAAGAATTTACTCACATACAGCTCGCGTGTGTGCGTGCGCGCACATACGTACACACATTTATATACATTCTGCAATATTTTTTTGTAACTATATAATTTTGTAACCATCGACATGGAGACCTGGACCGCTGATTGAGGTGATGGGGGTAGAGACACGCGTGGAATGAGAGGCAGATAATAGCACGAACTTCCTTCTCTGTCTATCAAAGCCAATCAGACCTCCACCAAAGCCTGATTGGTTTTGATAGACAGAGAAGGAAGTTCATGCTATTATCTGCCTCTCACTCCACGCGTGTCTCTACCCCCACCACCTCAATCAGCGGTTCAGATCTCCATGTCGATGTTTGTAACAAGTACTATATGTTTTAACTAAAACATTTTTAAATCTATTTTTATGGGGAAGTCACATTATTACCCTTGTTCTTCTTCGATCTATTATACAGTCGCCACATTTTTATAAATAACTATTATGTTTTAAATAATAAATATTTCATAATTTTGATTCCAAAATCGATTGAACAACACTTCGACGAATGTAATTATTAAATTTTAATTTTAAATATTAATTATTAACAAAATTATAAATGGATTATACCACTTTCTCCTTTGCTTGTGTTAAGAATGGCATTAGAATCGTTGTATGAAAATTTTATTAAACCGCATTATTTCGTAAAGATCATGTTTTTCTTAAAATAAGCCTTAATTTACAATTAGATATACTTTAAATTTTTGGAATAAATTAGTTTGTCTAGTAATTGTTTAACTGTTAAATAAAAAAAAAACGCAGAATATCACGTATTCTTTTAACCATATGTTTAATTATTTCTACCTTGACTGCTTGCTCAATTGTAAATCCTCAATGATCGTGACGATCCGGGAAGAACGTACACACCACAAACATTTCACAAATCCGGACGGTATATCACGGCTACGAAACCGTTATTTTGCGCGCGCTAGACGCGCGGCAGTTTCTTAAGGTAGCTCGCGCGGTGCCGAATCACAGACACAATCCCCCCTTCTCTCTCCCCTGTACGATTTACCATAAGAATGGTCCCCATTATCCCGTAGATCCGCGCCGAGAGATATTCCAAGTCGAGAATGGCCGGAGCTGGGCTAAGGGGCTGGTGACAGATGCTCTGTATGCAAATTCCCGCGAGCACCACCCGTGAAAACCCCATAACACGCCATCCTCCGTCCGATCCTACTCATCCACCCCCTCGTCTCACCACCCTCTCCTGTTCACCTACCTGCACCCTCTCTTTACCGCTTCTTCACCGTCACCGTTTCCCCGGTGAAGTCAAGGCGCTTTCGCTCGTCGCGATAAAGACTTTTCTCTTCTCCCCGGGTGTCCCTTCTTCTTCCTCCTGCCACGTCCCTTCCTTTCTCCGAAGGATTCATCGGAACAAAGAAAGGGAGAAGCGTATCGCGCAGGAAACGGGAAAGGCGTTAATTGAAAGACGTCGAGGCAGACCCAGTAAGATCTCGTCGGCCTACGTGGCCAATTTCCTCGATCTCATCATCGGAGAGAGCGGAGATACTTCTTCTCTTTGTCAATTGACTGACCGTCGATATATTTCACGAACGGTATTAACACCCTTCTTCTTAACGAAATTCTGTAAAGTCAAGAGAACTGTTCGAAGGTAATTTTGGCGTTTTGGTTAGTTTGATATTCAAATATAAAATTCAAACTTAACACAATATATTTACGTGGAGGAAAACCGTCAGAGATAAAAATACATTTTTCATAAAAACTTTATATCTAAAAGATATGTTTCAAGAAGCAATAAAAAATATTTAAAAATTGCGGAAGATAAAATATTTTTGCCTTAACTTCGCTTTAACTTCGTTAAGCTAATCATTGAAATACAGTTTTTGTTTTTAAAAATTGAAAAATCTCTTTGTAATATATTCGATTATCTTGAATTTTGGTTGCCTCGTATGTTGCTACGTTGTAAATTAGAAATGGCTCTATCCTATATTCGTTCACACGCTTAGATTAATCAAGCGAGGTAACAAGTAATTGTTACGACTTCGTCGGCGGGTGACGATAACAACGACAGGTGCGATTAACGAGCGTTTGACGTGAGTTTGGGGCTAAACCGACCGCTAATTAAATTAATTTCAAGATACGTCCCGTCCCGTCCCCCTCTGCCTACCTTTCTTCGTTTAAAGTACTCGCACTCACGTATAGGAAAGAACTGACGGTCGAAGAACTGGATTTTCAATCTTATTGTTAGATTCAATCACCGATCGATGAATGATTGACGATTCAACTCAATCGACTGTTAAAGGATCTTCTCTGTCTAGAGGACATAAAATTGAGTGTTTTTCAAAAGTGATTTGTAGCTAAACGGGGAAATCAAAGTGTGTAATAGTTTGAGGTCTTTTTTATTGATACTTTAACATAAACTTTACGTATTTGTTTTTTAAATATTATGTCTGATATTGAGCGATAGAATGTAATACAAATGCCGAAATTTTCGGAATCTCTGCCATTGTACAAAATTTGTTCTCCAATAGAGTTAGAACGGAAAATCAAAATTTTTTTTTAAATTAGTAACGGCTTCTTAACTGCATGAACTAAAAAAAATGAAAAATATTTTTTATTAAATGACGTTGTAAAGAATACAGTTTTTTTTCTGAAATTTTTTTGCTTTCTCATTATAAATTTAAAAAAACTATTCGAGTTATCATAAAATCTCTAGTTCATGCAGTAACTTAGCACTTAATTCAGATATGCATATCACATTTCAACTGGATTATTAGTATGAGAGTTTTGTACAACGATGACTTCAAAAACATGGTTTCGAGAAAAACGCATTTAAAGTTTTTGATAACATGTTCAAACCAACATTTAAAAAATTCATTTTCTACCTTCAATCAGCTACTCTTGGTCAATACAAACATCCTTCATGTTCTTTGTAGTACTGAGAATCTTCTTCTTTCACGTGCTAATACTTCATGACTCCAATTTAGGCTTGAGCGCGCTTTGTGCATCGCTCACTTCATTTGATCATAAATAACTTTAACGATTAGAATCTAACACCTTTTGAAACCTTATTCTACACACTTTAATGTATCGAGTTATGAAAAAAAAAATTGATTTTTTGAAAATTCTAGAGAAGGATCCTTAGTAGGACACGATATTATCACGAATTCAAGTATTTCGAATACATTCAAGTATTTCGAATACATTCACGAATACATTTTGAAAATAAACTTTTTATTGCGATACTCGTATGTTCTGTTAAGAATCTTTAAATATGTTTTTTGAAGTACTTGGATAGCAAAAAAATGTTATTTTGTTCTCTTAAACAATAAAAAGATTTTATTTTTGTGGGTAACAAATTCCGTCTTTTCAAAATGCGTCAAATGTTTCAGTTCAATATAGCCCAATTTCTGAAAGTGAGTTTAAATAGGAGAGATGATAATTATATAATATGTTTTAACAAGAATAAAGTAAAATCGCGAGACATTCGAAATAAATGACATTAAATATATAATAATTTAATACCAAGTTAAGAGAAAAAACTCATATGCGCTTTTATATCATCATGTTTATTCGCAAGCACACAGACAACTAGACGTACATAAATCCGCATGAAAATAAAGTGCAAGGTCTCTGTCACTATATGAATTGCGCGTGTTACACGTGAGATGTTGAGACACAAACAATCGTCATTGGGATGTAGCCTGCAGATCTTCAGCCTGCAGCGCACCTGCATTCCATGCACGTAGAAAACGCTTTCCAGTAAAATGAGGGTTGTTGTGCATACTCTATCCGTTTTGAAAACGGTGTGTTGCGCTTCCTTGTCGTGACTTTGCTCGACTGCATTTTATTCAGAAAACTCGGCGCGCGTGTGCATCAATGATTGTCTGAGAAGAAGCTGACTGGTACAGACGTAGGTGAAAAGGGACGCAGAGGGTGAGTCGAGCCAAGAGAAAGCCTGCGAGAAAGGATGGCTGCAAAATGGTCTCTCGACTTAATACAATGAGGGAAAAAGGGAGAGAGAAAAAGAGAGAAAGAGAGTAGCATCGGGGATGAAATTTCATCGCGGGAATTCAATTAAAAGTAATATGCCAGTGAAGTGAAGAGGGGGGAAAGGGAAACTCGATGAGGGAGAAAAAGCAGTCACGCTGATGGATAGATAAGCAAATGCGCAAATGGACGGTTGGATTTATCATCGACGTTTAATGTCCACGACGGTAATCAACCGGCCATGCCAGCGACGGAATGACGTGTCGAGTAAGCGTGCTTTTAACATTTTTCAAGTGGCAATGAGTTTACATTTCGAATCGAGTTGCATTCGACGTGATGAGATTTATGGATTGCAAACTTTATTCTATTATACACAGCGATGTTGTGCGCAATTATCCGCTTTAATTTGCAGCATTGGAATATGATTGATTATTGTGTATTAATTTGAAATCCGATTTTTGCTGTCTCTCTTTCTCTTTCTCTCTCTTTCTTTAAGTCCAAATAATATCTTAACAATTACGCGACGCGACTATTAGATAAGAATATTTAGAAAATATTATTTCATTGTTTAATACATTAACATGTAGTTGATAGTATTTTAAATTTATTACACAATTAAATTTTGTGCCAAGTTTCCCTACGATTTGGCAAAACCGCGATCGTCCCCGTTTGCCAAATTGAACATCGGCCAGGAAGTTTTCGCGACTCCTTATTGTTTCGGTGGCAATTAAGCGGTGTCGCAAGGCGGGGGACGAAGGTCGAGGAGGCTCTCGTACGAGTTTTCGGAGAAGGGCGAGTCATCGTAAATTCTCGCTCCGTGAACCGGCGGAAAATTCGATCGGAATGGTTTGAATTCCTGTCCCGCGAGACGAACGGTCGGCGCGATTCCGGAATACTGATGCGTCACGCCATCGAGTACCAAGGGGGCGAAAGTCGCTTGTTTTCTTTATTTCCCTCGCTCTCGCTTTCTGTAACCTTGGCTCACATCACCCCGGCCGAATCCTGTATGGCGAATATGGGAAGTCAATAGGGAAGCAAGTCAAGAAGTAGCAATTTACCTAGCTTTTCTATTAGTCTTTTTTTTAAGAGATAAATATGCAATTTATTCTAATTTATTAGTAAGTTACATAACTCATAGCATAGAAATTATTTTAATTAATAAGGGAATCACATTTACATTATTACGAAATTTCGAGGTCGCATCAGCGACTTGTTACAACTTTCTGTTATTACTTTCAGTAATGTGAAATTACGACGTTATTTATTCGTACGCAATGATAAATCGACTATTTGAAAGCGCTGCGTTTTTTCGCGATCATTGCAATACCGACGAAAAAAAAGAGCCGCGTGGGGCCAGGGAACCCGGAATAAACCTACCGCAGTTTCGAGCATGAATTTACGAGACAACGCGACGATGTTGTTTTGAGAAGGCCCTCGGGATTTGCACGCGACCGGGGCCTTTTGCAAATCCGGCCGCCGATATCGAACAGCTTGTATAATTGCCGGCGTTTGCATTTTTATCGAGGAATTCCATTTACGGGACGTAAATAAGCTAGCGAGCCCGGCGACTAATGATTCCGGTCCTTTTCATCCGAGAGATGCAGAAAAAGAAGAAAAAGAACTTGATCCCTCGCAAACGAGAGGCGATATCCCGAATCTCGCTCAGAAATAACGTTGGATTGCAATCGTGATCGTAAATCCGCCATTAGAGAATCGATCCGCGGCTGTGAGTCTTATTTCGGCATGTAAAAGAGGCGGTTAAGGAAATCGTTCGTTCAAATTTCACCGTGACATTCGATTTTCATATCGATGTAACGGCCGTCGCAGAACAATTCTCGCTTCTCGAAGAATCTGGTATGTATGATATACAGAAATCGAATGTCAACGTGGAATTTTTTAAATTCACCGTTTTTTAGATTAATATCGAGATTTTTCTCTGCTATCTTTGTCTCGCGGTAAAGTAGACAGTGTTAAATAAAAAATAACGAGTGACGAACGACGAACTTCCCTCAGGAAACATGGAGAACATCCGTTTCTTTCGACGGAAATTTCCGGACCAAGTACCGGAAATCGACTCGTTTTCTCGTTTGTCACGCTCCCAGCCAGCCCAGGACCGATCCTTCGACTATTTCGTGAAGTGACGACGCAAATCCTCAGTGACGCGACGAGAATGGGCTGCGTTGTGGCGTTCAATTTGAGAGGTTAAAAATGCGTGTCGTTAAGGGGACGCGTGATTATGGAACTCCTCCTGACGACGCGGTGAAATGATGACCGTCGCACCTTGCTCCTTAACGAGGACGCGCGCGGTCCGAGTCCGCGGGGTGCACATAATCTTCAATACACACAGACAAATCCGTACTGATGAATCCGTGCGTATTCACACCCTTGTCTCCTTAACCCTTTCTTCCTCGCTTCCTTCCTTCGCTGCGTGCCGTCGATAGAAACGCGTTCTCACCGCGTTAGCGCAACGCGTGAGACTGCCTTTCGTCGCTGAAGCTTTCAACTCTATCGGACGAAATTGCTTCCCCACTGTGAAAAGATGCTCCTCCGTCATCCGTCGAAATTGGATTATTAATGAAAATCAATACGCTCTCATTGTGGTTTTTGTTATCTTTTTTTTTAAACGAATCGCGATTGCTCCGTACAATTCTTGAAATTAATAACAAAGTTTATTACAGAAATAATAGCAACGTATTATAATATATTGTGTTATGTAGTGCCATTTTTAACATTCTTTAACTTAACACAATATCATCCATATTTATACAACGCGTAAAATTCATAAGGAGCAAACGTCATTCATTTGTGAGAGACGATTTTATTTATCCGATTAACAATGATTTTATTAAGTAAGACGTTTAAGAGAGATATTAAAAAATCAATAATATTAAATTAATATACTAGATTTATTAAGATCAATATTGAAATCAGTTTGGCATTGTTAAATTATATTACATTATAAGAAATGACGCTTGAATAATTACATGAATAATTTTATGTATGTATCGAATTTCTCGCGTAAAGGGAGACGATTCTTTCAGTGAGTCAGATGTCTCTTTCAGTTAGATTCTTGACAGTTCTTTCAAATTTTCTATGTGCGAAACTTTAGTATCAAGAAATGCTCTCAAGTGTAAAAACTTCGAATAGACGTGCAACCTTGAGTTGAACAATAAAACATTAGATACCTGTTATACCCATAATATCAAACACCTGCCAGTGATCGCGAACGTCGTCATTTTATGTAACGTGCACGACAGTAAGATTACATATAACAATGACAGACTGCTGTTAATCATAAATTTTATGTCATCGTACAAACGACATGCGAACATAGGATAGTTAAGATTGTTTAAGCCTTACTGTTATCCGTATTTCACGTTTATAAATTATCTCGCGGAATATCCGACGTAAAACGTGTCCCGACACGACGGATGAATCCTTTCTAATCTGTGTCTTTTGTCAGGTCTTAAGAGAGGATCATTATGCCGGTAAATATAAAGTCTTTGTCGTCGTTAATTGCCTGGTCGTTAATGACGACCGCGTAATTACGATGGCATAAGCGGCGATTAATACGTTCGTAGAAGAACGAGGAAGGAAGATGCATTGGTCGTGTTACGAGCCGTAACTCAATTTTTATCTCCCTGGGGGAAGGACGCGCGGTCCCATTTTTATCATTGCACCGCTGTTTACCATCAAGAGCCCGATACACGTTATTTTCTGGATGTCTTGCGCGGAATCGGGGAACCGTGGGGGAATACTCGCGTACGGGGATTTACGGCGGGAGGCCGGAAATATCGCGAGATCCATTAGAACGAGTATGTGTGTGTGTGCAATGTCGCTCGTTGATGGGATTTTTTTTAGGGGTCGACGGTACCAATACATTTATATAAAATTTGCATTACGATATAATGCGATATTCGTGAATTTTATACGACTTTGCTTTATCGAACTTTTGTCGATGAAAAATGATTGGTTTAAACACGGCAAAGTACTTATCTTTTTATGTGTTACAATGTTATTTATTATCTCGTACAAATATTTGTATTTTATTTTTCTGCAGAAATTTTTCTGAAAAGCTGCATTTGCTAACTGCATTTTTAGAAGAATTTCTTAAACGAAAACTAAGACTAAATAACATATATAATATCAACATTCAAGCATTAAAATCTTTCAGAGATAAATATACTGTTTATACAATCATTATACAATCATTCTCTCAAGAAAATCGAGAAAACACATGATTAGATTATTTATTAGATTAAAGTAAAAATAGGAAAATGTATCTCTTATAGGAATTAGATTGATGTCCGTTTCTATCAATGTAGATTAACTTTAACGTAAGTAAGTCAAACCGAGATTAAAGTTAATTCACATATTGGTAGACATAGACATCAATGAGCTACTTCGAGAAACGGAGAAAGGTTGAGTATTCACACGAGTTTACGTATAAAGACACACCGTCAACGAACGGCAATATCGTATCCCCACATAAGCGGCAACGCGTTGCACGCGATCGTACGTATAGTTGCTATGCTCGCAGGGGCAACGTGGGTCGCAGTTGCCGTAGGCGACTCCCTCGACAGAAGCATACGCTCTCTCCATCAGAGCAAATAGAATTTGCGGTCGTTCTCATACTCGCGTTCGATCCCGCCTACGAAATCGTCGTCGCGCGCGCATTCGAGATCGTCGGAGTGGTTTCTGGGGGAGGGAAACGGAAAAGGAAAACGCGGTTCAACGTCTGGTGAAATCTCTGAGAAGGAGAAGGAACGGACTGACTGAACAAGAGAACTGGGGGAGAAGAAGGGCTTGCAGCAGGTGCTACCCTCGCTTTTATGACCGGTCGCCAAAGGGCAGTATACCGGATGTCGTTTACATGGGAATCGCTCATCGGGGAGGAACTCTCCGCCAGATAAACTCTAGATTTGCGCGGACGGACCGCGCGGAAATTTATGCAAAGCCCGGTGATCCGCATCGCGTCTCGTCTCGTCTTGCGACCCCTGTTCCCAATCCGCTGACCCCCCCCCCCCCCTTCAATTTACAACCCCCGTCCAGTCGCTGACGGACCGATCGGCTTTGTTACCGATACTTTCATTGACCCGCGTGTCATCCAATTGGAATTTAATGGATATCCGCTATGAGATTGTATGCAAATCCATTTAGATTGAGTCTTTATTTAACGAAATTGATCAATGTAGAGATGATAAGGTAAACATTCACATGATGTAAAAAAACTATGTTTCTAAAAATAGTTTGAGTGTGTATCTCAATTTATTATAATTATATAAATATACAGTTTGAGTGTGTATTTTAACTTACTTAATACATAACTTACATAATTATGCAAATGTACAATATTATCTAAATAGTTTCATTTGAAATAATGATAATATCAAAATGGATAGTAACGTCATGTATAACGGGATATCATAATGTATGTAAATGATAGTTGATGAGATACTAGTACGTAACTACTTTTGCAATAAAGTGGCATATATTAATTTTCCTATGTCCTATCATATATGTATATATATATAAAATTAAATATTTAAGGAATTAATGAATAGCGAATAGCTGTTATGATCAGAGATTTAACTTCCTATTAGATACGATCATAATGATATCAAAAAATATTTCATCTTTTCTTCTATTTTTACGTAGATTTTTTGAAGAACATCAAGAATTTTTTTATCGCTTTTCTTATTTGAACCGGCGTCGCATCTCAAGAAGACATGGCAGCCTTCGTCGTTGCTGGAACAAGGGATGATACGACAGGGTGAGCTCATCAGGCGAGCGTGTATCCGCGGCGAATACTAATGCGAATTTCTAGGTGGGGTCTCCGCAAACGCCTGTACTGATATCCATAAGCTAAATTACCCTCTTATCCTTTGTATAACGTCCAATAGCTGTTATTCGGTAACGTCTGTCTTGAATAATCGAAAAACGGTTCAATTCGCTTCATTTGCTACCAAAGCGTGCAAGTTTAATGAGAAAATTGGGTAATCTTTATTGGAAAATATTATAAAAATATATGTATAATTCGAAAAAAACTTGCATGAATAAAAAAACGGTTTATTTTACGGACGTTATCTGCGAGCGTTCACAACGCTATCTCGCGACGCTATATTCTGCCGCGCGATGAAATCGATCCGAATCCGTATTTCTGTACGATTTATCATTCTTCGAGAACCCGTTCCGTTATTCCGAAATAACGGATGCGCAACGATCTGTCTCAGGATTACGTCGTTACTCCCTTTCCCCCCACGACACGTCTGTTTCATTTGACATTGATGTATGCGTCTATCTAACTAATCTGAAAAAGCGCACCGTCTGTCGTGCTACAAGCGTGATGCTTTACGACTGAACCGTTTGGAGTACTTTTGTCAAGTGCAATACACATATGTAACAGGATCCGTCGCGTCATCGTCAAACAGAAGTTTATAAAGCAAACATGCCTCTGATGCCATTCTATGGACCGCCAGTCTTGAACATATGACGAACATATGACTTACGAAGATAAAAATAGATAAAAGTATTAATTCCATACATCAATGTCAATATACCAAATGCGTCTTTCTCGATGAAATCGTAATCTTAGGTTTGTTCGCGTCGCATGCCTCAACATGCTACTACTCGCTCCAATCTATAGTGTTACGTTACGTATATGTTGAAACAAATAGGAGCATGTTGGGGCATTGCGACGCGAAACCTATTGATAGAGATAAAAAAAACATTTTATACTTTCCTTTCTCAATATCTCGATATAAGAAGAAAAGATATATGGTAAAATTCGAGATAGCATCTCGTATCTCGTACCTTGTATCTTCGTACAAATGATCGATGATCCTTATTTAAATATCTACGTTACGCGTTTAAATTACTTTTTTCTCTCCCATGAAAGGATATCTCGAAATCATCAGCGCGTGTATTTCTCCCATTACTTTTCTTTCTTCTGACTTTGCGATCTTTTTGGTCTCCTTGATGTTCACCGCAATTGACATTTACATTGGTCCGAAAGTCCGCGCGGGGGTGGCGACAGGTGCGGACGGTCACGGGCGCAGAGGAGAGAAAGAGAGCGGTATAGCGGCAGCGTGGTCGCGCGGCCACGTGCTCCGCAGTCGAGCACTCGCGAACAACACCGAACGCGGCCGAGCTCGAGATTTCGTGTGCGGACCCACCGTCGGAATGCCTTGCGCCCAGTCGTGGGCGCGTGCCACGTACCGTCGAGTCGTGTATCGGAGGTGCATTTCGCTCTTTCTCGCTACGATCGGACATTGTCGCGCCGGTCCGCGAATAAGTTTGAACCTGTCATTCCGCAGTCTTCTGGCGAATAGTGATTTGAGCTCAAGCAAATTCGTTAGATCGTGATCGATTCGTGACTTTTGAAGTGTAACTTTCCTGTAAACGTGAGTAATGTGAAGTTTGCGTGCATCGGCAAAAGGACGGAAATCGGTGATTTGGCGGAACTATATGGAGTGAAAGGTAATTTAGTTACATCAGAATCTCTGTCGGCTAATCTTTTCAGTATCGTACGCGTTAGTTATAAATGTTCGAAATGTTTTTTTGTTTAATAATTTATTTAAAAATAATTTGATATTTTTAGATTATTTTTTTAGATAACAAATAGAATATAGACAGATATGTGAAAACAACAAATAATTAAAGATGCGCTAAACCGGTAAAGCTAGATCTTCGTGCTAATGTTTCTTTTGTGAATTTATATACATTTATCAAGTTCATTAAACTGCGCGCCGAATAAATTTTTGGTCTTGAAACACAGTCTTAAGTTGAACAAGAATAGTAATATCACGATATTAATTGATAATCAATTTAATAATGATGCTAACAAGCATCTTTACCCTTTTCTCCCGAATATTATTTTTTAGATTTTTTTTTAGATTTTTTAGATTATTAAATCATATAATATTAAACAATTTTTTTCTAAATTTTTAGAAATAATTTTCTCAAATTTTGTAGATAATTCAAATAATTTTAACTTTAATTTTTGTGTTTAAAAATTTGATGTGTTTAAAAATTTATTTAATTTTTAGAGTTAGTTTTATATTATTTAACTTGTCGATTTTATCTTTCGCACAATACTACGATATATAATTCAAGCACATGAATTATTCAAAGATAATCCGCGCGATGTATGTCACATGGATATTGAAAGGGTTACGAAATCCGTTATTTGCACTGCGATGAAGATTATAGAGAGACTCGCTTAGATTGCCCGAGAAGGAGGGAAAGCGAAGCAACTCGGAGAGAAAATCCATCAGCGGCAGTCTTTCGAGAAGCACCAATTAGGAGTTGGTGCTTTTTTGCTACTCCCTTTGGCTGTAACCAGAGTGCATCTGCTCGAAGAAACGCGCTCGCGATTACGCTCTTTTGAGCGAATCGCAAGTTTTAATTAGGCTCGCACATCTTTACTTTCACCGTAGCGAGATAATAATGCACTCTCGTTACAACGAAGATTCTCAGGAATAAGACGGAAATTTTTACCCATCAATTAATTTATTTATTGGAAAACAATAGCCAGGCTTTAATTATATGTGCAAATACGTAGCTGATATGACACAGTTCGAAATAGTCGATTTGATGTTATTATGAAATTTCAACTGCTGCTGCAAAATCCAAGAAATTATCGATGAAAACAATTCTTATATATATCATTTTATTATCAAATTATATAATATTTTTTTATCAAAATTAATCGTTAAAACTTAGATTTCTAACAATTTAATTGATCTCGTATGAGATGAATTTATTCTATTGATAATTTTATTGATAATTATAATTTTTAATTACTTTTACATTGAATTTTTCGCCATGGCTTCTGTTAGCCTTCTTTCTATCGTGCTACTTTTGTCTCTGAGAAAATATCTTGTCTAAACAAATAACTTAAAGTAGCAATGAAAATAACACGTGGATTAAAAAAGAGTTCGATGCATGCCGAGTAACGGTGAGATCCAGATTAACAGTCGCGGAGGGAAAGATACAACGATTCTGCCAAACCATTGGTAAAGACTTTTACCGAAAAAAATCGCTGTTCCGCCAGTAGCAGCCGCCTCGAATTTCGACTATTTGTTCCTAAAAGACAAGATCCTAATGGGAAAGTAATCCCTTTCGGGTAAGCGGCGGGAAGAGATAAAGGCACCCGGTCCAGAGAGGAGATTCGAGGAGATCTCCGAATCGCGTGTCCATGGCGAGTCTGGATGAGACTTCTCCAGATGAGGTCGCCGATAAGGACCCCTCTTTTCGGGAGTTGGGCTGGAATTTGTCTTCCATGGACACGATCAAGCGACGTATCCTCGATTCCCTGTGAACCGCGACTATCATTAAAGCTGTTGTAGCAGCGACAAAATACTCGTCGCTACGAGGAGAATGTCACGGAGCTAATCATAGATCGACTCCGATATTGTCCGATTCTCCGTTGGATTTGAGCGTTGAGAATTAGTTGGTGGAAGGGAGAGAACTGTCGTTTTTTTTAAAATTGCGTGATGTGTTTACGTCGATTGTATTCCGAAAGTTCGGCGCCATTACGCAGATCCGCTAAAGTTGTGTGTAGTAAAGCAAAAAAAATAATTTATGACGTAAGCGTAGAAAATTATCATTAATCTAGAAAGACTCGATTGCTTACATCACTAATTGGCCAATTTAATATAAAATTTAATATAAAATCTGAGTGGTTGATCTAGTAAAAAAACTCTAAGCAACTATAAGGTAGCTTGAGTGGTTATTAGCAACGTGATTAAACGGGACCTAGTCTCATTAGACAGTTGAGGAAAAATTCCTCAATTTCAGGGAATTCTTTAACATTAGAATTGTTTTACTCGCAAATATGACTTCCAATTATCTTATTTATATTTATTTATAATATATACTTTAACAGCCACACAAAATTGTCTCATAACGCAGCGATCACGGAATTTTTTCAAACTGTATCCCGCATTATCGAAAGGGATGTGCCGGATCGAAATTGTATCCCGCGTTATCAAAAGGGATGCGCCGGAAGAGTTACCGCGAGACTAGAGTGCCTTAACTTTTAAGCTATCTCGTTTACTGAAAATTAGTGGCGGATTATCCCGATAGACCACCAGGCGCGAACCCGGCCGATGCGAACTTTCCCGGCAGTGCGAAAGGCCAGTCGCGGTTGACGACTTCGTAACCTAGAGATTCGTCAACGTCAGACCCCATTAGCTGCAGCCCTTCGTCTGCTGTCGAGTCGCTAATTCCCTCAACGGCGAATACATTTCGCCAAGCGAGATACGCAACGCCGCGTGTCGCCTTGGATCACCTTTCGGCTTTATTAGGATCCTTCATGCTAGATCTAGAGATATTCTCAACTTGATAAGGCGAAAGTAAACTTAGAGCAAAAATATATAAAATTTAATGCACTTAAATTTAGTAGCTGTAATATAAAATTTAATGGAAGAAATATAACGTTCACAAATGCAAAAGAGAAAATTGATAATCTTTTATCTGTTTCGCTCTTTTTATACTTCTCTAAATACGAGGTACATTTAGAACGCAGAAAATCAGAACAAATAAAATATGGCAAATGAAAAACAGAACTATATTCTATTGATTTCGATGTATCGTGTTTAAGCGAGTTTTATTAAATAATTAGGAAAACCATGTTATCCGTTTCTAAATATAACTATTTAGTTATCCAGTCTTTGTCCAGATTCCGAATAAAATTGGTACGCTCGATATAGGATTCCGTTGAAAGCGCACGCGTCGATCGTTTCGTCTACTCGCAGAGAATATCGATGCAAATTGAAACCGAAAATAGTCTCCTATCCAAGAAACTATGGCAGCTCCTGACTCTCTGTCCAAACAATATTTTCAGAAGAAATAACTCCGAATCTGTCATCGCTTTCAGAAATGAACTTGTTGTAATATTGTTTTAATATTATTATATTATTAATCATTATTATTGTGTAAAAAGAAATTATGAGACAGAGATATGATATAATTTGATCATGTTTCGTGTACAATATGAAATTTTTTTAAATATAAAAGTGACAGAGGAGGTTCTCCGAAAAGTACTAATGCACGGTGGTACTATATATAGTGCGTATCTGTTTCGAAAGGGTCAATAAACACTGCACGGTTCTCCCCACGCTCTCGAACTTTGACTCACGGTTTATGTCTTTGCATGACGCGTGCCAGCAACTATCGCTCGCACACGCGAGAGATAAAGGATTATTTAACGCCTCCGCGCGTGGGAAGGCGCGGCTTAGATTTTAACTCATTTTAGTACCGGTATGTGATATCACGGGCGTTTAGAATATCGTGCAGATTTCGTTACACACTTCGTTGACGAGCGAGCGTCGTGAGTACCGCGAAATTGCCGTTTCGATCCATTTACGCGCAACGAAGTCCTTTGTTTACGCTTCTAAAACAGTTGCGACTTTACGGAAATTTATAGCCGGATGTTAGTTACGTTATTTGTCGTTATATGACTCAAATAAGTGACTCACATACGATTTTCGTTTTGACGTGTTTATTATCGACTTAATTTATACTAGAAAGTATATTTGTAATAAATAGACGCGTACATAAGAATAGATGTGTAAAATACAAAAACCTAATAAAAATAAAATATTAAAATGCAAAAGATAAAAGATAAAAAGATAAACATAAAAATATTAAAAGCACAAAGAATATATATTAAAAATATTGAAAAAATAAGAAAATAAGAAAATAAGAAAATTAAGAAAGTATTAGAAATAAAAAGATTACAATGAAGAATATTTTGTTGTACTGTCAATGAAAATAATTATGTGGGATATTCAAACATAATGAGCAATGCTGCAAAAAATGTTTACATTCTAGCAATTAATTTTTCTACATAATTATTTTGATGGTCCAAAATTATTTTCGGATCTGTATTTAAGTAAATTATTAGATACTTCAGTAACCGTTCTTTCCGTGTAAAAATGCAGATAAGATATAGATATAAAATATAGATAAAAGATTTAGCCATACTTAACATAGTTATAAAAAATTATAAAAAGTATATAAAAAAGTAATTTTTAGAAACTATTATATAAAGTACAATAACATTATCCTCACTTTTAGTGCTGAGCATTATTGTTCTCGTACGTTATACTCCTAAGCTGCTTATCTCGAGTTATGCTAATCGTAACATATTATATTAATACTTGTTATTGTAACTTTCTTACTCTCTTTTGTTTCATACAATAATTAGGAAATATAAAAATTTGTAATTTATATAGAGAATTACAATAACAAGTGTTATACAATGTTACGATTAGCATAACTCGAGATAAGCAGCTTAGGAGTGTAACGTGCGAGAACAATAATGCTCAGCACTAAAAGTGAGGATAATGTCATTCGCGCGCACGCACTTTGTAGAAGGGAGGTCGAGGGAACGCTTCAAAGTATCCACGATTATCGTGCGTGGATACTTATCGAGAACGCGCAGATACGCGCGGAGCGAATTTCATTTGCGTTCATTTACGCGCGTAGAGGAACGAGCACGCGGCTTTACGACAGCTCGCGTTGGCCATGGTCGTCTTAGATAAAACTTGATTTAACGTTAATTTGTTTTTCATGTGAGATCGTAAGGTGCGCGACGAACCGCTCGACGATGAGATGGAGCTTCGTTGCTGTTTTCACGAACAGTTTTAACCAAACGCGATGACGTGCTATCAGCGAATACGTTGCAATCTTTGTCAGTAATATATTCATTTATGACAGATTAGAATAAAATATATTTATTTATTCTATTAAAATATATAAAAATAAAAAGTTTTAGAAATATTTAAAATCATGTAAGAATTCTAATCATGACGCTTGAATTTGATGTAAATTTAATGTTTAAAGCAGGCATGCGCAACCTTTCCTAGTTCGGGGGCCGAGTCAAAGGCCGGACCAAATTATTAAATAAAACAAATTAATATTAAACGAATTAAAACAAGTTGTTATCTCATATTTCATTTATTTATAATATAATGCTTTGGAATAAACTTTCTGGAGGGCCGGATCCGGTTCGCGGGCCGGAAGTTGCCCATATGTGATTTAAAGGGATGCTGGACAGACGGCCGAACTTGAACGATGTCGATAATACAGACATATCTAATTCAGAACTAAAAATGAAATGACAAGGATAACGATTGTCGATAATGAAAGTGACAAGGACAACACGCTATGTATTGCTCAATTATACCAATATCGCACATACATTCGCACAAATTTTTCCTTTGCACTAATCTTTTATACTAAAGCTCTTAGCTAATTTCTAAAAGCATAGTATTGTTCCCTGAAGTAATCACTGCAAAGCACCAAGCTTGTTTTATGCTTATAATACACACAACTTTTATATAAAGCATTATTGTTACGAGTCAACGCCAAAAGTTGATAATAAAACTAATTTTTTTTTTTGTTTTTTTTCCGTATAAAGTTGCATACTGCGTTGTATGTTATTGTGGAAATATATTTTAATTGTGGAAAAAGATTTATAATTCTATGCAATCAAAAAGATTAGTGCATGCGAAAAGTAATCGTGGTTGGTAAACAGACAACTTCAGGATCCCCTTAAAGTGTTATAAAAAAGTTTTTAATTTGCTCTTTTAATAGACTTTTAGTAGGCTTAAAATTGTATTTTTATTTAACATAATATAGTGCTTGTAATTAATATTAAAGAACAGATGGAATAAAGACGCGAAATTTTTATTCAGTTATAGACTAATCGCTAATGATTTGCATATTAATTAAATGAGGGAATTTGTTGCAAAGTAAAATGTACAAGGGCTTGACTTATACGAGTTTACTTCTCAATAATTTAACTTGTCGTATATTATTAATACTAATCAGCTTCGTAATTTATTGAGACCATCAAACGACCTAACAACATTTTGAATTATCTGGCAAAAAATTACTTCGGAATGGCAAGATTAATTCTATGATCGACATCAAGCCGGCATACTTCCTCTGGCAGCAGCATGTAGTCCACAACCGCGGCGCGAGGATTAATATGCAAACGTAATAACAAACTTGCTCGTAGCGGAATAACTCGCAGGCACAGGATACGCCACGGTTCAATTAAAGCCCCCACATAGCCACGGCCGTAAAAACGTGAATAAGAGGAATCGTCTGTTTCTCGACGTGCGAGTCGACAGTGTCGCGCCGTAAGTCACGACGATGAAAGGAAGTCTCGAGAGGCGACGGCGAAACCGTCGCGAAAATATTACGTCCCGACAACGCGACGCGTCGTCTGTCGGCTTTTACCACGTACAGATCTACCGCACGAGGAGATTCCTTCCCGAAACGGCGCGGATTTGCGACGCATATCGCGAAACGGAAACCTTAAAAATATCCGACGTCGACGGAACGAACGGCGGCGCGCGACGCCGCCCGAAAATAGAAGCGTGCTACCGCAATATGCGACGGGGGTCTCCTTCCGGTGCCCCTCCTCACCGAGTTGCAAAACACCCCGAGCGAGCGAGAGTTGTAAGAGAAACCTCTTCGTGTTCATCTGGAATGAAATTTTAGATTCTTTTATCGTGCAATTCCTTTTAGATCTTAAATAAAGCGTTTTCAAATGAAGAATCTCATAAGCTTGTAACTGCGAAATCGTCATATGACAGTCTCATAGGAAAAGGCCCATTCGATCAAAATGGAATTGGCATTAGATTCGATGATTAGAGACTAAGCTATCATTTGAAACATTACTAAATCTCCCAGCTTCAAGATTGACCGAAAAAAATAAACTTGAAAAATTATTTATGGAACTTATTTAGCACGAAAGATTAACGCCAGAAGTTATATCTCGGATTGCTCTATACGAATCGCGAAAAAATTTTTTTTTCAATAATTCTGACCGAAATTTACAAAACTATGAATATCTCAAAAATTAGAATCGAATGTCGTTTTCTATGAGATTGACCATATTTAAATTATATATATAAATTTATAAATATAGTTAAAACTTTAATTAAAAAATTTATTTAACATAATGACAATTGGACACCAAAACAGTTAATACTTTTTACGAAGTTTTTATAATTAGAGACGATTTTGATTTTTTTTTTTTAAAGAATTTTGAAAAATCTACATTTTTTTCGTTAAAAGAGAGAATATGATATGATGAATATCTGTAATAAACTTTACACATTACATGCTTCGATTTAATCATGTTAATTTACGAGAAAGAGATTCTATCTATGACGTATTCTAAATTAGCTATAACGAGTGTGGGATATATTCTAATAGATTGTATATGTAGACCTTTAGATAACTAGAGAGAAAAGGGGATTTTTATAAAAAAATATTAATTTAAAAACATAAATCTACAGATGTAAATTCATAATTATTTTACAGTTTTTGTAATTTTGCACTTACTATTTTATATTAATTTGTTTTTTCTATTGCGTCGTATTATTTGTTAATCATAAATACACATTAATTTAGGTTTTGTTGAAGATAATATAATTGACTCGAAATTTTATGATACATAAAAAAGAATGTATTGTATATACATATATGTATAAAAGTTCAGAAATATTTTTCAGGATATTTCTTATCCTAGAGCGAATCACGTTGAAATAAAAAATTACACAAAACATGGAATTGACTCGATAAGTCTTGGGCGACTCCCGCTGATTTTAATTTTTAGTCGGCAATGTTTGAGTTTGGCAAACGCTTACATTTGTGGATATGAATTCGTAAATCCGTGACGTGTTTGATCGCCAGTACACGGCAGAGATCAAGAGATACCCCATTTCGTATGTCGCTGAAGGCTGCGGCAAATAACGAAATCATAAGATTGGACGAGAGCGTCCCCCCTCGCGTTCGTCTCGAATAAGATTCTCTCGCTGTCACCGGGCAAGAGTTTCTCTTGATTCGCCGATTTTTCTCGACGACACCGGCTCGGCATCACGCGGGAACAAATATTTGATGTGATTTTTCTTCCAGCCCTCTGCCCTTTCGCTCGACCCCTCGTCGGAAATTTTCTCTTCGGACCTTCCCTTCGCCCGTCGAATTTCCTCTTCTTGTTACCTCATTTTCCACGAGTCCGGTCCCTATCTTGTTTCCACAATCCAACGAAGTGTTTATTTTCTCATCATCGTTACTTATTATCTTCCTTTCGTTTCTTATTAGTTATCACCTTCTGATACATCTTTTTGTAATTGTAATCTCTTTTCCGACTTCGTGACGTCATCTTGTGTTCCTTTCGTGTGTATCCTTCTGTAAAAGAATTTCTTTTACTTTCTTCCATATTATCTGTCATCCCTTTTATCGAATTTTTCCGCCATATAATCATGACACAATGTAATATTTGATTTATTTATTTAGTTCATGGTATTGTTCTCTCCTCTGTACTGTACTCTCGTCTGTACTTTCGCTTTCACATCGAGTTTCCCAGAGTTCTCGTAGTAATCGGTTCAGACGAAATAGCCATCGATCTGTCTAGCTTGTCTCTCCCTTTCTCTCTCCCATCGCAACTGCTAATTCCAGAAAATGCGACGAGGAGAGATCCACCTGCAGCACCATTTACAAATCGACGTTCCCGTCGGTCGATTCGCGCTTTTTCATGCTTATCGCATTGTCCCGTCATCTGTTTTTCCCACGATTCATTCGGACGTTTCGCTGACATTTCTGATGTTTGGTAAAAAAAAAAAAAAAATAACGCCGCCAAAACTTCATGAAGGGAGAGCGTGACGCTTTTGGAATTACAGGGTGGAGGAATTATACGACACATGTGCTGTGTAATTGCCGTAAAATGCGAAGTTCCTGTAGCAGCTTTAGTGGGCGAGGAAGTAAATCTGAGGAACGAAGTAGATTGTATATCATAATTAACACATAATGCTTCTTTTTCGCATTTTTGATGCGTTAATGATAAAACACATGTGATAGGAGTAAAGAATCTCCTGCGGTTGTATTTAAAACTTTTCGTACCTCTCTGATTTAATATTATTTTTTACCAATCCTTATTATCATGCAGTCATCATTAAGTACATAAAAAAAGAATATTAGACATAGAGATTTAAAGTGATTGTTTTTTTGTTTTTTGTTTTTGTTTTGTTTTTTTTTTCATAGCGCAATGTTAAATATTCTGCGAGCAACACAAAAAATGCGGAGTTCATTCTTTGAAAATGCAAATTATCATTCGTAGCTTCGATGTCTCCTCATTCTCGGAACGAGAGGCAATCTCGGTGGGATCGAACGCAATGCCAGTTCCACCCGCGACACTTTTTCCTCTGAAAAATCGTTCGCGAGCGTCTTGGGACGCGACGCGAATCGAGATTCGCGTTTTACACACATCCGGACGTTCTACGATCATGCGACACATGGGGATCTCTTCTCCTCTAGGAGAAAATTTGATGTACTAACCGTTCCAGGGGTTAGAATATATATATCGTGCATATGGTGCGCGCGATAAAAACGCGACGCGCGCAATGGTGTCGCTTGCACGCCTGCGAGAGGAAAACGCAAGGGCGATGCGAGATGGGCCATCTAAGCGGCGTAGAAAGGGTGAAAGTTGATGGGGTTGCGCCCGATGTTGCTGAGGTTGCTGCAATGCCGATTGCGATACCGCATGTTTTAACACTTCGGTGTATACGAAACATGTGAGAAATTAAATGAAAACAGATTTATGTTTTGTGGAGTTGGTATTTGTTAATATAAAATTTTATATATATTTTATTATTTTATTTTCGGAACATTATTATATTTTGCTTTATCGATATGTAAGAGTCGAGCTCTATAAAAGTTATCTAAACTTCATATTCATGAATCCATTTCGACTTAGAGAGAGTGGGCATAATTTCACATTTTTAGATAGTAAAAATCAATGGTAAAAATCAAATAAAAAACCGATATTTTCCTAAAAAATCCGGCAAAAATTAATCTTTTCTATTAAGAAACGATAAAATAAATAGAGAGATCTTTTTATTTATATTTTAATTTATAGGCAATCCAAATCTATATTAGTAAAAATTTTTTATTCTGTCGCTATTATCTTTTTTCATTAAAAATTAATATTAAATTTAGTAACATTTGTATCTCCAAAGTTTTTATTTAAAAAATATATTAATTTAAATTAAATAAAATTTTATTATTATAAGGTTTTGTTATTATTAATTCATTGATTGATTTTGTTTTTCTTTAAACTATGGTGATTAGTACGATTAGTATAATTTATTAATTAAAACAAAAATATCTTTTTATTAGTATAAAGATATAAACATATCTTGTTATGTATTAATTAGTGTTCTATATTAGTATTCATATAATAATCATTTTTATAATTTTTGTTTCAATTTATTCCATTGGAATAAATTCTGAGACAGTAAAAATCAAAATTTATCTTATGTGTATATATGATTTTTTTCACCTGCTGAACTTTCCGACTAAATCCTGGTTATATGTATCTTCAAATTGATACAAAAATTTTGTATTGATGACACGAAATTTACGAATTAGAATAATGAGTAAAATTTTATTTCTTATATCGTGAACACAATGTAAGACAAGTGACATTTTTTATAAATCATTATCTTCATTAGGCAGATTCTACAAATGTTATATAAATAAATATCTTTCTCGATTATAAAAAAAATCAATAACATATTTCAGGAATATTCAATAAAAAATAAAATTTAGAAAACAATATATCACGAAAAGAACGATTTTGTTGAGGGATTTAAAATGTTGCTAGATATAGATCTGAAAATAATTTTGTTGGACCATCAAAATAATTTTGTTGGAACTTTAAAAATAATGAGTAATG
This sequence comes from Cephalotes varians, assembly GCA_037157785.1. Classification (NCBI taxonomy): domain Eukaryota; kingdom Metazoa; phylum Arthropoda; class Insecta; order Hymenoptera; family Formicidae; genus Cephalotes; species Cephalotes varians. Next base: position 116,391 of record JANQDE010000181.1, read on the forward strand.
ATGCAAAAAATTTTGATATTCTCACGCAATTGATTTGAGCATTTTACATAATTATTTTGATAGTTCAACAAAATTACTTTTCTAATCTGTACCCAACTAAAATTTTAGATTTTTCAGCAAAACCGTTTTTTCCATGTATATCAAAAACCTCAGAAATATTAGAATGTAGAAGATCATTCAAAATCTATAGCCTTTCAATATGAGTATCGTGACAGTCGGTTGCATCATATGTACATGCGTTTGTACACGGAAAGAATGATTTTGCTGAGAGATCTAAAATTTTGCTGGACACAGATCTGAAAATAATTTCGTTGTTTAAAAATAATAAGCGAAAAATTGCTGTAAAAATTTTGATATTTTAGATCTTTCAATAAAATCGTTCTTTTCGTTTAGGAATTTTAAAAATAGTGTCGATCTTTTTTTTATTTGTTTTGTTTTGTATATGTTATCAGTGCACAAATAATATTAAGATAGCAACCTGCAATAAATAATTAAACGTAAAAATTATATATATATATATATAATGTGTGTGTGTGTGTGTGTGTGTGTGTGTGCGTGTGTGCGCGCGCGCGCGTGCGTGTGTGCGTGTGTGTGTGTGTAATTAGACATTTTAAACTCTTTATCCATTATTTTAAATATATATTTTTATTTGCAAACTTGACTTTTCACAATTCGTTCGTAAAATTGTTTCGAGACTTAAATAAAATTGATACAGTTCAAGAGTTCATACAATAAATTAACTCTAGTTTCAGAGAAGTGTTTAATTTACAATCGATTTTAAAAAACTGTCTTTGGCCACCTTGCGAGATTAGGATGATAACACGCTCCGTTAGCATCGTTTAACGTGCGATGCGGCCGTGTCGTGTGACATGGTCTTCTAGTTCTTATTAGTCATAGCCGCGGCAGGGAGGACGAGCTGTGGCCGTAACACAGGCAACGGCAGGTCGGGGGAGAGCCCTTCGTGGACATGGTATCGAGTATGTATACACGCGCGTGCATATATACGCGCGCGCGAGCGGGCTCTAGGCTAGGGGGCTCGTAACGAGGGGCGCGCCCTTACGACTGCACCCCCGATATCGGCCGACGCTAGTATTTCGCCCGACGCTTACCCGTTCGCCTCGATAGCCGTGCGTCTTGGACGAAAACAAAAAAAGGAAAAATAGTACGCAAAAGCGCATAATCAGTTGCCATTCTCGAAGGATTCGCGCGCGTCGCTCGAGCATGGTACGCGCGTTTACGTCTCGCGTGTATATTGGCAAATTTGCACATCGACTAATCCGCACCCTTCCTATTCATTCCTCTCCGATCTTGTTTTAGAAACCCGCGCCTACGTAAATTTACGCGTTCACAAGCGAATACGTATATACGTCTTAATTCAAATACCAATTTCAATTTGTAAATTGGCGAGTCGCACGCAAATCCGTGAATTCGTGCTTCGACGACCTACGTCATGAATAAATCTTACAATCGACGCATTGAAGCCTCTATGATGCAGATGCAGCGATAAATTTACGCGTCTGCAATCCGCATATCCATAAATCTACGCATCTCTACGATTTACTCGTCCGCAAATCCGCACATGTCATAGCTGAACGCGTCCTCCTGCCACCAGCAACGCGCAAACTCGATCGCAATGTGCATCAAGTGCATCCTGACGCTCCGGTATATCACCCGACAACAATAATATTGGTTCGCGTGGAAGTGTCGCTGTGACGCGGACGCGGAATCGGAGGGCGAGCGCCACCGCGGGGGTTGCAACCCTTGGATCATGGCGCGCGTCACCCTTGCATCGTCGCTCACGTTGGTTTCTCTGAGGCTTCGATCGAGCGCTACGAGGTATCGGAAAGAAGAAAATTTTGCACGTGGAAAGGATGCGTCGCTTTTCGCAAGGACCCTACTACACCATCAGCGAACAGCTGCGATGGCGGATGACGAATGTGCAACACTCCCGCATCGGATTCGCGAACGTGAGGTAAATCTCCCGCAAATCCAGTGGCGTAGCTTGTATAAGCGTCTCTCTCACAAGGGAACACATAGGCAATCCTCCGCCTCCGATTTTGTTGATTTTTGGATATGTTATAGCTTATTGAAAAATAAGAGACACGTATTTTTTTTTGCGGAAAAAACTATTTAGGGGTGAAAACCACCCTCAAAAATCACCCCCAAAAACAGTTTACTGAAGATATCTTCGATCGTAATCGCAATTTTTTGAAAATTCAAAATGGCATTCGTTCGTCACACATCAAAAGTCTAAAAAAATCTAAAATCTATTTTATTATCTTTAGAAAAATGTTTTTGGGGGTGACTTTTGAGGGTGGTTTTCATCCCTAAATAGCTTTTTCCGCAAAAAAATACGTGTCTCTTATTTTTCGATAAGCTACAACATATCCAAAAATCAGCAAAATCGGAGGCGGAGGGTTGCCTATGTTCCCTTGTTAGTACTGAATACGACTTCGAATTTCTGTCCTCGCAACGAATAAACCTTCTGTGAATACATATCGCCATTGTAATGTATACTTTAATCCTGCGATGCGAGTGACTTTTTTATGTTCCTTCAAATAGCTTACGGTAGAGCGTCCATTATTCGATGGTGCTGATTCATCCAGATGATCGATACCGAACATATTAAATAAAACTATATAAGATTTTTTACGATGAATATTTATATCGAGAACAAATTACAAATTAAATTTAATTTAGACAAGTATTTAAACAAGATAGCCAAAAAATGCTTTTTCTTTTTTTTTAATCTTTTATTTTAATAAATTTCTTTTTTATAAATATTTTTTTTAATTAATATAACACAGTAGTCGATTTTTCTTAAAAAAGATTTATCAAAAAGCAAAGGATTCGTAGTGTTTATCTTTGTGACAGCTTACGCTCTTGCGAAAATACCCAGCATTGTTTACCGCCCGACGCTTTTTCGTCGACGAGCGTTTATACGTCAAACGACCCTAAGCACGCAGTTCGGAATTTCAGGCGGCATTATGCGATACGCCGATCATAAATCGCGAATTGCGTTGGAGTTCTAAAGCACCTGATACTAACGCGGCCTCGAAATCCTATAAAATGACATCGGTCCCGTTCCCTTGGTGCCATGGTCCTCGTTGACATCGGTTTCGATTACCGTGCCCTCGTCAAGGTAACGGAGTATCCGATCCGCCTTAATTGGCTCTTGTGACTGCCAAACGGCTGCCAAGTTGGATCTGAACCGCTTGAAACTTGTACTTATCCATGCTGCTCCCACTAATTATTTATTCACCTTGTCGCAAAGAGTATGCATATCGTGTGTAAATATAGATTCATAAACCTGTACTCAATATTTATACCACACGCAGAGAGAAACACTCATAACACACGCATTCATGCATGCGTGTATTCTCACAGCTATGCTCACAACTCTCCACAAAGTTCCTATAGATAGCCTAAAATTGCTATAAATTTCAGATAATCACATTCTTAGAAATCTAGATATTCGCAGATAAGCAAATTTGTGTACTCAAACTGTCTGCATATCCAAAAACACAAGATACATTCGTTTCGTACGTCGCACACTTGCATATAATACACGAAAGAACGATTTTACTGAAATATCTAACAATTTAACTAGATTCAAATTGGAAAATAATTTTATTGGATCATTAAAATAATTATGTAAGAAATTCAAGCATGATGAACAGTGCTGCAAAAAATTTTGATATTCTAACAACCAGCTTGAACACCTCACATAATTATTTTCAACAAAATTATTTTCAGGTCTCTAGCTAAATTTTTAGATACTTCAACAAAAAGTTCCTTCCGTGTATCGTTTGTATGTATATTGATAAACTATTAAATATACAAGTTAATAGCATTATACGAGCGTGCAGTTGCTTATGAATCTTCCTGATTATCTCGCAAATCAAATAAAGACATAAAGCGCTCCTCTAGAATGTTCTCTACAATAATTTAAGTTGTCTTCTATCGGTGCGACTGTACCAATACGTTTACAGGCTTCTTGCCGAAGAGATGCGCTTCGGAATCCCTAAATCAGGATTAAGGACGAGATACAACTACCGGTAATCCTCTGCGCGGCAAACTAATGTCCCGTTCGCGCGCATTCGTAGATTTTGCGTTCTCTCACGGTTGAGAATAATGCGTATTAACTCGTTTGCACACAGACCCTTCGTTACCGCGTACACTGCTTCGTTCGGCTCTCGGCCCTCGCCATTATTTCGATAATCCATCTTAATTTAACTTTAGATGAAGTCAAAACGAGCTATTAATTTACGCTTTGCACTTAATCCTCTCGATCGCTTCGCAAGATTTAGAATCCGCGGCTCGCTCTTGTCGTTTCCAGATGACAAAATATGGTACAGTAATTTATATCAAGGAATATCATCATTTTATCTATTATCTTATATTGTATCATATTATATCGTATATTTAGCTTTCAAGATTCTGTAATTATTGCTAGATATGCAGATATATGAATGTAAGAATGTGTACAAAATTATAAATGGCTTTTCTTTTGTCTAGCTTGAAATTTTGATAACTAATTTGATCCAACATTTTTGCATACTTTTAAATATATACTTTAAATTTATATACTTTTGTTATTGTTTATATATTTTTAAGAATTTCAATGTACGAATATAAGAATTTGCTTCGCAAATTCGTTCAATACAATATGGAAATTTGGCCTTACATTTCGCAAACTGGTATGCACCTGATATATGTTTTGAAGATACGTTATTGTTGGAATCAAAACTTACAGCAACGCAGAAGTTTGCTATCAATAAAAATTCCTGGTGCTGTCAAAAATTGTGTGCGCGGATCGCTTTCTTTTCTAACGGGCTTCCCTAGGGGCCCGCTGATCTCGCCCTAATCCCCTTGTCTCACATCCCTCGGGCGCGAGAGACCAGGTACTTGGTATTCAGACGATAGACTTCCATCGAAACTTCAGCGGCCGCGGGCCAAAACTTCGCGGGAAACGTCTTATTGGATCTACGGCTTCGCTAAGTCGTGGCGAAGAAGCCGCAGGAACAATATAAGAATCGACTGGGGTAAAGAGGAGATAAAACGGAGTGCGCGGAGTGCAAAATCGATCGGTACCGCTCTTCGTTTGTGCGTGCATGTTCTGTGTGTGAACAAAAACGTGTGCGTGTAAACGAGTGGTTTTGTTCCCCCTAGATAAGTAGAAGCGCTGGTTTTCGACACCGCTTTTCTCCTGTGAGCTTGGACTTTAGTTTAATAACCCCGGTAGATTGTCTCGGATTTATATTACAATTTATATTAACGGTTTCGTAAATAAAACATACCTTGCGGAGATATAGCGCATGAATAATTAAATAAAAAAGTATCATTGAAGATATAATATGTTACTCCATGCTTTTAAATGATCAAAATATTTAGATTCAAGTCTTAATTTTCAAATCACCCATTATCTCAAAAAACAATTGTTTTGAAAAGATATTTTTTAATTACAAAAAATCTTAAAAAATTTTGATTAACTTAGATAGCATGTCCAAAATCGAGTCATAAGACGTCTTTTAGACGTGATTTAAATATTTTTTAGACATTATATGTCATAAGATATCTTAAAGATGTTTAAAAGACATCTAAAAGTCGCCTTATGTTCTGATTTTTTACATGTATATTGTCTAGGAAGAGTCTAGGCTCAACGGAAAGTTTAATGAAAAATTAAAATTCGAAAGTTAATTTAATTTGATTTATGCCCAGTTCCATTATTGTAGATTAACTTATCTCTTCATAAAACTAGAAAAAGATGAAGATAAAGTTGAACCGAGATTAAAGTTAATTTATGTTGATGCAATCAGACATTAATGTAAATTGATCGACTTCTTCGGCTGTGATCTGCTTCTTCGGCTGTGATTTGAATTATGCACCACGTTTCGCATAATCATTGGCTGCGTTCGGCACATAAAATAGCTCACAATCAGTGAACGCTGAGTAATTCTTTATTACGATTAGTTTACTTAGATCCAGCGGAGAACTAAAGGCAAGAACCAATCATATTAAAGAATCATTGAACGCTCACTGAACCGCTTTGTTGCTGAATGCAGCTATTATATTCGACGTAGGAAAGTTCTTTCAACGTGCGACCTTCGAGGCGATTTCTAAAGCGGCTCCGACGTTTAACCGGATTCGACAAAAACGAGCGAGGAAATTCGTCCATCGTCGTCGTCATTGTCGAGATCGTGGACTGGCGAACGAGCGCAAGGTGAATTCCCGGGCGAGAAACGCGATTCTCGTCACGATCAAAAAAAGATGGGACGCTCTAATGTCAGGGGCGGGTAGAAGGAGGACTCCGGGAAGAGAAGGTCTGCTTGGTATTCGAGACGCGAGTTTCGTCGGTATAGTCGGAGGGATCGTGATTGAATCTACGCGGAGGTGTAGGAGGTGGCGGACTGCCGACCACGGTCCAGTGAAGGAAACACCCCGAACGGCATTTATATCCTACGGGATTCGGACCCTCCTTGCCCGCTGCCACCCCCATTGCGTAAGCTACGACAGGAATAGTTTTATTATAGCGAGCGCGTTGACCATAACGCGCGGATGGGACCCCCACGGTGCCTACCCTCGTCCACCTTTCCCACACCATCTTCCCCGCCTTCATCGACGTCTCGAACGACGTTCTTTCAGAACCGTAAGCACGTTTCTCGTATAATTTCGGCGAGTATTCAACTGACCAGAACGTGATCATTTATGAAATGTCCTTTCTTTTTAAGAACGAAAAATCGATCTGTAGAGATAAAGAATAAAAATAAGTAAAATCAAAGAGAGGTTAACAATCGAATTTGTTAAATATAATCGCGTTACAAAAGTAAAAGAGAAACAACAAATTGCTAATATTCTTGATATATAAAATATATATGAAATAAAATATATAAAATATATAAAAAATATATATATAAAATATATATAAAATAAGCGCGACTATTAATTTAAATAACTTTGATGTATGTTAAGACGCGATATCACTATATACACTCACGATATAGAAAAACGAGATGAGGTTGAAGGTCGCGTAAAAGTACAAAAGTAAGCTGTCCGATACTGCAAATACCCGCCAGCTCTATTTGCCTCCCTAGCTTGCATCTGTTTCTTCCCGTCGCATTATTTATCTGCCCTGGCATACGGCGGTATCGATAAACGCGTAGGCCGCAATAAGCGTCCGATTACAAATGGCGAAACGAGTTCTTTACAGATGGATTATTTAATAAACAAAGTGGGTTGTGTTTGTAAGCTCGGATAATAAATACATTCGTCTTTCGATTTACGCGGAGTATTCGTTTCAAGTTTTTTTACGCGATAAGAATCGTATAAATGGAGTCTGCTGATACAAAAAAATACGTAAGAGAAAAAAGCTCATATTTAAAAAATATTTATTTTACATATTTGTACAAAAACAATAATAATGAAAGAAAATGGAGGGATTAACTGCATAAAAAAACAGCATATAAAACGTACCGCTTAAGTAGAGAGATGAACGTATATCAGGTTATTGCTATAAAAGAATATAAAAGAATAATGTTTTATTTTGTAACTCTTTTAGGTCATTATTTCATTATTTAATAAAGTTTTTCACGAAATAGCATTATATTTGCATTCAGCCAAATATAAAATAATTTTTGCTTATATGGTATAGATATACAAATAGAATAGTGGTATTTTATTTTATTTATATAAATTTATATAAATTCTGGTAATAATTTTGATAAAATTTTAATGAATATGCTTATTATAAAAAAAGCATAAATAAAAATAGAATAAGAATGGCATAAAATTTTAACAAAGAAAAAAAATCAAAGATTTTATTGCAAATAATACGATACTATTTATTTATAGTTTTGTCAGGACACCCTGTATATGGTAGAAAGGTGCTCCTACGTGCAGGCAAACTGCGGTACGTGAAGCTGTCGAAGTGGTTTGCTGCAGGCGTCGACTACAAGTCAAAAGCACTATCCCTGCAAGTCTCACGAGATTTACTTCATTTCTTTTCTCCTGCCTTCATAATATTCTGTCCCACGTTCGATTCGATTTGTTTTATTTTTTTTCTGACATTACAAACATTTATTATATACTATATACTAAAAATCGCGTATTTTCTTGTAGTTGTGTCTTTTCTAATTTGAGATTTGAAATTTATCTCGCTTTGCAGTAAAATGTAAGATATTGTTTGTATTTGTATAAAATGTGTTACTTTTCAGTGCTCGAGCACTGCAAAGTAACACATTTTATACAAATACAAACAATATCTTACACTTTCACGTAATTTCACGCATTTTGTTTTCAAACATTTCGATTCTGGATTTATAATTACAATGTTTAATGTTCAAAAAATTAAAATACAATATATCGCACATACATATTAAGTATAAATTAAACAAAAGATATTTAATTATTATTAACAGTCATTATTATTAACTGCTACTATTCCGCAAATCGCATGGCAGTTTCGTTCGACATTGAAAATAGAAAAGACTAGAGGGAGCGTCGACGCGAAGGTATATATAGGTATATAAGTAGTATAAGCTCTCACTTTAAAAGTTCGTCGGGTCCCTTCGTGAATTGACGTATGGGTCATATCGCTCGATGTAATATAGTATACTTCTCGCAAGTAGAACCCGCCGCACAAGTATCATAAGGAGCCATCGAGTTTGAAATACGCTTCACCTTCCGAGATCGTTCCGGGATCGTTCAGCTCTCCCGACCTCCCGGTCTACTATCCATATTGAATATGGAATCCCATAAGTCGGGCGATAATGCAATATGCCGACGTCAGGTCTCGGGGTTACTCGCAGCATCGACACAACATAAGCTCGCACAAGAACTCTCTATTAAATCCGACTTTACCTCCATTTCTCCTATCTGCGCCCATCGAGATCCACCGTATATTCGATCTATGTTGACGTTACTCTCCTCTTATTTTCTAGATGCGCATATTTTACGTTCTACAGACTCGTGCGTCATTATGGGAAGATTATTTCAGTTGCGGCAACAAAAAAAATATGTTTTTTGGTAAATAAAATAAAAAATAGTATGCAAAATAAAAATATAACAATATGAAAATGAAATAAAATAAAACTAGGAGATCGTATTTGTGTAAATTTTCTATAAATCCATGTTGAATGCTAAGCAAACTTTTTCGAGAATGATGTAAGAATTTTAAGAAATAACGACGAATTGTTTTGAGCCACAAAATAAAAATTGTATTATACAAATTGCATAATTTATTATGCTTATTATGAACATCAGTTCCGTGATAATATCATTCATTCTATTTCATTCATTATTCGTGCAAACCTCTTCAGCTGTTGCACTCGTTGCTTTAAACGTAATTTAATTGAATAGCTCAATAGCATTCCGATAAGCATGACGCATTTACAGCCTGTTTCGTATAAAATCTTCATTAAGTTTACTCGCTCTTTTTAATTCGTGCTTAACGCGGTGGTCTCGTTAACAACATCGCTGAATAAAGTGCCTCACTTTCAACGATCCCCCTTCGTCCGTTAATGCGTTCCACCACTTCCATCCACTGTCGCGTATTCAATCCGGCGTAAATAACGACGCGTTCCTTCTCCTTCCTCTTTCTCTCGCTCTTCCGATCGATCGGCTGCGGAACGTGGTGCTCGTAATACTTTGCTGCTCGTATTTTACACGAACCGTAAGCAGCTGCCTTTCAATGCCCCGAGGGGTGGCCGAGATGTCCGAATGGCGGGGGAGAGACCAGGAATACGAGCGGAATGAACGAATAGCTGGATCCCGTTATCGAATGAGTAAAGGGTGGTGCGTAAGAAATCACTGTGCTGTTGTTCAACATTTATCGTCATTTTATGCCGGCGTCTTCTCTGTTTTCGTCAAGAGGAAAACCGGGATTGGGAGAACCAATTTATCTCGGGATACACACTATATGAATGATCGTCCGAAAGTCCGATGCCCTGATAAATCGATAATATTGCATCGTTATGCGACGTTCCAATTAAACGAGAACATCTCGTAGGCGGGAAACGAAGTGTGTAGGCGTAGGAAAACAGATCAACGATTCATATTAGATGGACGTAAGAGCCACGTCAGCTTTTTCACTTTCTCTCCCTCCGTGTTCGTCCCCTTTTTCGTACGATTCTCGTTTAATTCACGTTCCAAGAGAGTTCGGCCGTAATTATTGTTTGCACGTTAAACAGTCGCGTGCTCATTTAGGAGATTCGAGGATTAACAGTGTTCGAAAAACGAGGCCAACGTGATTTGTTATGTGACAACATGTGCCAAAGTGACTGTGGTCCCTTCTTATGTTATGTATTTTATAAAAATATCGTACGATTGTTGAATCGTCGTCACGGAAAATTCTACGAAAATTGCAGGAACGCTCTTAAAAAGATTTATAAAAGGGATGTATATGTTGTGAATAACTATTAAGTTTTATCATATCTTACAGCCTCTCTTCTTCATGGAAAAATATTGTATTAATTCAAAATGCTATCCTCGAGCGACGAGTGACAACGACAAGTTATGTAATTGAGCTTCTTGCATAAAAGTAAGCAACATAAGAATATCTCTCGGCTACGCAAACCATCCATCTCATTCAATCGCGGATTGAATCCACGACGGATTCGTAAAACCTGCCATACACGCGAATAAAGATGTTGATAATAACATCGGATTTACCATCCGGATAACTCTCCCTTCATGCCAATTTTATTACACTCTATATTCCACTTAATGAGACATGAACCGTTAATCATATTTAATGAGAAGATTTCCTATTAAAATAAAGACCTATCTTCGAGCGACGATAAACTCATGTAATTGCACTTCCTCCAGAAGACAAGTACGACCTAACATAGTACGCCTCCGGGGCTATAGATTTCATCTCGCTGAATCGCGAATCCCCGGAATCCATAGGGAGCGTGCGAATCTCGCGCCAATAAATGAAATGAAGACATTAGTAACAACTGTGGTTGGCTTCCGATGATTTCAACATTCGCGGAATCGTCGCGTCGCGGTGGATAAGCTCTTCTAATTCGACGTCGGTCTTATCTCCGGTTAGGGCAGCTCGCTCGCGCACTCGGCAGTTGGCAGTCGCGATAACGCTTCAACCGAAAGCTCCAACGTAATGTACATTGCGCCGCATCGCATCTCGTTGCGCCGGAGGCTACGGCCTGATTTAAGGGCTYACCGCCGCTGCCGCCGCCGCCACCGCCCCCATTCCTCCACAGGCGCGTTACGCAGCTCGCCCGCAGGGGTGGAAAAGCTCCCCAACGTGGGCGTATGCCACCGGTAGATAGTTGGTCGCGATAAGCTAAATGCTCGAGCCCCTATATTACGGCTCTCGCGACCGGGCCCTCGAGCTGTAAATCGAACCGCACTGTTTCTCTCTCTCTTTCTCTCTCTCTTTCTCTCTCTCTCTCTTTCTCTCTCTCTCTCTTTCTATGTATCTATCTCTTTGTCTCCCCGCATAGTCGCGGCGAGATAGATCGTTCGTTCAAGCTTCGGAGAGTCGACGCGTAATACCGGCACTACGCTTTATACGCGCTACTTTCGCAAGATTGCTTCTCCCAATCCGCGACTAAATGCCACTTGCCGCGAAACGTTTGTGTTCAGTCGTACTTGCAAACATCGCGAACTGCTTCTAATGTCTATAAATTTGATACTGAATATGATAATAATTACAATATAGTGGAAAAGAAAGCGATTTTTATTAAAATATTAGTCGAGATAACGTAATATAATTAAAAAAAGAAAACTAAATTTTAGGTTTTTTTATGAGCAGCAATAACATACAGTATTAATTTTTCTATAAACATTGATTTTACTTGTATAAAGTAAGATTAATGAATCATGAAGGGTAATCACGAAGATTATACTAGATAGTTAAAATTTAATATAATATAATTTAATATAAGATTAATAAATTATAAATATATAATACATTGTACAATATATTATATAATTTAACTATATAGCATATAATATATTATATAATTTATTTAAAATTATAATTTATTTGTCTTATATTAAATATAAATATAAATTCTTGTGAACACGAAAATTAAAATGTAGCATCTGCCGTCTATAAAATAATAATATAATATAACACAAATTTTTTAATATCCTTTTATGATTTTCAAATGTAACTAATTTATTTTATTATTGCACATGAAAATTGCACATGAAATATTATGCATTTAAGCTTCATCTATTACTAAAGATTATACTTGAGTTTAACGAGATACGAATAACTTTCATTCGATTTTTGCCTGACGAAAAGAAGAGAAGGAAAGAGAGAGAAAGCGAAAGAGCTTACCGTGATTCGAACGAAAGCTCTTGAATTTATGACGCTACGACATATATCCCGCGTAAAGCGGGAAAGCCCGCCCACGGCCTTGGCTCAATTTCCGCCCTGGCTGCGCCCTAAATTTCAGATAACGCCGCAACTTGTCCCTCGCATATCCTGTTTGCGGAGCGAATCTACCCGCGATTCCGTTGACCCAACATCGTTCCCCGAGGAAAAAGTCTTCCTCTGGGACGTACCCGGAGCGGCGTAACCAAATTTAATTGCTTAACCGAATCAGTATCCCTCATCTCGATTCGCCTTATTCTCGCGTCGCCATCAAAGAACATTTATACGATAAGATTTAAAGTGCTTTAATCGAACCGTCGCGTCCGATTTCCTTTGAGTGTCCTTTTTAATGGAAATTCTATTTAGATAACCAAATAAGTCTAGATGGGAAAAGCTAGTGGTTTAGTTAGTAACAGAAATGTGAATGAAGATTAAATATTAATTTAATTGGATTTCTTTCCACAATTTCTAAACGCATCTATTTTTAGATTTTTTTAGAAAAATAAAAAAGTCGTGAAAAGACTTAAAATAAAATATCGTGATCGACAACAAGACTTTGAAATAAATTAAAAATGAAAAAAATAAAAAAAAAGATGTATTGGATAAGAAAAAAGTTATTTTCGAATTTCAATTATTCAAATTTATCACATAGCGTACAAAATAAAATTCGAATATTTAAAGAACAGATTACGAATACGTTAGTTTCTTCAGAAATGTTGTAAGAGCAGAATGATCGTAAATAAAGCGATAGTATATCTACTCTACAGACGCCTAATGGAATGCAACCGTTGTAACGTCAAGGTCTGAATCCCCCGTAGGTTGCATAACTTGCGAAAGTTTCGTAATTCTATTATAGCATCTCTGAATTCAAATTAAATAAGAAAATGTTATTCCTTAAATCTTTACAGCAAGAGAATATATATCGATATGTTATATTTATTAATCTCTTGCTTGATTTGAACAGTTTTATAGTGAATATTTTACATAGAACATAGTCAGAAAATATATTTTTATTATATTTTCTGACTATGTTTTTTTTAAGCAAATACAATTGACTGGAATATTATTCTATTGTATGTATGTGATGCGAAGCAATATTTTCAATCAGAATGTAGAATCTAATTTTATCAAATATCTACCTCGTTTACAATTATCTTATCGGACCGATATTTATGCGATTGAGATTAACTTTTCAAGGAGCGTAGTGTACAATCAGAGGCATTCGATCATGCGATCTTAATATCCGTACATCCTTTAAATTATCGCATCTATGAATGACTAATGAATTGCAATGGCAATTTGACATGCCTCGATTAGCGTAACGTAAATACTTGTAAGCTATTTGTTTTCTCCTTCATAATGTCATTCTTAATTTACATTTAAGAGACAAAGTTCAGTGAATGCGATAAGTCGACTTAAATAAACTGCAACAATACATTTTTATAAATTTCTCGTAAATTATAAATATTTCTCGAGCGTACGATTTATGTGTTTGATATGATATTTATGAGTCTATATATGTAGCGTGATCCATAATCTTCTACTAATTGAATTCTATAATTCGACGTGACATCACATAAGGGTATTATGTCGTCGTATAAGTGACTAGTGAAAGCGAAGGGGTTAAACGTCCCGACGCTGGCCTGTAATTATGTAACATTTGCCAAATTATTCTCGTACACGTTACGCACGGCGGATCTGTGCTGGAATATCGGATATAATTACACATATTGAAATTTAATTGCGACATGGATACGGTTAAACGGGTCGGAGCTCCGCTTGAAGCTTTTAAGAAATGTTGCTCAGGGGCAATTAATACGTCCGGTTGGTCGGCGATTATAATTCCGTCGCTACGTCGGACGCGCTATGTCAGAAATTCTGCGAGGTCCCCAGGCGACTCGGAGCTAGTTGAATGCATAAAATACAGGCGCTAATTGCATCGCTAACCGCAGAAGCGCAAGAATGTTCGATACGAATTCCCTGGGCCTACGTCGTCCGCGCGCAATCAGAAATTGCGGACGACAATTTCGTAAAATTCTACGGCGATTGACAGATAATTGCGAATCCGATTACGCATTACATAAAAAAACATAAAAGAAAACACGTATTCATTTGTATGTTACTTATTATCTATGTCTATGTATTCACTACACTATAGCTTACATTTCCTCCGCGACGCTTTCGAAGCCTTCCTTGAAATACGAGGGAATAGAATTACTTGCATTCGCGCGCATCGGAGGCTATTATAGGCGCAATCGAGTTTATTAGTGGAGCTAAAAGATGGAGGCAATCGGCGGAACCTATTCCGCCGCTATCACGGGCAATCCCTTAATTCTTTATCACATCGCATCGCGTCGTGTGCAGTGTATAGTAGGAACTTTATTGTGTTCTGTTCTACATCATATTTAATGTTAATTACATTAAATGTCTTCTAATAAGTACGATCATCTAGTTTTATACGATATAATTATAACCATCTATGTCGCGATATCGATGTGTCAAATGTTCTCTAAATGATATTCTATATTGTGTTTAGTATATTTTGATCAAAGAATAAATCTAATGTATATTTTTTTGGAGAAATCTCGTGTCTCTTTAACAATTTACGAAATTTTACAATCCATTTGACATAACCATGTCAAGACTTTCAGTCCTTCGTCGCTCCGAGGAACGATCTTAAGAGAGTTCATTCATCTCCCGAATTCTCTCGAGGTCCTCCAAGGTTCATTACACGGAACCAGAACCTCGGCGGGTGCTGAAAACCTGACGTTGTTTGCGAAGTCGAAGTTGCCCGAAAGTGCGGACGCGGCATTTAAGGATGGCATCCCGGCCCCGCGTTCCGACGGCGAAGCCCTTGAGTGGTTCGAATGAGAAAGAGCAAGAGAGAGAGTTAATGCCGGGCTACTAACAGCGGATTCTTCGTTAAACACTCACGAAGGGCTCTAACGCGCGAAACACCTCTATATTCTCCCTTCTTCCGGTCGTCCCTTGTGCTCGAAAGCTATTTATATCGAGTCGATTGCGCGTACCGCGCTACGAGGGTGTCCGCGCGAACCCCGGCCGGTGTATGCAAACAAGGCGCTTGTTTCTAAATTGGGTTGCAAGTCCGGGACCCATCGTTAATTAATATATTTCGTGGTACTACCGAATTAGGCGCGCGGCGCGAAACGGGCGGCGCGCCTTCGGAACGGACGTCGAGGGTGCGAGCGAGCTTCCGGCTCTCCGCTCTCGTTTGAACGACTGTCCTGGGAGTCGTACCAATCATAAACAGGCCGTCAGTGGAACGACGGTTGCGAAATGCCGTGGATTTTCGTCAGGCAAACGTGACCGGGTTGCGAAAGATTGGCTATCAAGAATGACACGTGACGTGCGAAAATATGAAATATAATAGTCGGAAATCGATCAGTCAAGTTGACTTATTGTGTCAATCGAACTTCTTTACATTCTTTTAAATTTTAAATTTAATTGCATTATTATATTATTATTATATAATTTGGTTGAACATAATATATAGCAATAAACAATAAATAAGTTAAATTGAATCGTTACAGGGTATATGAATAAATTAATTAAATGAATTTAATGAATAAATTTAATTAATTAATTAAATCAATACCAAAGTCAAAGTTGGATCTTAATGTTTAATATTAAACTAAGATATATTTATATAGTAAATTTTAAATACATTTATCAGTTCATAAATTGTATATCGGACTTTGAAATGCAATCCTAAATTGAAGCTAGAATATAATGTACACACATTAAATTTAATGTACACACAATTAAATTTAATTTCAAACTTTATTACTATAATGCTAGCATTTTAAAAGACTGCAAAAAATTTTATTACGAAAAATATTACTTTAACTAGGGTATTCAGTTTAGGATTGCGTTTCAAAATCCGATAGTAATCAGTGCACAATTTATAAACTGATAAATGTATTAATATATTTAAAATTTATGTAATAATATTATTAAACTTTAAGATCTAGCTTTGATCGTATTTGATTTGTTGATTTGTTTAATATTGATATAGCACTAGATTAGAAAAAAATATCCTTGTCTCACTTTAATTTCCGCAAGAAATTATATTTCTCTCGATGAATGAAAATAAAACATTGCATTAAGTTCTTATAACAGCCACTTTTATTTTTAAAAAAGATTTTTGTATAAAACAATTATAGGAATAAATATGGGAAGGGATAAGAATATTTTTAAAGTCTAAACAAATACAGGATTATATTGCTTGTTGAATCGTAACGATTCAAGACATGGGTCGACTATAAGTTAGCCTGAATTTATGAAACCACGGACGTCTCTGCTTCAAGCGTGATCGGCTTACAAAAATTGACTTTGAAAAGACTTGTCGTGACAATTCAGGTCCGACAATTCAATCCGATTACCAGTAGGAATGTACGAAAACAAAGGTCAAACTTATTTCTACCTAAGTTTAAATAACATGTTTCTTCATAGGTCTTTTATGAAAACCGCATTAATCCGTGAATATATAGACCATAGCTGCTATTCTGCATTTCAAAAATTACATAAAATATTTCATCTTGCAAACGACTCTCTCTCATCTTTAATTTCCGTTCCATTCACGATGCCTTTAAAAATCTCATTTTATTTTATTTTAAAGATATTCACATATCGTAAATTATTACGCGAAGCACATATCGACGTGGAATCGCGAATGGATAAGAGGATGCGTAGACTGTTTCCTTATGAGAACGTTTTACGTCAAGCGGATCTGGCAATGTCTCCCAGATTCCAAGTCATTCAGAATCGCTTCGATTTGCTTACTCTCCTCTTCTCGGAATGTCGTAAAATGCGATGTTATTGCCGTTGCTGGCTGCTGAAACGCCTCGAGAAAAACGCCGTAATTTAACACGCGTCTCCAGGCTCGTGTTAAAAATTATGGCGCGTTTGTGGTGTACCGTTACTATGCAATGTCGTCGACAGATCACACGCGTTCGTTTCGTGAGTATGTGATAATAACTGTAGCCGCGCAAGCAATCGACAACAACTGTAATTAGTTCGTAACGCTGGACCTCGATTAAGAAACTGTTTAACGACAAGATAGATACACGCTCGATCCCGATCGAGTCCTGAGAGTTAAACGGCCATTTCCGCTTTTCGATTAAATCGCTATTAAGTTAATCCTACGCGCGACTCTGATTATTATGTACAGAACAAGTGAGAAGGTTCCGTCACACACGCGCATCCTCGATCATACTTGATGACGCTGCTTGAAATATTGTCCGATATTTATGAGACGTGAAATTGTCGCGAAATTTTTACGGACCTCCCAGACTAGCTGAGATAATTGGAGTGTAGAGTAATATATATTTATTAACGCGTTAACGATGAATAACATATAATCAACATTATGTTACGTATTGTTACTAAATATATAAATATCGTATATTAATGGCTTGATAATATCGAGAAAAAATATTGTGCGTATTATGCACTTTTTTAATACAGAAACTATAATAATCCAGTTTGCTTTTAGATACTATTCAAGAACAATTTGCCCATAAGAATGTTAATATGAATACAAATGTTGCACGGAAAGATGAGTTTTGTTGAAGTAAAAATTTAACTAGATACAGCTCTGAAAATCATTTTTGGAATCAAAATAATTATGTAAAAACGCTTAAACATTGATGGTAAAGCTGTAAAACATCTTTTAACGTTTTAACAATCAATTTGAACATCCTAATTAATTATATATAATTATTTATCTGTATCTAAAATTTTAGCAAAATTGTTCTTTTCTTTGATATTATAATATAAATCCATTTTAAAGTTGACACCAACAATAAAATATTAACAAAAAAACTTCAATGTTGATATTACAATTATCGCATATTATATTTATCAACGCTGAAGAGAGATATAGAGAAATATATGAAACAAGCTTATGGCAAAAGATTCGATATCCCCGAGCAAACACCTCGAGCGCCACGTTATCTACATAATCGCCATAATCAAAAGGAAAATAAAAAATGCAATTCGACGTTAACGGCAAGCCACTGACAGCGAGATGGCAGGAAGGTGGCAGTGGAAGGTGACAGGCGATTGCGACAGGACGACAGAGTGTACGCCGAGAACATGCGACGGAGGGACGTATTTCGCATGTTTTGAAATTCCATTACCGCACGAGATGAGGTCAGTTCACGAGAGCAATTCATTAAGCGTGATATTTTCTCATGCATTTCTCTACCTGCTACGCGCCCTGCCTACCGGGGAATGCCTCCGCTGGTCCCCGCAGGCTCTTGCCGCCGTCGAATTGCCGGTTCTCTCGGTCCCCGGTGAATTCACGCCGAAAGGGGACGATTTGTAAAACAAAAGGGCACGGAGGTAACCGCGGTCTCGCGGCGAACAAATTACAGAAGTCGTCTCTTCGTTCTTGTCATCTCCGCCTCTGTGTTTCTACGAAACGTTGTGGGAAAGGCGGTAATATAATGAACGATTACTGATAATCAATTTACATCCTGCAGACCCATAAATCGCGGTGAACTAAAGTTTAATTACGTTTCTTTCTAAGATAGAAACTTGAAAGAGACAGAAAATTGATGAAACGACATATGTTCTTTCAACGATTACAATCGTAACGTCAATCGTAAGAGTTTTGTCAAGTCATCACTGAACATCTTCGTCAAACAGGATAAAGCTCATCCTCCTAACACGCATTGCTGCGCACGATGAACATCGTTCTTATCGTGACAGCATGATAATAGTAATATATCCGTTATCCGTTATACCGCCCCCATCTTCTGTTGAATTAGTCCCTCGCGTGTCTCCATTTTCGGGACGGTTTATCATAAAAGCAGGAACGCCACCCGGAGACGTCCATTACACGATAACCAGATTAAGATATAAACGATGGATATTAGCACTATTTCTTGGGCCGGTTGCCCCATGGGCGAGGGAAGAATTAAGACATAAACAAGCGTCCGTATTAACGCTCTCGTCATTGCGTGCGATGAAAAATTCGCTTGCGTTCCGCGCGATTGCGTCCCCGAGGAATCTCTTACTTTCGAACGAAATACTTTCCGGAGCCATAAATATCACCGGGGTCCGCGCTCTCCGTCCGCGAAGGAAGAAGGGTTTCTACGACCCTAAATCAAGGTCGCTGCCCGCGCCGTCGTCGCCGTCGTCGGTGTTCCTTTCGGCCCTTTTGCCCTTCCCGTCTTTACCATCCTCGAAACGCTCCTCGAAGGCACGAGCCTCTCCGTGAGAGATATGATTTAGTACTTTTGACGGGATTAATAATTTCCAACGGGCGAGGGAGGTAGCAGATGTCGAGACATTTTCGCGCCCCGTTCTTCCCGCTCGTCGTCGCCTCCTCGTCGCGCCGTCGGCTTTCTTCGCCTTTGCTCTCCGCCCTGACAAAGGTGAATCTGTCACGGGCCCACATGACGGATTTACCGCACCCGCCTGTGCCCGCCTTGAGAAGCTGCTTGCTCGTGACGTAACTCATCGCCGAAAGTCACGTATTATTACTACGTAGGCGGATGCGTAAAGGAGCGCGATGTAATAGCCTCACATGATTATAAAACATATCTGTCCGCGAAGGAATCGAGGTGCGATATCATCGGATTCTTTTGTTAAAAAGATTCTATCTTGTGTGGCTTTTTTTATGGATGGATATGTTAGATCTTATGTGTTAATTCAAGCTCGCTACTTATTTGATTATGTTTTATTTTATGGTTATAATTGCCCTGATAGTTATCTCGATTTACAATTAGACTAATTCGAAAGTCAGAAGGCAATCAAGGGATAAAGAATCTTATAAATATATATATATATATATATATATATATATATAATTATTTATATATAGATCATTATCTGTTATGGAAAAATTTATAGAAATTTAAATGAAATATATAGAGCTTGAAATTATGTCCTGCGTGATTTGTGTATGAAAATTTTTGTACATAAGTGCGATTTATCATAGAAAATATGAGAATATATATACTTGTCACGGATCTATTATATAATTTTCATATAGGAAGAGACAGATTTCACTCCGATAACATTTATCATTTGACGGTGAAAGTCTACAGTTGAGATAGGTTCAGAATGAAAGATGGGATGAACTTTTGTCATTGGCGACGATACTGATCTTCAAAGGTAACCCGCTCCTACCACATCGTCGACGACGAGAATCTCTCCCGCGCAGACAAGCTCCGAGTATTCGTTTTCTTTTATCTCGCCTGACACGAATATATTCATCGTCAGACTGGTATTTTTATATGCCACGCCGCTATCTTTGTCCATTCGGCTATGTCTTCATCTTGAATTCAAACATCTCTTTTTGTAGAATTACGACTGCAACGTCACAACTTTTGATAATAACGAGAAATTAATGACATTATTTTTTTTTATATGTTGCTTTCATGCGACATTTATTATAGTTATAAGAAATTTTATTCTTTGTTTACATAAAATAATTAAATTGTTATAAAAATGTGATAAAATTCTAAACTAAAATTGATATAATGAAGAAAAAAGGAATGTAATCTTAATATGATTGAATTTGTAGTAAATGAAAATTAATAAATGAATAATTAATAAAAATTAATAAAATTAATAATATATTAATAACTACTAGAATATATAGACCGATATGAAAACACAACAAATAATTAAAGGTGCGCTACGCGGTCAAAGTTAGATATTCGTGCAAATGTTTCTTGTGTGATTTTATATATTAATTTTATATATCGTTAATTTTATATTATAAATATATTATAATATATAGATATATAGAAAATATATAAATATATAAAAAATATTATTAATATAAAAAAACTAATAAATTTATTAATAAATTAATTGATAAATAAAAATTAAAAAATTCGTTTTTTCAAAATTTAGATTACATTACGTTGGAAAATAGAAAGGTTTATCGATACAAAGATCTAAAAATGAAGATTTGAAAAAAGACCCAATTAATCTAAAAGCTAAAAAATTCACGAACCTGAAAGATCTATCATCCGATGATCTGAGATTCTGTCGAAGATCTACCGATAAAGAATGTATCTCGCACGATCCGTGTATCGATGCATCCATCGATATAGTCCATCATTAAGAGCTTCTACAACTAGGAGTACCTAGAACTCAGTTCATTAGGAGCACTATACCTTTTTTGCCAAAGAATGCACCTGCGGGGAGCAGAAGACCCAAAGGAAAGAACTTAATCAGCGAAGAAGCGAGGTCGTAGCGATCGTTAAAGAATATCCAACCTGAGACTTCTTGCATCGGTAATTCCTCTTCGGTCGGCGTTAATCACGCCTACGACTGAAATAATCGTTAATCGTTAATAAATAAATTAACACAGAACAAACACGTGATTTAACGTGGCTTAATATCTCGAAATTATTATCTCCCGATCATCACTTCATAATGAACGCTCGTTCCATCGGACTTTGTCTCAGAACGAGCGTTCCGCAATATCCTAGGGGAACAAGCGGCAAAAAGTGTCTCTCGCTCCCTTTCTTGGGATTAACGAACCGTTTCTGTCCCTTCTCGGTCTTCTCGGTAAATCTCGCGGATGGAAAAAGACGTCGGAGTCTTAAAGTAGCTGCGAATCGCGGCTGCCGACTTCCATCACGTATAGAAGATGGATTCTTCCATGGTACTTGAATCGCGCACGCGATTCTCGCTTTCGTTTTATGGAATTTCAGCCATTAACCGGCGCTCAATGTAGCGCATCCTATATCGAGAGCACATCGCTCGTTTCATTAGCTCCGATGTTCGGTCCAATATTAATCGTCGTATCGCGGCGTATGCAATAATTTTTTCAGCGGGTATTGGACGAGGTTGCGCGATCGATACAGCGTATCGACCTTTCGACAATGGCTTCGATGAAATTGGCGTTTCAATTAAACGAATTATAGCGAGTTTTAACGACCAGCCAGATTTTACGGACGGCGAGGATTCTATTTCCTCTTTCATTTTATTTCGGTTCAAGTAGTTGTTCTTCAAAGATTCTTTTTTGGATGCAAGTAAGTACTTTATCTTATAATTAAGCGAACAGATGCCGAGTAAAAGTAACCTGTATACTGATATAAAACGAATCGTATTTTTACAACAAAGTTTTAGTGAGAAAAACAAAAAGCAATTATATTTCAGGTTTATCTCAGATTTATTTCGAAAATGTTAATTAGTTTCCAATCGATTGACAATTAGTAAAAGCAAATAACAATTTTTTACCTACACATTTTTCATTTATTTTATTTTGATGAAAAATATTTTATTCCAACGATGCTTCGAAGTAGAATTTTATTTTGTGGCGAGAACGTATACCGCGATTGTATTTGCTGATTGCCGACGATAGTATCAAATAACATAAAATAATGATCCATCTTTCTAGCAATGAGCCTGGCGATTATTGGAGGGTCGGGATCGACGGGCGAGCAAATAAAATGTAATTTCCAGGCGTTAATCCACGACTCCATCCCCCGAACCCAAACACCTGGAAGTTCAGGCACGAGGTGGGAACTCGCCCCGTTCGGCGTATTCTCGCATTCCTCATCCCCTTATTACTCGCGCGCAGTAATCGCGGATTGATTGGATTTCTCTCCATAGCGCGTTCTAAGCGCACTCGACTCACGCACGGGGCAGCAACGCTCGCTGAGCATGATCGGAGCAAGCGGCTCACGCGCGGAGGAAGGAGCGAACCCGCGGGCTGAGAAAGAGAGGAGGTAATAGGGCCCCGCGCGAGAAAACGGGAGAGTGGATGGAAAAGGAAGGGAGATGTAGGTTGCTGTTGCTGCTGTTGCTCGAACTCGATGGACGCGCAGGTTGTTTCTGATCCGGCGCGCGTAATAGAGGCCAGGTAGGCGGGTCGGTGGGCAGCACGAAAAGTAGGGCCCCGCGGCTTCTCCGGCGCGGAACGTTTTTCTCTAAATTACAGCTCGCTCTCCCCCCTCATATCCTTTCTTTCTCCCCCTTTCTCGTTCTCCTTTTTCCCGGAGGGTACAGCCAAGCCGAGCTCCGGACAAACCGGGACCACGGCTGCTGCCTGAATTGCCGAGCACGACGCGATCTCTCTTCGTGGGTTCCGAGTCCGCGCGTGAATAAAAGTTACGTTTCCTGGCGTCGAGACGGACCGATGCGAAATTCCGGAGTCGCGTTGAAGGACGTTTCGGTCCGTCGTCTTCGTCGAAGTATCTGCCGCCGTGGCGACCGTACACGTCTAACATCCGGTTAATCGCGCGGAGGGATTAACGGGCAAATTGTATTTTTGATTTAATACGCGCAACGGCCTTTCTCTCTTTCTTTTTCTCCGTCTCTCTCTTTCCCTGCTTCTGTCTCGGTCTGACTCGGGGTTTCCCGGGGAGACGGGAAGCTTAATGCATGCCTCCGGAGAGTATATTATTCTCTAAATTATAGCCGCGACCGACTCGTTCTCTCGACTGCGATCCTCTCTTGTTCTCTCCTCTCTTCTCGTACCTTTCCCGCAGGGTCTGCCGAGAAGCCGGCCCGTCGCTACTACCTGAACTTCGCACGAGTTCTCTCCCATGATCGCGATGATCCTCTCCAGATACGGCTGATCGGCCATTATCGTTGGCGCCGTTGTTTGCGCCCGGAAAATCTGAAACTAGGATCCACGCCCGTCGCCGTTCGATTAAATCCGCTATAATTAAACTCGACGTTTTAAGTACTTACCTTATAGAGATTCTTGTAAGATTGATTTTATTTTTTATTAATTAGTTCAGTTATTTATTTCAATCTACATTTTAATTAAAAGCATGTGAATCAGAATATATCCAGAAATGGAGAAAATTTATAAAGGAAATGAAGTTGTCTACAGAATCGATCACATTAAAATATAATCGATAATAATAATAAACGAACGTTTTGGAAAAAACTTAGATGAATAAAAAATGCGTTTGTTCTATAAAAACGTAATTTTGTATATAATTAATTACGAATCGCGTAATCGATTGGCTCAAGTAAAAAGTTAAAGTCTATCAACCCAATAACCTCATAAATATTATTATACTAGTTGGAACCTAGCGGTGTGGCGTCAATAAAGCGTATAATTTCTTCCGACATTTCGAAGACATACCACTGGAGGGAATAAGATCGCGAACGGTACTTGCGAGAGCTTTTATTTTCGCGACTTGTGCGCTGCGCTTTTCACGGTCAAGCGACGCTGCATCGTCGATAGGCTGCCGCTGCCGCCGCTGCACGCGAGGAAAGACTTGGTCAGAACTTTCCATCGAGAGACGAACCGATGTTTATTGGACGAGATAGGTAAACCGGATCGCGCGAGCAGGGCCGGGGGCGATCTTTCAGGAATGAAAATAGAGGAAGAATATCCCGACGTTGCGAGAAAGAGACTGGACGCGAAATTTCCGTCGTTTCTGCGCCGAGAGGAAACACCTCGCGTTTTCTTCCACGCCCTTTTCCACCCTCGCGACTTCTTCCTCGATCGTGCAATTCGCTATGCTACATCTCGACGAACATCTCGGATTGCGGATACATACGTGTGCGTGTATGTAATTCGGCGCGCTTTTTATATCCCGAGAGACGGCAATCGAAATACAAACGCAGGAGACACGTTAACGCGATGCGATTAAGAGGTAGTAATTTTACCGTTAATAACGGCGATTAATTCGCTCATTTATCAAGCCGCGAGTGCCGGACGGGTCGGTGCAATAACGTCCGCACGCAAAACATGCACGTGTGTGCTCCGTGATCAACGTCGCATAAGCGTGCATTAAAGCGCAGACCGCGGAAGATCAACGGAGTCGAACGGACAAACGTACGAACGAACCAAGCAAAAAGCTATATACTCCGCAGCCGCTGTTCGCACAAACCGTGTGCATCGTGCATCGTCGTGCGGCGCCGCGCGGATGAACTCACGTACGTTCGGGCGAGCCGATGGAGATGGATTCCAGCCTGCAATCTGCATAATTCCTCTGCCGGGGGATTGCCTTATCCCTTCGCACTCGCGTGAGTGCGATTCGCGGAACCTCCTCCGGTCTCCGGCACCGAACGAATTCCGTCCACCGAGCGGCCGAGATTAGAACTCCGGTTGAAAACGATGCCGCGGTTCCATCGATCTCATCGATATCGAAAACCGCGATTCTCGATCAACGCGGGATGCGATCGCCTCGAGGAGACCGATTGCTCGTAAAGTGCGAATATTCGCGGAATGCTTTGTTATCCTCCCTCTCCTCCCCTTTCTCCCTCTAGGAAATTCTTTCGGCTATTACTTGTCGCGTTGCATCGAATGAAAAGTGTTGAATAATGAAGAAGTTTTCAAATTGAATCTCTTCAATTTATTGCCTTCAATTAAATTGGAAGTATATCCAAGACTTTCGCAAGGAAGAATCGAAGATTAAATATGAATAACAAATTTTTGTCATCATCATGTCGGCAGCTGCCAAGCTCTAATCTTAATGTTGCAAATATAATTTTATATCGTATAATAGCGTATGATTATAAGGACCAATTTTGTACATGTAGCTTCGAATGTTTCCGCAAGATGGCATTTCCGCAAATCTGGTGTTTGAGGCATAGAGATATTAGAATAGACGGCAGAAAGTATACGGTTAGGCAGTAAGCGGGAGCGATATCGTGTGCGATAGAGAAGTTGCATTAGAGGTCCCGGTTGTCTCTCTCGTACGTTAGCGCTGATTGGCTGTCGAAATGTTTCGAAAACAAAGAAGAGATAAGCCCCGCCCTCCTCTCTTTTGACGTGTGAAAGAGAGACAACTAGGGCCCTTATTGCTACTTCTCTCTCTCTAGCTCAATATCGCAGATTCCGCCCTCTTCTGTCCTCTATTCTTATATCTCTATGGTTTGAGGTGGTTCCAGAAAGATGAACAAAACGCTTCGATTGATTGGTTTGGATCGAATGGAAAGGTACATTCATTGTAACAGAGTAGTATTTTGAGAAACAATAAAGCCAATTTCAGAAATTAATTATATGTTTTTATACGATTTTGTGAAAATTTTCGAAGCTACCTATGTAGTTAAAGAAATCAGTCTTAGCGATATACTTCAGCTTCCCTTTAAACTATATGCGCTTCCTACATTCATAAAATCCATTTTATTTCAGTATATCCTATATTGATATAATTCAGCAGTTATCTTACATGTATATATATATACATAGAGAGAGAGAGAGAAAGAGAGAGTTTACATTTTATAAGGCCCTTATAGTTTGTTATACATTGGTAGCCCGAGAAACGGCGTACCTTCGCGATATACCGGTCTTCCAGGTATTAATTTATCGCGAATGAGGGAATGTTAGCGTTGCTCTTTCGGCGTTTACCGTGAAGACTAGAATTCTACCGGTTAATGGCGGATCGCTCCGTGGCGATCGTCGTTAACGTAAATTACTGGAGTCGTAAGATTGGGCGATGCGACGATACGGCGAGAGAACCTCACGGAATCCCATATAATCGGGAATTCGAAGTTGGCTACTACGAAAAGAAATCCTTTGATTCGAAGAGGCAGGATACGTAACGATATTGCGGGGAGTGTTTATTGACGTGGACATAAGTTATTTTTCGCGTCACGTATAAATAGATAAGCGCCGTGATGGATTCTCGTGGTTATAGATTTTTCTCTTTTGTTTCTTTCTTTCCAAATGCCGATTTGATCTTTCCACAACACAATCTTTCCTTAATGCAGCACTCGTGTATCCTGTTTGAAAAATTTTAACATTTATTGTTCAACGGCTATTCGGCTTTTTCAAGGAAAGTACAGTGTAACTTACAGTGTAACTTTACATTACAAAAAGCTAAGATATCTCTTTAGCAACATTAAACTTTTTCATTTCACAAAGAATGATTTTCCTGAGATATCTAAAAATTTAGCTATGGATCTGAAAATAATTTTGTTGAACTATCAAAATTATTATGTAAAACGCTCAAGCATAATGAACAATGCTGCAAAAAATTTTGACACTCTAGCAATCAGTTTGGGTATCCTATATAATTATTTTAATAATCTAACAAAATTATTTTCAGATTTGTATTTAGCTAAATTTTTAGATATTTTAACAAAACCGTTTTTTACATATCCGTTTTTAAATAATAAATTGGAGTAAATTTTTGTTAAAATAAATCATCTCTACATTTGTAAACCGAAAAAAATTGTAATGATGAAAAGTAGGAAACTTGAGACAAGATATACTTATATAATAATTATATTTCTCTTAGCAGCATCTCAGAATATTTTAAATTTAAAATTGAATGGATAACAAATGAGAAGAAAGAATTTTTTACTCTGCTTGTAACATGCCTTCTGATTATGAAGTGTTTAGAAGCGCATCCCATACAATTTAGGCTTCCGGTTAAACGTTTCGCGCACGATCCACCGATTGGCAGTCGAATCTCCGAGATCACCGCTCCGCCCTCATTCCTGGACAAGTATCCGGTGATTTGACGATTACGTATCGCGTGGTGGCCGCACTGGCGCATCCATCGCGCAGCGTTTTGCAAGGTAGCAATGAAAATCTATACGCGAATTAAATGAAAGACGATCTCTAATAACGCAGGCATCTCTCCGTTATTCTCGGGGCGGAGTTAACAGCCCGACAATTATATTCGTCGGAAACGTTCGTCGCGGTGAGCTGCATCGCGTAAACGCATCCGCATCGAGTCATCGCTAATTTTCCGCGACTGCTGTAACATTGCCCCCTTGCGGTTTCTGGTCCAACCCCGGAGAGTCCGGACGTACCTATTTTCAGTAATGATACATGCGGGCAGCGCTCTCATCCGGGTCGTATTCTTGTAATTCGCCTGCGGGGCAACCACCGCGCGGTGTTCTCCTTCCCAAACAGCGGGATCGCCTGTCTCGAGATTGAGAAAAAAAAGAAGAGATCTTTTGAAAGCGGCGTCGGCGCCGGTATGGCACCATAAATCTCATTATGGATTTATACCGTACTGCCGAAGAATGCGGTATAATGAGAATTATAGAGAAGTATCGTGCGCGCGTCAACAGATGTCCGAGAAAATCGTCCTACCTTACGCACGGCAATCCTCTGAGTCTTAGCTTTGATCTCAGACAAATATAACAATTTATGGATATAGTTTACTAACTAACATCGTTTGTAGCTGTACAATTTGGCACGGCGAGAAAATTACTCTTGCAGCTGTCTCATTCGGTTTAAAGTCAGCTAATTAACCCTGGAATGCCTTGGGTACAGCAAACATTTCTTTCAAAGACACATTTCTATAATTTCGAAAGTCTAATCTACTTGGCAGATTTGAACATAAGTTACTCTTTTTCTTAAGAAACAACATTAATTAATGAATAATCTTTAAATAATAATAATCGAAAGTTCGTACTGGATATGTCATATTCAAGTGTTCGTTTATCCTTTGAAACATTCGACTATACTTTTTAATATTTGGCATGTTTTTTTGTTTTAATTCAAAGTTTCTAATTTTTTGAATACTATATAAAAAGCATTTTATCTTAATTTCTCTAACAAATATAAATTTTTGAAAAAAATAGTTTTTTAAAGTTTCTGTTTCCTTGTTTTATTATGATATTTTTATTAATAAAAATACGTACATTTTCTTGTTATCATTATGTTTCTTAATGTCTGGCGTTTCGATTGGAAAAAAATTTGTTGCAATATGTTCATTTTTATAAAAGTTGTAAGCAATCAAAGTTGGATTATGTATTTCATATTCTGTTGTTCTCGTGACAAAACGAATGAAATTGTATTAGCCACATCTCGATCTATCATTTATTATTATTGTCATATACAAAGTGTTCGGCGTAATGGTCCGCAAGATTTTTGGGACACTTCCGACAGTTCAAAAAAAAAAAGATTAAAAGGTGAATATTCATTCAACCTACAACAATATTCATGCAATCTACAACTTGCAATTAAAAAAAAATTAAAAAAAGAATTAATAAAATTCAAGATCAATTTTTTCAATAACTGTATAATTTTTTTCATTATATTGTAAAGATTTTTTAAACGAATTCAACGCATTATCACTTTTAATGATTTTATTAATATTTAACATTCAAATTTGTAACATTATTTGCAAATAAATAGCAGTAAATTATAGTTCTGACGAGAAATGTAAACGTAAACATTCGGCAACACGAATCAATGTATGTGGATTTATGTGAAAATGCCAATAATACCGTTGCAAAATTATTATCATTCGTAACTACGACTTCGATTAAGACGTTTTCCATCATGAAATTTTCCAGTTTTTCACAAATACTATCCAATGTTTCTAAAAGTTTTCTCTGATAGATGATTTACATCTGTATATCGTTACACGTATGAGACTGCAACTTCACGAGGATTTCTTTTTTGCTAAGTATCAATAACTCATCAACGTTTTCCGAATTAGAATAACGACTCATTGCTGTTATTGAAACAACGATTAATATCCACTTCGGAAGAAGACTCGGAGAATACTGATAATCACTCATGATGGTGGATATTGTGCGTTTACAATAGTATGAAAGTATAGTTCTCAGACAGCTTTCAATGTTTATGTTTACATTTCTAGTTAGAGCTTATAAGTAATATTTAAAATAATGTTAAGAAAATCGGGCTACTGGGAGTCTGGCGAGGGTGTTAGTGCGCAAGAGTAAAAATAATTAATTTTTTTATTGCATTTAGACGATAAGATGTTGTGTTATCTTGATTTATTGTATTAAAATAATAAATAGCCCGATTTTCTTAATTTTTTAAAATTTGCGAGTCCTTTGTTTCTAATAATTTTAAAATAATGTTGCAAACTTGATATTAAATATTAATAAAATCATTAAAAATGATAGCGTGCATTAAATTTGTTTTTCTTTCTTTTTTAAATCCTTACAATATTATGAAAAAAAAAATTGAGGTGACCTTGATTTTCTATTTAAATTTTTTTTTTAATTTTTTTATTGCAAATTGTAGCTTGTATGAAACAGATAAATATTCAGCTTTCAATCTTTTTTTTTTTAAACTGTCGGAAGCGTCCCAAAAATCGTACAAACTGTTACGTTAAACACTCTGTATCTTACTCTATATCTATATACATTATTTAAGAAAAAAAGTTACAAGCAATATATATTACCAATAACAATATCCTACGAACGAAAATCTAAAAAGAGTTATGATGAATTTATTCGAATAAAGTGAAATCTGTTCGCGTTTAAGCATTCTTTGTACATAGTTATCCCGACGAAAAGTTTTACGCAAGCAGATCGCTCCCCCTCCGTCTGAATCTCGATGTAAACTCGCTCCCAATAAAAACCTGCATTCAAGGCCCCTATCTATATATTAAGTTTCCTCTTCCATCCATGCGATATATACCTCGGTGTGTTAAATAATTTAACCAATTAGTCACGAGTTAAGTGACTATCCGCTAAAAAGAAATCAGATGCAAATTACTCGCGCGTCGGGATACCGCTACCGCCTTTTCCGGCGAACACCTCGTACACCGGACGGACTCGTATTATCGTATAAGGCAAGACTATTCCCGGTAGCCGTCGAGGGTCGGCTTCGCCGGCCGGCAGCTTTAGCTCTGCTACGTCCTCCGGATCTGGGAAAACACGCGGGAATCGCGTGTAAGAGTCGCCCCCGCACACATTTCTAGTACAAATATTGAAACGAGTTTCTTCTCCTCCTCTCTGGTCCCGTTCTACGAAACGTGTTAGCCTAAGTTCTTAACGGAGAAGTCAAGTGTGGTGCAGAAGATCCTCGCGAACGATGTTCTATTCGGGAATGCCGCGGCAAGTTGGAAAGCCGTAATGAGCCGTCGTGGGAAACGGGGAAGCGAGGTAGTGACGTCGTCGTCCTCTTGCTATCGCCGCCGATTCTTGCTTTCAGAAGCGTAGGAAAGAAAGCGCACGCGCGACGCGCGTCGAGTACCTCCGCTCTTCTCGCCCTACCGCATCGCCGTGATGCACCTGCGTTGTCGCCCTTTTCGAAGGATCCTGATTCCGTTCGTCGTCTTCACAGAATATGACTAACAAAACGTAAAAATCTGTCAGCAGATGTTATTCCTGCGAGCAATAGACAAGTGGAATCTTTGAAATTTACCTCGGAAACACGCAATCTTCCGTGTTTAAAAAAGAAATACTAAAGATCGGATTGAAGCGATGAAGAAAAAGGATGATCAAAAATAATAATATTAATTGCCTTAATAATTAATAAAACAGATCGATGTATCATTTATTAAATGTATCATGTATTATTTAATAATGAAATAAGCTTTTGTATATTAACAGAATTATATGAATAATGTTGCACAGCTAGCCTATATGTATAATGCAATATAGAATGATTCTAGTAGAGTAACTTTCACGGAACATCTGCGCGCCAGCGAAACAGGTGATGGGCGGACGGCTCGTAACAGTGGCGCATTCATATACTCGCTTGTTCGGAAGCGTCAGCTTGATTTAAACACAATTCTTATAAACGTAAGGAAAACAAAAGTCGCATCGTGCAGCGCTACTTTCGGGAAACGTATTAAGGTTGTCGTCACCGTAGAAAAATATTTATACGTATAAATCGTCGATCGGTTATTTTAAGTAAGAAGCACGCGATTAAAGAACAAGACCGAATTGGCATAATTTGCGCATACGAGGAACTTCGTCGCGTACTACAAACCAGGCATTTTCAGACGGTACGACTCAATGTAATGCCCAAACGGATATAGTCGTTCGAGGCGATGACGCTAAGTATAAGCGATACATCAGTCTGTATAAGTGAAAATCCATTTGATCGTCGACGTTGATGAACGCGTTGTAAGCGGCATGCACGATCGTGCAGACCGAGCTATTCGCGTGCACGAGCAGGATGCACCTAGATGCAGGGGTACTCAAACGGTGCGACGATGGCATTCCACGAAAATGAAACATAAGAATCCTTTATATGTCGAGATCCATCTGGGGGTCTTTGACTTCTATTCATTGAATTATACTCTTGATTCTCACACTTATTCTCACACTCTTTTTAATTTTCATGATATTTACAGCGTCTCTTACCTCTCCCTTGATTGAGATACGCTCCGTCCGCGTGATTATCGGCCTTGAATCGATTTATTTATCAAATTTTATGTACAATCTTCGATTTTAATTGGATTTGAATTTCTCTACCAAATTTTATAAAATGTTTATAGATGATGTTTTAGTTGGCACTATCAGTCGTCAAAATCGAAATTCTAGAATCTTAATTATTATACTTTAATATTTCTCTCAAGTATCATGTAAATTTTATGACGACGACGTATATACATATTTTCCTCATATATAATAAAGTTAATAGACGTAACGTACATTTATGTTTTTACCAACGTATCTTATTTCTCGCGAGGTATATAGTAGTCAATTAAGATGCAGACGCGTCGGAAGTCACAGTCGGCAGTTGTGGTACCGGCCGGCCGCGTTTCCGCGTCCGTCGATTCGCGCTGGCCATAGCAGGTCGCGCAAAAATTCCGCGGTTTGAGAACCTTGGGGTCCACCGGTGTGGGCACGGTACGATACGGTAAAACAGCCAGTAATTCCGTCGTGCGACATTGGCCACACCGCGGTTGCGGTACCAGCGCAACCGAGGGTACCATAGCGCACGCGGCGATTATGCCGGTCGCTTCTCGCTCTAAGAGAAGTAATAGCAATTTCTATCTGCGCGGCAGCCGCAAGAAGTAAGTATGCCGATCGCCACAATGTAGTTTTACATGCCGCAGGCTGGGCGAACGCAGTTACCGGATATCACATTTGCCTGTCGGGTCGAAGGGCGGCGGACCCGCGATTAGCCGCGCAGGAAATCGATCTCGCGAGAAAAATGCCACCGCGGCGGAATTTGCTTGTATCGGTTTATTGTGGGTATCTATCGGCGAGAAAGAAGAAAAAGGAGAAAGAAAGATAAAAGCGCAGGAGCCGCTTCGCTTTGGATCGTAAAAATTTATTGATCCGCGGGAAATCGTCTTGCCGTGAACGATGGCCATTAACGAGTCGTTAAAATTCTTTTTATGATTAGATTGACGCGGAGATGACTGCAGAGAAATCCGTCGTCGCGGGAATGTAAAACGATGTGCTAAGTATACCCCGGATGTGAGAGTGAGCAAGAAACTCTTTTACTCAATATCAGGGTCATTATGTTTTTATCTTCGAGCATTCATAAATCGATGACAGACTCGCAGGCGAATCTTCC
This sequence comes from Cephalotes varians, assembly GCA_037157785.1. Lineage (NCBI taxonomy): Eukaryota > Metazoa > Arthropoda > Insecta > Hymenoptera > Formicidae > Cephalotes > Cephalotes varians. The sequence continues at coordinate 149,891 of JANQDE010000181.1, forward strand.
GATTTAATTCAATTAAGTTTAGAAATTAAATTACGTTTTCTGACTTTTATTGACCCCGTGTTACGAACCTCGCGGGGAAAGTCTACTACTACGAGCGTAAATTTTATACGCGTTTGATATCGGAATGAAGTCCGATAATGATCCCACGCCGGACATCATGGCTCTCGATAGCTAAGCTTCGAACGAAGCGCAAAGTTAATCGAATAATCGCAATAAGACACGGTACGTTTGTGCTTACCGTCACTCAAATATCGCCGTTTCTTTCTTATGAGTCTTATTTAACGCCAAGTGGCATACCGCCGGTTTTTGCGCGGCCATCACCATCCATTGAACAAAATCATCGCCTCGCCTCGCATGTGACAGTTTTTGCGATGAACTCCGCGAGGACGTGCTCTCGCCTCCAACACGGGAAAACCTTTACTTAAAGAGGTGAACTAGTTCTACCAAGGGAACTCGGTCGACTTCGCGCAGAAGGCGGGTCGCGCGAACGTACGGGCACGTACGGATGAATCGCCATGTTATATCCCTCACGAATGGACCCAATTACACGTGTCCCCAATCCGACAAGACAGTCATGTTTTTCAACTGCTATTCGTAATGGACGCCTCTATTACAGAAGAAGTTGAACCGAGCCGCAATAATCCAAATTTCCGACTACGAGATGATTGTGTTAACATAGTATAGCTTGCTTTAAGTATCATACATACGAGCATGTGAAATAAGATTAGATGTATTTTATTGTTTTAAAGAAAGCTCCATGAGAATAAGAACATATACGGCAAATAACAGACGTACCGTAATGGACGTACAGTTAAGCGACAGCGTAAAGAAAGAATTAGCAAATAGCGAATTATGTAGAGAGAATATTTGTGCCATATATTATCAGAAACATTCATTAATTTTTTAGTTGTGACACGCGAAAAAACACTTTCGAAATTACTGACGGAGAACACTTGTCATCATAAATTTTATCTTTGTTTCTTATGGTCAATCCATAGATAATACCGTCTAAAAATATATAACTTTCCAAGAATAAAAATAAACCAACGGGTGCGCAAAGTTCATGTATTATACATCATCTAATTAACATGTTAATTCAGAGATAGACTTATCTTAAGCGTAAAAGATAAATACGAGATGCTGTTGAAATAGGTGAGGCTTATGTAAAAGTAGGAGCTAATAATCTAATGGACGTGTACAAGAAATGAGATTTCTGATTTGGGTGGTCTGGCTTTTCAAGCTCTATCTCTATTTGTTGATATCCCTTTGAAAAGTACAATCGATATCTAAATGGTGAATCAGGCGGAACCTTTCGATATGTTAGCTTGGATTTGTATCTAAACGCGGTTGACAAGAATTAGCGTATCTTTTATCCGATCCTGATTTAATACCGATTTAGATAAAATGCTATCCTGAAATTCTTTAAGCTGAATTTCGTTTTCTTCTGAAAGTCAGGTAGAAACGATACTTATGTATGCACATATCTGAAGATTTTTCGAGACAAGAAGTCAGGTTTATAAACATGAAATTTAAAGTCTGCGAGATCGTGTTCAAAATGGATCTTACAAATTATGCACTTATTATTTTTTTATTATATTATATTTTTTTTATTACATTCTTTTGTTCTGCATTTGTACCCCTTATTTAGAAGTAAAAACTAAAACCAAGTGTGGTCGAGTTATCAGTTTCATTTAACACAAACTACTTGCAAAAAATTAATTTTCTTCGCAGGAGGAGTCCTCAGCAGCAATTTAAGCCGATCATAATGCGACCGGCTGTCTCTCAACGTAGAAATGTTTCTCTTATTCTCTTTTGTTTTTAGTCAACCGGTACTTAATCGCAATGGAAAAGCGAATGAAGTGTCGTCTCGTATATAACGTAGATAAACGCGATGTGTCTCTTAGTACGACATCGTTGTAGAAGTAGCAGAAGTTGTTCTTTACAGAGCGAAGCAGAACGGAGTTGATCAGAGTAGAGTAGAGCGGAGCAGAGCGTCCTCGGTTCGCCCGCTCGGGGGCCCGAGGCCCGTCGCGAGCACGCATACGCGGAACCGGGTCCGCGTATTCCGACGGTGAGGCCCATGGCGAGAGGAGTCGGGCCTCAACACGCCGCACGTATTAGAAACGAATATAAATATATCGAGAGGACCGAAAGACAGAGTGAGAAGGAGACTCTTCTGCGAAGAGGGGAGTTCGCGCGCGTATTGGTAACGTCGGAGAGTTACACGCACCGATGCGGCTCTCGCACGCTCGCTCGCTCGTTCCTCCTTCCTCATGCGGGGCCGGCACTCGCTTACGGGCCCCGGCCTGTCCCCCTCTCGCCCCATATCGCGCAGACACGGGGGCCCGCTGAGTCTCAGAGTATGCTCAGTGTCCGCTCGGCCTCAGCACGCCCCGTGCCGGTAGAACGAAGGACGAAGACGCCGCCTCTCGAAGGTTTTAATGCGCGTCGCGTTGTACCGCACATTAATCGCGTTCCCTTATGTTTTCCCGCGATCACGTCGCACGACCAATCGTCGCGACGAAGTTTCCGCGCGGTGTGGCAATTGAAAACAGACTTACGGGGACCACGCTTTGAGGAATGCTACGGAAAACAGAGTGTTGTTTCGCGACAAATCGAAACGCTCTGTCGACGGCCACAAATGATCGTTGATCATTCAACGATTCCTCGCGACATGCTAATTGTGTGTTGCTGTCATCCGTGCACGCGACTTTTCGTGCATCTGCCGCGATCAGGCCCCTAAGAAGGACACGAGTTCCAGATCGCATATCTTGGGTCTCAGCCAACCGACGGATCGTCTTTGTACCGTGCAATAGGTGTCGCGTATTAAAACGTTAATCCGTGCTGTACTACCGGTTATACGTACAGATTGGTCCTTATCCCTCCGATTCGCTTTACCATCCACCCTTTCTTTCTCTCTCTTTCCTTTCTCTCTCTCTCTTTCTCAAGCTCTCTGTCTCTTTTTCTTTTTCTCTATCTATCTTTCTCTTTCTTTATCTTTCGTGATCCGTTCTTCCCGCGCTCTTCGCCTCCTACGGTGACTGCTTTCGCCAGAGCGCACTCGATCCTCTCCCTTTTCTTATTCTCTCTCCGATTCTCTCCCCGTCCCTCACTCCCTCTTCTTTCCACATCGCTGCCGTCTCTGTCACCCTTATTGCTCGAGACCGAGGTCGCGGGTTCGCTCGCGTTTCGCGAGCACGCGTGCCAATCGAGAGATGGTGAACGGGCGGCGTGATGAGCCCGATCCTGTCGGTGGCGAGACATTCGCGAGACGACGACGACGACGATACGGCGCTACGGCACCGCGCAATTGAACCCCTCCATTCTTGCGTCCGCTCCATCCGGCGCGAGGCGACTCAATTGCGACGCGAGACGCCTCTATTTCGCGAGCGGGATATCTTCGTATCACGAGACATCTCGTTTCGTAGGAAATACCGATTGCATTTTGCGAATTTTCTCATTTCCTCCCTACGTCCGTTCTGTATCGATATGAGAAGTATGACGCGCGCGGTGTGCAGCGATGAATCTCGACGTGATGTTTCTGTGAGCGCGGGTGTCGTTGACATGTCGAGATAATGAAGAGAACTGCAACGGAAGGTGTGTCGGCGAACAGATCGGGAAGTCTTGTGACGATTGAGGATGCATTCGGAGGAAGCGAAAGAAAAGTGACGAGGAAAACTAAAGTGGTATCATGATGACGTCTTAGTGTCTATCGATCAGCTAAATTGACATCAGGGAAAAAATTGATGAGAGATAAGTTGAAGTGCGTATGTCTCTTATTAACTTTCTCAAGAAGACTCCGAATATAAGAGCAAATATATCATTACATAAAACACCGTTCGCGACGGGCAAATGCCTCTTTGACGAGCTATCACTTCCAGGAAAGCCGGAAAGTCAGGCTCCAGACGCAATCAAGACCGTATACCACGAGAGACATTTAATACGCTTATACCCGCACAAGGGTTTCTACGTAGGAGCAAAACGCCCAGTCTCGGGTGCCCCGAAGCATCGTCTTATTAGCTTTTGCGAGAGGACGAGCGGCGGTGGTCGCGAAAAGGGACATAATATACTGTAGGAGGGGAAGAGGAAGGAAGGAGAGAGGACCTCGCCGGCGTTCCCTAGATTAGAAGGTCTCGGCCACGGCGATTATTACCGTCGGGGCCGGGGTTACGCCGTGAGGCACACAGAGGAAGAAACCGCCGGTGGAAATCGATCTTAACGACCACCGTTCTCGATCGTCGGTCCGGATGTGGTTGTTGCTGCTCGCCCGTCGCGTTCGTCGTTCATCGCGTAAGAAGAAGCATGTCGAGTTTGGCGCGGAGAAGACGCACGGCGGTACTCGGTTCGAAGCGATGGTGGCAAGGCGGGTGTTGGGCTACCAGGAGCCACCAGGAAGCATACCTGCGTAAGCTCTACGGCAGGAAAAACAATCAGGATGCCAGAAACAGTGGCCAAAACGACGAGGATGTTGCGGCGCGTACTGGCGGTATCGACGCGCCATGGGCGACGCCCGGTGTTTACGATCTACCAACCGTTACCGATGCTGAGCATCACTACCTGGACGCGTTTCTGAGAAATCGCGAAACCGGCACGAACGACAATGACGATGATGTCGACGATGTCGTCGCCGTGGTGGTTGGATGTCCAGCGTTGGCGACGTCGCGCGCGAGTCCGACGGAAAAGTGCGTGGAGTTCCTGAAGGGCGCCCATCATGACGATGGGACCAGTTTCGGTCGCCATGCTGCGGGAGACGCGGAATGTGGCCGCGTAGCCGACTGCGGTTCGATGCATTCGAGTTACGATGCGGCCGCCGGTTGTTCGGAGTAAGTTGATTATTATCTGAGAGGAAGTTTTCGACTTTTCGATTTTTCCGCGGACATAGAATTTCTTTTCCTTTTAGGAAAGTTCAGAGGAATCACGTTATAAAAATACTGTGCTCTGTGAAAAAATATAGATCATTTATTTTGAAACTGAGTGAAGAATCTGTGCGTGTATATTGAATGTGTGTCAATATTTTTTTAATAGAAATCTGAAATTCTTTTCTCAATGTGTTAAAGTGTCAATCTTTTTTTAAATTATGCTAATAAAAGTTAGGACTTTTTGGCAACTTCATATTTTATAAGCATAAATTAATATTTTATTCTACATTTAATTTAAATATATTTTGATATAAATTTAATTTGAATTACGATGTAATTTTTAAAGTCTTTAATATTATAAATTAAAATCATGTGAAAAAAAATATAGAATTAGATTCTACCAAGGAATGTTACACATGCACGAATTACGTTGAAATCGAGCGATATCACATAATATAATTCATAGAAATTAAATTTAACGAGCTAGAAATTTAACGACACAAAGATTTCGAGAAGTAAAAATCACATACCTAGACGTATTATTAATTTTTTATTATCTTGCCTACTTTCATGTAGACTTATCTAGAACGCAAGTTCCCATTAACAACTTTATCATTCACGACGCAGGAAAATGCATACTTACACAGCGAAACATATATTAATCAAGAATCCTTTCTCGATTGTACATCCTCGTATAAACATTTCGATATTTTAGTGCTCACTGATCCAGAACATGTGGAACAGCACGTGCGATTTCCTTACACGTTCGCGGAGCGAAGAATTTTAAATTGAATAGTATCGATTTATTCAAGCGCTGTCAGCGATAATAGTTAGGTAGTAATAATTTATCATTCGTTCTATTTTGTCGTGCATCATTTCAATTTCTCTCGTTACTATGTCCCCGATTTTCCTCTTATATCTTTACACATGTGACACACGTTAATAGGCGCAGAAATATTTATGGATTAAGCAGAATTTCTGGATATATTTTGGATAATATATTCTACACTCTAGAATTCTAGGCTACCCTAAACCAGGTAGATTTTACAGAATTTAGGTCTGTAATTAGGTAAGATTCCAGGCTCTAATAATAGGAAGATCCTAAATTGTAGGTCTGTAATTTAATTCAGAGAAACATGAACGTACAAACACAATTGCGCGGCTCTTCGAGGATTACTCCCGTGAGAATTCTTTTACATCTATCTTGTGAGATCTTGATACATACATTGTAGATTTATTATATTTAGCATATATTTTTTTATGAGCTCATTTCCCATTAGACAATGTGGTGTTATAAAATTTTATACTACCAAGTAATTTAATATAACGCAGATGTAATAATAGTTAGAGGAGACTGAGACTGTTACACTTTTTTTTTGATAATTTTTTTTAGCCAGCTTATAATCCGACTTAAGTCGGATAGGGTAAAGGTAGTAAATATGGAATAATTTTTTAATTAATAATACTCTAATACAAATGCATATTTAGACTTCTAATAAACGCAGAACTTTTGAGAAACATGTTAGCTATAACATCCAATAAATGAAAGTCGAAATTTAATCCCAACTTCAGTATTTACAAAAAAGTAAAAAGTGAGAAAACGAGGGAGGGAAAAAAAGGATATAATATAGAATATCGGTTGAGGAACAGTAATAAATAACACAATAATTGAAATGTAAATTTGTTTTTTTTTTTTTTATGTAAACCGATCGAAATACAGTTAAAAATCATATTTTTACTGTACAATATAGAAAATAAAATTACATCATAAACATGGACAATAAAATCAAATTCTAATTCGTTAAATTATTATATAAAATATAAACATCAACATCAAAAATATTCTTTATTATTTACAAGAAGAACAAAAACGTTATGTTCTCTATTTTTTATTTTATAATAATTTAATTATTCCATATTACCAATACGTCTTAATGTGACACATAAATTTTCCCGTTTCAATAAAGAGTTACAAATCGCAATTAAATGGCATAATATTCATGCAACATTATTAAAAGCGTCTATGTAATATAAACATTAAATAACTTACATTTAGCTAAGAACACTTTTTAAGATAGTGTTATCACATTTCCAGATTCAACAAAAATAAATAAGTGCTTATATTAGAAAAATTTGTTGTTGCATTGAGTTCATTGCTTGATATGGTACGTTTGATAACAATTGCAACAACTTTCAGTGATTGCCGCTAGAATGCAATGCTTTGTTTAAAAAATAAGCCCCTATTTCATATTAGTAATCTATTTCATTCGCTGCCTTTACCCTACCGCAAAAAGATTTACCACTGTATATATCTATATTATATTACAAACATTTTTTTATATAAAATTGTAATTTATTTATCTCACATTAATAAAAATATCAGAAGGTGACATTATAACAACTGCATATATAGAGCAGATTTAGCGATGGGATTAAATATTTTACAAGTAGATTTGAATCTGATTTAGCATACATTACAAAATGTTGTAAGTAGATTAGATTTTATACAAATAGATTTGAAATTGTTGTCATAGTTTCGAATTTTCTATGATTATTTCGAAAAATGAAAGCAGTACTTTCAAATAGACTTGAACTTGGACGAAATAAAGTCGAATCCTCTATGAAACCTCAAGAAACAAGAGTTATTTTCAAGTAAACTCAAATCTGAATCAAATATGTTCGAATCTTTTATGAGTATTTTACTAAAAAGTTTATTTCCTTCGAATAAAAATGTTTATATAAAGCGATAAATATTTTAATATATTACTTTAGTATAATTTAAAACTTTCGCAAATAATAAGAAGTATAACATAAAGTATTTAAAAAATAAAAAATAATTTTTTATTTTATATATTCTCCATAATAATAATTTAAAAAATAATTTTTTATTTTATATATTCTCCATAATAACGAAAAGAGCTAAGTTTTTATATTTAAGTGTATGCGTTCATCTTGAATAAAAAATTATGTATACAAATTAAGTATTCAAATATATTCATTAAAAAATAAGTTTTATTTTATTCGTAAGAGTTGATAAAAATTAATTTAAAATTTTCTATTTTCATTTGACTATTTTGCATATAGTGCTATATAGTGTTTAAAATCACTGATTATTTACAATAAATTAAAGTTAAGTAAGCTTAGTAAAAGTAAAAAAAACAACACATTATTTTGTAATGAAATTTAATTATTTTCTTTCTACTAAAAATAATTAATTCGAACAATAAATAAAAAAAATCTTTTTTAAATTTAAAAAATTCGATTTTTTTTTAAATCATGATTTTTTCCAGCTCTGATAAAAACTACTTACAAGTATATTTTGAATCTTACAAATATTCACTCTAAATTTCGAAACTATCGATTATTTTGCAAATACAATGTATGAAATATTATTTCTTGATGAATATTACTCAAAAATGAAACTTGATTATTGAATTTTTAAGTAAATTCATATTGAACTTGATCCTTAAAAGTTATAGTTATAATTATTGAAATAAGTTCTTCTCTCTGAAAATATAGAGAAATCACCGATATTGATATTAGGTTTCCTAAAGCGACATCCTTTTATTTTTTGAAAATTAAATATATTGCACTATATTAATATTGATAAAAACATGATTTGTTTAGATGATTAAAGAAATAAAAACTCAATTCATATTAAAACAGATCATAAGATAGTAACCTAATCTGTTCTTTATATATTGTCTCGCTACATATTTGCGTTTTACGGAACAAAATCAGCAAAAAATATGCATATAAATTGACAACACTTTACATTAAAATGAGAGATTTTTAAAAATCTTCTATACATTTAAACTTATAAGTACTTTTTGTACTAACTGCAAAAGAAAAAGAAAAAATATGTGACAGTACTGTCTACTATGTTAGTTTTAGGGACGCTCATTTGTCAGACGCTTATTTTTGCTTATCTTATGTAAACGTTAATTATTTCAAAATTCAAAACGGTATTATAAAAAATGCTATATCATCTGATTGAAAATACTTTCTAATTTGTATTTATGTTTCCAAAATTTTATTTTTAACTTTTATTTAAGAATATGGACTAAAAACAAAATGATATGATGGTATCGGCGAATTTTCCCTATATAATTATTTATAAGTATATTAAATTCTCGAATAAAAATGGAAATATGTATTTACAGGTATTATGAACATCATATATGATAATCAACTTTTTAATTTTTTATTTAACAAAATAAAAGTAATAAAAAACATTAAGAAAAAAAAATGAAAAAACAAACCTTTACATACTGAGAAATATAAAATCTAATAAACATAAACGTAAACGACAATTGTAACAACTTATTTTTTTCTGCCATATTTTGTAATAAAAATAAAACTTGAAAAAAAAAAACTGTTAAGAAATCAATATAAACGAAACTTGAATGTTATAAAGTAAAGATTTTAAAGAGATGCTACAAACTGCAACATATAACGAATTGATTTAGAAATATGTACTGATAGTATATTTTATTTATTTCATTTTCGTTCTCTTCTTTTTCTCTTCCCTCTTCTTACAGAAACTAATAAATATTACTTATCTTAAAAAATATTATGCATATTCCAAAAATGATTACTGAATTATTGATGTAATGTTCCCAAGACAATAACAAATTCTTCATACAGCAATATCATCTTTTATTCTCTAGAGATGTATTCTCTAAGTGTGACAACCTGTTTCATGTAACAAATAGTCCCGATCTCTTCTACGACAGATATTGGCTACAAAAATATTAGAATGGCTCTCTAAAAAATTAAGAGAGATGCTTTAATCTCTGTCAAGTACGAAGTAAGAAGTAAGAAGAATATTTAGATGGTAATGAAAGAACCGTTTTTATGAATACATTTTCCTTCTTACAGGAAAGTGTGCAGAAGCTGCAGGTGTCCGCGGGAAGAGCACCAGCGGACTTCGACGGAGGCGGGCGGTCCCTCGGGACTCGGCCTGGGCCCGGGTCCGCCGATGGCGATGGCCATGGCCTTCCCAACCGGCGCCGGGGGCGCGCCTCACCAAGAGCCGTTCAAAAGCCCGGTGCAAGCTGCGCCGGCCGGCCTGGCGCTGCAGGAGGCTTTGATGCAGCATCACCAGAGGCACTCGCAGAGCGACGACGACAGCGGTTGTGCACTCGAGGAATATACGTGGGTGCCACCTGGACTGAGGCCCGATCAGGTAGAGTGTGGAATACAGATTTATTTTACTTTGATACAATAAAATCTTGTGGGCACACAGCAGTCTGAAAATTCTTAAAAAAATAAACACTAACGAGCATGCGTGCGGTAGCAGTATTTCAAAAACATGTTAAAGGATTAATATAAATTGGGGATTAAAATAATGAGGCTAAATAAATTGAGTAAACAAGGCAAAAATTTTTATACTTTATATAATAGAGATCAATTAATTCACTGTTGAGATAGGAGAAAAAAAAGGTGGAGCGGAGGCCTTTCTGCCGTGACGGTATGCATGTAATGCGAGGGTGTCCCCGGTGATTCGTCTCACCGGGGACCAGTGACCGCGACAGCGGGCCCCCAGATCGCCGGGACGATTACCATCATGAACGACGACGGCGCAGTGAGTCATCAGACCGCGCGCCGGTGAAAGCTCTCGCTGAGTATAACGATGATAAAGCGTAATCGAGGGGTTCACCCGAAAAAGGGCATGAAAGGAGAGAATGCAGAAGATACAAAATGTATTAACTGTACAGTTGTACCCTTCGATCTCCTCTTTTGAGAGATTTTATTCTTAAAGAAAGGAATCTTTGGATCATGCTGCCGCATAACGCGTTGAAAAAATGTTTTAGTGAAATTTCTACTTTTTTAATTTTTTCAAAATAATTTTGTAATTATTTCAAAAAACTGTCCTCCTTCTTTCCTGTCTAATGTATTCTCTCGTACACCGGAATATCATGCGTTGTGTATAAAAACAAAATCATTTTATTTAATTAAACGTACGATGACATATAATCGGATAACACCATCGAAGAATCCTCCTCGCCGAAGGAGCTAACTAACGCATTCGTCGTCCATTAATTGGTTTAAGCGCAAGCGTTTTGCGTCGGCACGGTGCGAAATAGGGTTCTCTTTCTCCCTCTCGGCGATGCGTACTTGCTTTTGCGTGCCGCGCGTGAACATCGTCATTTATTTCGCGACTCCGCGGCACGATGCGTGCAAATCCGCTTCTCTTCCTCCTCTTCTTCTTTTCTTCCTTCTTCGTCTCCTCCTTCCCGCTTTTATTTCCCGCTTTCGTTCCTCGTCCTAGCGGCGTCCGTCTGCGCGTTTTCTTTACTCACTTTAAGTGTCATTACGTCTAACGCGCATTATATATTATGACTCGGCGTTCTCGGCGAGGGGACGGTAATCCCGCGCAACAAGCTTTTCGCACTCTTAAGCCACCCTCCCCTCCACCGTCAATTCGCGTTTTCGCGCGAAGATCTCGAGTGTATCTGAAAGCATAACAATTCACGAAGATTTTGCGTCTAACGAATGACAGCAAGCAATACGCGCAATCTTTATGCAAATTAGAAGATATCGATATCTTCTTAGAACCAATAAGTCTGCTTTGATATCTTCATTTTGTCTTCTGAATTTTATTAAAAAAATTATATTGAAAAAAATTATTTGGAAAAATTTTTATATTTCTAATATATTTTCTTAAAAAATATAATATGAATAATATAATTTAAAAAGGAAAAAAATATATTGATAGAATCGAATTGATAGAACGCCCGCACGGAATGCTGGAAAATCTGGGTTCGAATCCCGGAATGAAGCTGAGGAATTATTTTTTGCAATACTTTCTTTACAGTTTTTTCGAGAAAAAACTTTAGATGCTTGTGAACATAAAAAATTGTTAAATGACTCATCAATTTAATATATGAATTGATTATTCTGGTTTCATGCAATGGATTGTATTTTAACACATTAACGACGGGGCATTTTTATTAAAATTTTCCTATACGATGGGTGATTTTAATGATATAGAATTCCTTCAACATGTGTATACTAAAATGTGATAAGTATTTTTGTAATTAATATATTTTATTGAAATTTTCAGGAGTTATATGTGGATAATATTAGAATTTTTTTCTTGTGTGATACTTAGTGAAACAGCTTCGTAGAATAAATGTAAAATAGCACCACTGTCACAAATAATATCATTATTGGAGAAATTACTAGAAAAATACACATTTATCGTAAAACGAGAATTCTCGTTTCCTGTCGGTAACATATATTTCAATAAAACGAGAATTCTCGTTTCCCGGTAATGTGTTAAGATCGATGAATAAACGATCGATGAACTGCAGCCCGCAGTTCGCTTGAGTGGGAGATTTTAAAAAATTCATAGATTAGTATTAGACATCAAGATCCGCCTGCAGACTACTGCAAGATTACTATTCTATCTTTTTATTTTCATTGATTTGTAGCTTAAAAATTATCAGTATTTCGATAACTAAGTTTTTTCGATAATAAAAAAAAATTTTATATTTTAAAATGGTTTTTTTAGCGATGAGCAGACAAATATACACACACACACACACAAAACTTTGCTTGTTTATTTGTTTGTTTGTGTGTGTATTATAAAATAAATATTTTAAATTACAAATCTAATGAAAATAAAAAATAGAAACAAAGAGGAAAAGATATTTTTATCTTTTTTAAATTGTTATGCGTATTATATTTAAAAAATACATTATAAATATTGCAAAATTCAATAAAGATATCTATTTTTCTACATATTTTATTATTTTCTTATTTATTGATATATTTGTATATTTTGAGATAATTCTCGCGAGGAAAACTTGGACACGGTTAGCACAAACAAAAGGAACATACGCCAGACCCACGCGCGAAATGTTTAATGGCACGGGGTCGACGATGCTATTACACTCATAAATGGACGCGAGTCGTAATGCGGAGAAATTTACCGCTAGATTGTGTAGAAACTCGATTACGCGCAAATTCCAACGGTTATCGAGCTCGCGCGGTTTCACTCTCCAGGGCGATGTTCTTATGAAAATACTCGCGTTGACATCGAGCCCTTTGCGAGACATGCCGTCGTAAGAATATACGCTCGAAATAAAACTGCATGTGCACTTTTATTCCCGCGTGCTTTCCCTACTTCCTTTATCGTCAGTCGCGTCGCAGCAAGTTTATTTCGTCTTATGAAACGCGCGCGTCAATGTTTTCTTTCATCTCTTCGGTATGTTGACACACACAGTGCCCATCCCGATACTTATCTAAATTTGCGACGGTCAGGGCGAGTTTCAATGATCATCAGTTAACGTCAGCTGCAGTTGACACTAAATTCTTTCCCTTGTCTATATATATATATCATATATCCTGTGATACAATCCGATGGTATCAATGAAGGGATGGATAGTCAGCTGAAATGTTGGAGTTTGTTGCGYGATTTCAATTGTCAATTAATAAATCGACAAAGTGTATATCTGTCTCTTATACACATCTAGATGTGTATAAGAGACAGTCCCGATACTTATCTAAATTTGCGACGGTCAGGGCGAGTTTCAATGATCATCAGTTAACGTCAGCTGCAGTTGACACTAAATTCTTTCCCTTGTCTATATATATATATATCATATATCCTGTGATACAATCCGATGGTATCAATGAAAGAATAGATAGTCAGCTGAAATGTTGGAGTTTGTTGCGYGATTTCAATTGTCAATTAATAAATCGACAAAGTGTATATGATGTGTATTTGATGAGATATATATATATATATATATATATATATAGCAGACACACATGTTCGTACGAGTATCCCAAGTGGTCGTACGAGTRTCCCAAAAATAAAATAACATCTTTATATTCTAATCAAGGAAACATTAATTCGCATCGAGTATGAAAAAATTATTACCGGTACAAAAAATGCAGAACTCGCTTGCCCATGTAGAAATATCTATATCTATATATATATATATATATATATATATATCATCGGCCTTCAATAATTTTTTTACATGGGCAAGCAAGTTCTGCATTTTTTGTACCGACAATAATTTTTTCATACTCGATGCGAATTAATATTTCCTTGATTATAATGGAAAAGATGTTATTTTATTTTTGGGACACTCGTACGACTACTTCGCGAACATATGCGTCTGCACTCCGCGAGCCGCTAAGAAGAAATAGCGTGTTTCAGATATAGCAAAATCCCACGCTCGATGTAAAATAACTATAGGTCGTCGCCTCGTGCAATTTTCGCAATAGGCTTGCATTATCGTTCGCACGTGGCCCGCTTTAACATTAACGTTTACGGTATACGAGGTTCGGTTGCGAGCACAATCCGTTTCTACTCTCCGCATCCTCGCTGGAGACTCCAATCTTAATTCGCGCGCACACGCGCGGATTGTTTTCGCAGGTGCATCTGTACTTCAGCGCGCTGCCGGAGGACAAGATCCCGTACGCGGGTAGCGCCGGCGAGCGGGAGCGGGTGAAGCAGCTGCTGCAGCAGCTACCGCCGCACGACAACGAGGCGCGTTATTGCAGCGGCCTGACCGAGGAGGAGAAGCGCGAGCTGCGCGTGTTCGCGGCTCAGCGGAAGCGCGAGGCCCTCGGCCGCGGGCACGCGAGTCAGCTCGAGCGGCCGCACGGCGCCGGATGCCGCGAGTGCGGCCGCGCGATCGCGGCCGGCGAGATGGCCGTGGCGGCGAGCCGCGCGGGCCCGGCCGCCCTCTGGCATCCCGCCTGCTTCGTGTGCTGCGTGTGTCGTCAGTTGCTGGTGGATCTGATCTACTTCTGGCGAGACGGCAGACTCTACTGCGGCCGTCATCATGCCGAGACCCTCAAGCCCCGCTGTTGCGCTTGCGACGAGATCATCCTCGCCGACGAGTGCACCGAGGCCGAGGGTAGAGCGTGGCATATGCGTCACTTCGCTTGCCTCGAGTGCGACCGGCAGGTAGGAATACAGGAATAGATATGACGACGATAACGATGATTAGTCTTATTTCGCAATCACATTGGATTTTCTTCACGTTGGAATTTAAAATCGGAGAGATGTTTCTTAAAAAAGAAGAGGAACTAATAAGGCGTTTATAAAATTCGCGTCCAAGGGCTTGTGATCTTCGAACGTCCCAATTTACCCAGTGAAAAAATGACAAGATGGAAAAACGACTATCCAACGTCTATGTTGTCTACGATTGATATTAATAAGCATTTGAAACACTTATCAACCAGTCAAAAATTTTGTTTCTATTGGGTGTAGTAATGTCTTTTTTGCAAATAGGGTAAAGGCAGTATATGGGAATATGGAATATCAATTTTTAAATTAATATTACTTCGATACAAATGCATATTAAGGCTTCTAATAAACATAGAACTTTTAAGCAATATGTTAGCTATAATCCAATAAAGTCTCCGAAATTTAAGTCCAACTTCAATATTTACAAAAAAGTAAAAAGTGAGAAAATGAGGGAAGCGTAAAAAAAGGGATATAATATGGAATATTAGTCAAATTTGAGAAACAATAATAAATAACATAAAAAATGAAGTGCAAATTTATTTTTTTATGTAAATTGAAATCGAAACTGTTAAAAATCATACGTTTATTGTATAATGTAGCACATAAATAAAATTACATTATGAACATGGACAATAAAATCAAATCCTAAATCGTTAAATTATTAAAATAAACATTAATATAAAAAATATTCTTTATTATTTATAAAAAGAACAAAAACGTTATATTCTCTATTCTTTATTCCATAATAATTTATTCCATCTTAATATGCCAACACATCTTAATATGACACACAAACTCTTCTCATTTCAATAAAGAGTTACAAATCGCAATTAAATATTATTCATGCAACATTATTAAAAGCGTCTATATTCTATAAACATTAAATAACTTACATTCAGCTTGTAAGAACACTTTTTTAAGATAATGCTATCACATTTCCAAACGCAACAAAAATAAATAAATGCTTATATTATAGAAATTCGTTGTCGCATCGAGTTTATTATTTAATATGGCACGTTTGATAACAATTGCAACAACTTGCAGTGATTGCCACTAGAATGCAACGCTTTGTTTAAAAAATAAGTCCCTATTCCATATTCATATTAGTAACCTATTTCATATTCGTTGCCTTTACCCTATATTCAAAATAATGCAAATTTATAAAAATGGTTGACTCATTGCTTTTATCTTTTATCCAATAAGAAATAACATGTCGAAAGATGATTAAACGCGAGCAGTACACGGCATCCTATTATATGGATGTGGCAAAATTCTATTTCTCATAAATAAAAAATCATATGGATTGAAATAAAAGGCGCAGCATTATGAGATGTTTTATCCATGTTGTAATAAAATGATTTTTTGAAGGCAAGTCCCAAAAATAGAGCTCCATGATAAAGTAAATGAGATATATTTTGACGGTACAATTTTGTATAAAGTTTAATTTAGGATAAAATGCATGAGATAGTCGTATAAATAAATGTGCTATAAACATCTTATAATTATTTAATTTAAGTGACATTTAATCGATTAAATTTTCGACATCTACATCAATCGATATCAGCGATATTTTGAATGTTGATTCACTGTCTTTCATCACTGGTAGCCTCCCCAGTCTCACGCGTTACATATACTATTAATAACAATCGTATCGTTTCAACGATACAAAATCAGACAAGCTTGTTTAAATTACCTAATTTCTTTATATTTTTTAAAAGCTGTAACTGCTTTGGCGCTTTTGCTCTCCATCTCCAAAATCCATAGGTAGTCTCAACGCGCTAATAAATAATAGGACTATATAAATAAGAAATGATTTTTCTAAAATGGAGAACTTGAATTTTTCAAAATTGTAATTTTTAGAATTATTAGACTGCTCTATACATTTTATATAGATAGATATATAGATAGTTATATATTTATTAATATATTTATCAAAAAAATGTATATATATTTATATATTTAGAAATTTATAAATTTGTTCCATTAACGTGCGCGAGCGACGAGTGAATCTCGGTTACAAACGGGAGCATGCAGCATAACGGCGCGCACATAATTTTTCTTTCCATACTGGTAGCGACAGGATTTAGGATCGAGTTTATAAATATATAAATATATAGAATATCGGCTAGATTTTTCATAAAACGATTCTCGCAGCTAACGGTACCCGCGCAATCGTACCGCGCTACATCGGAAGCGCGCGCCGCCAACTTAATGATTATGTCGCTATCGAATTTACAGCTGCGTAGCAATTCATAATCCCGCGCCAGCTGACTCTATCTCTAGATACGTCTTCCGACTTAGATAGCGTCGCTCGCGAAAGGCACATAAGCAACGCCTGCTTTCCGCCTTACCCGCACCGATTGTGTGTTCGACTCCGGGTGTGAACTTGTAAATGCATTCATCACGCACCTGAGAAGACCTGGGAAAAACTCAGTGGTAGGGTGGAGGAGATTCTTATTTAAATCTACTCGACGCAATTTACTAAATGATGATATAAGAGATATTCTCTTCGGTTGAGAGTGTGGGGTAACGTGGTATCTATATCACGTATGTATGCGAGAAGCGAGAACTCTAAGAACCTAACTCTTTATCAGATCGCCGCCGTATGTAGAGTGCATGCTCCAGTGAATAACCGGTCACCGGCATAGTGCCATTATCACCGAAGCTATGCTTACTTCTTCGCGTTGAGATAAGATAACTATGTTTCCTTGTGGTTGAGGAATGCGCTACCGTTTTTCGATACGATATTTCACGATACGATATTTCGCATTGTCTCTTCCTCCATACTAAATTGCTCTTTTTATTTTTAAAATTGACGATCTGCGATTTTAAATTCAAACCTTTTCCGATATCTAGAGAATAAAATATAACATATATAAGCGACATGTTTATTCATTAAAAAATTCATTAAAATTCATTAAAAAAGTATATGCTCTAATAACGCGCGTTGTGCGAATGCATTTTAGTCTTTCATTTTTCAAAATCTCATCTTCTGTATGACTCGTTCATTTAAATAAGCGATTTGCTTTCTCCTAAGACGATTTTAGATCAAAAGTAAAAACGAGCAATTACGGACGAATGTTTACGATCAAACGTGGCGAGCGCTTTTTTTTAATGCATCAAAAAGTGATGCAATATATTCGTCGCTGCAGATTCGGGCTTATTTGTATTTGCGACGTCGTTCACCGTCGTTAAAGCAGATTCGTTTGTTTGCGTTTGTTCTCTTTATTTGATCTTATTCTACCGAAACGGTAGAAGTATCATTCTAAATTCACGCGAAATGCGCGCTTCTTCTGTTCGCAGCTCGGCGGCCAGCGATACGTGATGAGGGAAGGCCGGCCGTACTGTCTCAGGTGCTTCGATGCCTCCTTCGCCGAGTACTGCGACAGCTGTGGCGAGCCGATTGGCGTCGACCAGGGCCAAATGTCGCACGAGGGTCAGCACTGGCACGCGACCGAAGCTTGCTTCTGCTGCGCCACTTGCCGCACTTCCCTCCTGGGCCGGCCGTTCTTGCCGCGACGTGGTGCCATTTACTGCAGCATAGCGTGCAGCAAGGGGGAACCGCCGACGACACCGAGTGACTCCTCCGCCGGGCCGCCGCCACCCCCGCCGTCCTTCCTCAGGTACTTTATGCTCCGCACGGTCTCTCGCATACCTCCTCGCCTCGAGGGTCACGGGGGTTGCTTTGTTCTGTCTTCGACTGCAGGGATTCGCGCGCGGATCCGCCGTAAAAATTATAGCCGCTGGTATAACGTCCCGCGATTACGCACGAGCTCGCGAGCTGTGCGCCGCTCCCGAGTTCGCGAGTAGCGGAATTGCACGCCAAGAAATTATTACGATGGCGATAAATTATACTAATGTAGCCGGTTTCATCGTCTAACTTGTTTCGCTTGGAAACGGAGTTGGATAGGCATGGGAAAATCATGAAAACTGAGATTAAAGTTTGTCGAGATGTTAGTGAAATAGACTGGTCGTTCTGTCTGGACGATCAGGAAATTGTGATAAATAAAAAATAATTACTGAATCGTTTATCATCTTTGATTTGCGTTTAAAATATGCGTTTTAATATTTTATTGTACAAGTGTTAGAAAATTACTTAGATTTATACAGATCGTGATTTGATAAAGCAGAGTCTCGTTAAATTTGACTTTTTTGCATTCCTTTACACGTATTTTACAGACATTAGTGTCATGCCTCTTCCGTATCAAAATAAGCGGTAATACACATACATATATGTGTGCGTGCGTGCGTGTGTATAAAATCTGACAGCTCAGGATGCTTTTCAGTTAGTGACACAAATCGACACAAACATTATTCTATCTTTTTTGGCATTCAATAAATAACAAAGACAGAACGATATTTATGTCGGCTAGTGTCATCAAATGGAAAGCACCCTTAGTGTGCGCAGCTACGTTTGCGCAAGTACATGACGATTAACAGACTCGTGCTCTGGTGAGAGTATTTCATAATTTTGGCATCCGCCAGTTCTTATCGCCTCATCAAGATCAAAATTAGAGACTCCACTGTACATAGATCAATCAAAAAGAAATCACACTGGGCTTATAAAAATTTGAATATTTAATTAACATTATATAATTAATTTAAATCTGGCCCCTTCAAAATAATTCCATTCTACATTTATATAGCAATTTCATCACTTCCGCCATCCTCAAACGCTCTTTGGAAATCTTCGTCACAAATCGTATCAAGCACTTTTTGCGATTCAGCCTGGATGTCCTTGACCGTATCAAAACATCGCCCCTTTAAAATAAGTCATGAGTTTAAGTCACACGCTTGTGTTTTTGTCACTTTTTGTTTCTTAAAATTAAATTGAAGCTCAAGAGGTGATATTTCGGTCAAAGATCAAAGTTAAATCGCAAAAAGTGCTTAACACATTTCGAGATGAAGATATCCAGAGAGCGTTTGAACGGAAGCGATAGGATCGCTGTATAAATCGCAGAAAGGCACTATAATACTTTAAAGGGGGCAGAAGCCAGATTTAAATTAGATAATTATTCAAATTTTTAGATTACTTTTTGATCGATCCGATATTTATAGGCGATATTCGAGTTGACATATATTATCGCTAACGAAATCGGTGAAACATTGAACCATTTGAATCATATACTTAAAAACATGTTAATGTGTTCTATATGGCGCTCTTTATGAATGAATTGAAAATCGATTTATACACATAACGACCTTGATTTGGAGGCGTGTATAAGGAAGGCCAAATGTCGCAATTAAACCTCATTATGCTCTTAATTGTCGCGAATTTTTAGCATGCCTCAAATGTGATATAATTTAAATTAAAATGAGAAGTAATTAGTAGCATTCTGAACATAATTCTTCGACGAAACGAAATAAAAAAAATTTAGTATCGCTGATATACTGCATGTTATAATCAATTAAAATTTGAAAAAGAGATATTAAAAGATAGACTATAGTTAAATATCTTCAGAATATGATACATCTTTAGGATAGAAATCGAATCATATTTTTAATTTTAATATTCCCTCGGTAATTTTTGCATCTTTTGTCAGCAACTTGAGTCTTCGAGATTCAAAGCAGATTCTGTTATTGTTCTGGACTGTATAAAAATCTGAAAAAATTCTTATATATTTGTGAAAGTTTGGACAACGAGTTTTTAGAAGTCGGATTGTATTGTACTTATTTTTTATAGATTTAAATCGAAGGAAGAAAAGTCACAATTGAAAAATCAATCAGAACTTCTTTAACAAATTGTATGATAAAATCTAATACTATTTTTTATTTCTTAGAAGCGGTAGGAGGCAGATAGTGGCCACGAGCGAGGGTTCGTCAAGTCCACCCCCACCACCTCCACCTCCACTTCCTCCAGGCTCGAGGCATACTCTCGGATCTCCTAGGAACTCACCTCGAATGACTAGAAGACAAATTTCTGCTTCTTTGGCGACAACTCCCACTCAGAATGCCTTGAACCCCGAATTCAGTGCAGAAGGACTTCCTTCGAGCGGTTCCAGACCCAGCGGCCTCGACAGGGTACTTTTGGAGCGAAACCTTGAGAGACTATTGCAGGAACGTGGTTCTCATCCTGAGGAAAACTGTAGCGAGTTGGGAAGGTATAATGCTTTACTATGTTACGAAAACTTGAACTAACATCAATCTAAGTTTGAGTACTATCTATTTTTTTCAAATAATCGTGCTAGTATTGTAAATCTATAGTTCGCATTACATATACTATAGATTACAGTACTAGCAGTGAATATCCGAACAGTCAGTACAATGCAACGTTCGAAATAAAATTTCAAAACGCTCAAAATAAGTAAAGATACCGGGATCGAAAGTAAAAAGGATATGTCCAAGTCTGAAATTTTTAAATATGATAAATATAACATAGCACTTTCGATTTTTATTCAAAAAATGCATTAACACGCAAATTGCATTGCAGGTTGATGCAAGCGCGAGATCGGGAACCTCTGAGATGCATCCAGAATTGCACGCCTTCCCACGCATCGAGCATGCCGGAACTGCCACCACCCCCGCGACCGTCGTCGGGAGCGTCAGCATCAATGTCAACATCGACCGCCGGCGTGACGTCTGCCGGAGTACTGGCGCAAGAGTCGGCGACGTCACCGACCACTCCCGGGATTGGAGCCAGCCAGACGGATCCACCGACGCCGACGTCGCGACGCGTACGATTCCAGGGGGATTTAGATGTCAACGATCACGGCGCGACGTCGCGCATCCCTCTCTCGCCAACGAATGACCGAAATTCGTCATCATCGCCCTCGCCTACGTCGCTATCGAGAACAAACGTGTCACGATCGAGAAGTCTGCAGCCGGAGGAGGTCGCCAGCACGTCAACTTGGGGTGCGTAAAATCCTTAGTCTAAAAAAAATTTGATGGATGATTTGATTTATATCTTCACTTTAAAGTATATAGCTGGAACTAAAGAAGCGCTGCTCTCATTTACTAAAATATATCTTTGTAGGAACGGCAGGCACGTCCAGATCGAAAATGGACGGCGAGGATGACGACGCCGAGAGCTGTTGCTCAACGTGTAGCTCGTCCAGCAGCTCGGACGAGGCCGCGGCTTACGCGCTACCACCACGACGAGCTTACGGTGGCGTCCGGATCTCTTATGTGCCGAACGACGCGGTAGCGTGCGCGCGGAAACGCGCGCCCGCATCTTCGTCGTCATCGAATCAGGCTCAGAGGGACACCGAAAAATGCGTCATATCTTGATAATTCCTTCGGTATTCTACAAGTTTCCACGTCGTTCGATCGTCACGATGATTGATAAGGAAAAACATCCGAGAAAGAGTTTCTATGAAGTGGACGCACTTTTCGATACCTTTCAAAGCATCGTCGACGCCTGCGGCATCGCAGCACGTCTCGCACGCATGCGAAGCACATAGACGTGTACGATAACGTGAAAATAATACTCATTTCATTTCTGTAAATATTGTGAGCTCTCTTCCGAGACACGCGATCGTCGGTGCGCCGCTACGATTCAGCGAGCGCGCTCGTTTGTCTCTCTCTATTTTTAATACCCTATTAATGTATTTGATAATAATAACGATGACAATGATAATAATCACATGTGTTTTACTGTCATTGACATTTACCCGCTGCAAACGAAAGTACGACGAAAGTATGCGCTGTTATTGAGTATGGTATTGAGCTGTAATAACTCATTCTTTTCGCGATCGGCCATCGCGTGCAAGACTGAAACGTAAGTATACCTTCTAATTATGTGGCATTATCGAATATAACGACTCTCACAGCTATATTCGATTGTCGTTTACCTGCGCAATGATGCGACAATCGCTCTTGTCACAGATCATTTCCCTAAACGGTGAAAATCTTAAACAGCATGATCGTTGCGAACGATAAAATGCAATGCAAAATACTCATTGCACAGTTTATTTCGATAGAATGTTTTCTGAAACGATTAAATAATTATTTTTCTTACGATATTATAATGCATAACAATAATTAGTTTCACTCTTCTTTTACTTTATCAAAAAAGATTAGGCAATCGCGGTATAAACTCTCAAATTTTTTAATTAATAAAAAACACGCTTTCTATTTTTATTTTATTTAAATAATAATATAGAACTGTGATTTAATTGTTAATTCAAATTTCCGATGCAGAGATCGCTGCATTGCTTGCGGCTTTTTCACAACGAATTCAAAAACGAGGAAGAAATTTAAAACGATGCAGATTTCAATTTAGCCGAACAAATTGATCGTTCGCTTTCAGACGCATTTAGACGCGAGCGGTATGGAAATCTTCAGGTAAAAGCGGCACAGGACAAGAGCGAAAATTGAAATTTACGGTTGAGTGGCGGAAAGAGCGAAAGTAGTAGCCCCTCTTAGGGGCAATCATTCACGGCATTAGTTCTCGCTCGTGGAGGGTACTCGTGCTTTCTCTCATCCGGTGAGCACATTACACGCTCGTCGGATGCGACATTGCATCTGACAGCGTGTCAAAATTCTAACCATTAGGTCCTCGATTTCTTATTCTTCGATGGAATCTTTCGAAAGATTCTCATTAGCATACGTGCACTTATGATCGCGCGATTGCCTAATCGACGTCCTAAACGATGTCCATTTTGTTTGTTTGAACGATAGAAATGCTCGACACAGAATCTGATAAGTCGAGTCTTTGATTAAGGCGTAACAGACTTGTCTTATCTTTGAACAGGTGACTACTCGTTTTTCTTTTACCTATTCATTCTTCTCGAGATGAAAAAGAAAACCTGCCTCTTTTTTGTGTATCAACTGTACATCTACATAAATTTTTTAAGAATATTGAGGAAGATATCTCTAATCATATTTACAATTTAAATAACAAAATAAGATTATAGTTAACTATTAAATTGTTTAACACCACATATTTCATGATTACAAATTGAATAACAGTATTTTAATGGACATATTCCAAGCAATCGACAAGAAGTTATCCTATTAAAATTTCCATATCGTTGAATAAGTGACTATAAATCTTGATTAAAAAGAGAGTAATGAGCGATCATAATTTAAGTATTCCGTGTACATCGTAATTTCGATGTAAGCAAGATTTCAAGCATTTTTGATTTCATGACGCAATATCCATAAAAGGAGCTAAGGCACTCAATCTCTGTTATAAATATTTAATCCCCATATTTAATCACTTTTGAAGACTTACTCCATAAGCTGTAAATCTTTATACAGACGGGCAAAAATAAAAAAAGATAAAAATAGATAAAAACATAGTAAAATATGGTAAAAATAATGATGATTAGAGGAGAAAATTAATGTAAATTAGATTATAGTTGAAGTTTGCATTTCAAAAAAAATAGAAAGTTTAGATTCGATGTAATAATAATCGCTGTTTGGTAACCAAGAGAGTTTTTTGAAACGCATGTGGTCGTAAATACATATATATGTACAGGAAATATGCATGACGTGATTGTGAGAAGAGGTGCCGGAAGACCTAGCAAGCACCACCTCGACGCGAAACGCGATTCGACGCGCCTTTCTCGCGCCGCGAAAATCGCCACGTGTGTGCGTGAACCAGGCCGCAGTTACGCAACTATCGCGTGCGAAGTATGCGTTTTCGAGCCGGTAACCGTCTGCTAATTATACGCCCGAAAGAGAATGCGCGATGCGCCAATCTTGGCAAAACTATTCTGCGATCTATCGAAGAAAGGGGACCGAATCTGCGATGCGCCGCGCCAAATAACCCAATTCCTTCACAGTGGACGAGGGTCATTTAGACGGATGAAAGTCATTTAGATTCGGGGAGAGTTTTATTAGGAAGAAGAATATGGAAAAATGCAGAAAGCAAAACAAAAGACATTACAAAGCGTAAAATTAATTTTTATAATTTTGCAAGGTTAAAATTTTACAAGGGTAAAATTCTTGATTTTCCTCTTTCATTCTTATATTTTTTTATAATTTTACAAGGGTAAAATTATTAATTTATCCTTGAAAGAAAGAAAAAAACCACAAGAATCGAGTAATTAAATTATATAAATTAAATCGTAAAAATTAAATAGATTTGAATTACGTTTGTATCTCTTTGGCGATTCAAGTCATATCCAGTTATATTTCCCTGACGAGCGTCTTCTTCGACAAGAAAAAGGATGTATCATTGTTGCGCGATGCATGAGATCACGCGCATAAAAATTCAAAATCGCTGTTATAATCCCCGTAGTCCATTCACCGCAACGCTACTCGTTACTCGTGTGATGGATGTGGCATACCACGTATCGGATCCGCGTCCGGCGTCGTCCTGCCTGCGCGGTATTCGCAATTGATCGATGACACGTAATACAGCGCGCGGTTGTTACGATCGCGACGAGCGAGCGAGACGGACGCCGATCGATCGGCGGAACGCGCGAGGGGGGTAGCGGCGGCGGATAGGAAGGACGATGCGGCTCCGTGACTTCTCCTCGAGGCCGGCCGAGGGAGAGGCCGCATTCCGAGCCTCGCACGGGAGAAAGCCTCTCGTCTTTCGTATGCGCTTAGCCTGCGGGACGACGGGCGAGTCTTCGGAGGTCGAGCTCTCTCTCTTTCTCTCCTTCCCTCCCTCTTGCCCGCGTCCGTAACATTGTCTTGCCGTAACATGCCGACGAATTTCTCGTCGATCGAGAACACGACGTACGCTCGCCGATACGTCGCCGTCAACACGCCGTGAAGTGACCGTATCATGAGGTTACGAGATTCCTCTTTCACGTCTCGTGTTTACAGATGGCTCGGGTTTCCTTTCTCCGTTCCGTTAACTTGTAACATCTCCGTCAAATATATCCTTTTTCAACGATTATTTATTTACAGATTATTTATTTTGATAGGAACTTATCATTTTGTTTAATTTTAATGATTAATTTTTTCTATTTCTTATCCCCGATTAGTTTCCGTGAACATTCACGATACCCGTCGATGCCACTATTGACGCTTTTTAATGACGTCCGTCTCGTATTATGTACTACCCTGAGGATACTTGAATAGATAAAAGCGTCTATACAACTTGTTTCATAACGAGTATTGAAATAAAAAACTCCAAATCGATGAAGAAGTCATATATCGTAGTATAGCTTCCCTCTTCTCTCGTTATATAAGATCCGGAATAGGATCTACGTTTATTTTTCTATCTTCTTCCAAGTAACATCTGTCCGACAAATTGTTAAGGCTTTTTCATTCTTGTCACGCAAAAAATAGTCTACACATGTTTAAGTGGCCATCTCTCTTCGTTGGCTCATTCGACCTCTTGGCTGCAAAAACGGCCAAAGGCTGCGCGATTCGCGAAGACACGCAAAAGTGGAATTGCGTACTGGCCGATTATCATTGGCGATTGGTGCGAGCGAGATCGCGTGTAACAACATCTCTCGTCCCTCTACGTGCCTTCCACTTTCCATTCCGATCTCCCGGCGATCGACGTCGCCGCTAAGGAACGATGCCGTACGGGAAAACGCAAGCGGGCGCACCTGCGTGCACCTGTGTGTGTTGGCCGATCGCCCGTCTAATTGGATAACAATATTGGGACTGAAGTACCGCTAACAGATGAACGCGGTCCCCGTCGGTCGTCGAATGCATCGAACGTATCGGGGTTATCGATGCTCCGGCGACCCGACGATCTCATGCCGTTTAACCCGTTGAGGTCACCTCAGAATACTTACGCAAGAGTCACACGGGATCCTTTGGACCCCAGGCTAAAGAAATAGATGCCATTCACTCATTTTTTTTAGTTTTCTCACAAAAATTTAACTGAACATATTTGAAGTCTATTACATAATACAATTTTTGTTTTTTGAAAAAAAAAATAAATGTTCAAATTTAAAAACCAAGTTCAAATTTAAGGTATACTTTCCGAGCTACGGAGCCGTAAACTTTCCCTGGGGTCTTTTAGACCCCACAGTGACCTTAACGGGTTAAAAAAGACGTAAACGGAATATCTCGAGGTCCTATTCTTGAATCTATCGCACACGGTTTTGCTGAAGTATCTAAAAATTTAGCTAGACACAGATCTGAAAATAATTTTGTTGGACTATCAAAATAATTATGTAAGACGTTTAAGCAATGCTGCAAAAAATTTTAACATTCTAGCAACTAGAATAAAGACGTTCTAGTTCGAGTTTTACATAATTATTTTGATGATTCAAACAAAATTATTTTCATATCTATAAATACAAGAATAGCTTTGCTAAAAGATAAATTTTAATTTCTAAATTTTAGCTTACAGATAAAAAAAGTAATTTTGTTGAACTCTCAAAATAATTATGTAGAACGCTCAAAGCTAGTTGCTAGAATGTCAACATTTTTTGCAGCATTATTTATTATTTTTGTAGCGTTACTCATTATTTTTAAGGTTCCAGCAAAATTATTTTGATGATTCAATAAAATTATTTTCAGATTTGTATCCAGCAAAATTTTAGATCTCTCAGCAAAATCCATGTTCTTTCCATGTAGGTAGATTTTTAGACACTTCAGCAAAACCGTTCTTTTCGTGCATACGAAAATCTAATATATATAATGTATACTGTAGGATTTTCATATGCGTTATTTTTGAGGAATAAGGCCCAGGTCTGGTGATTCGACGTCACGAAGCGCAGTGTTAATACTCGTTTTGCATTTTGATCGACGATCGATGCCGCGAGGGCCGCGGCGAACTACTTCTCGAGCGCATATCAATTACGTACGTACATAGTGGCTCCGAATGAAAACCGCACTCAAGAAATTCGCCTACTCGCGGAGAAAACGCGAGCGATAATTTGAAGCGTGCAACTGGCGAAGGGGAAGACAAGGTCTGAAAATTCGAATCGCGGAGGAAACGCGTTGATCCCCACGGTTCTCGCCGATTTGGCACGGTTGCCCAACGCGAGACTTGCAATTTATTCGCGATTGAAATTCCGATCGCGGAGGATCGTTCGAAGCCTGACGAAGTTTCGCGTGAATGCAACACGACGCGATTCACCAACGAGACGCTTACATCTGAGATGCAGCTCTCCCGGGAATTATGTAACGCGGTCGTTTTTATTTACGCTACGTGACGTTTCAAGGTAATTCGAACTGGCGGAAGTGCGAGCGGTACAGTTTCCACACTTATGTAAATATTTTCATGTCTCGTTGAAACGGGGGTGCAGCTCGCGAACGGAATGGACGCGTTTTCTCCGCGAGTATATAAATTCTCGTAAATTACATTTTTATGTAATAAAATAAATATGAATAGGACATTCATACATACTCCTACGTTTATCGCAGCGCGAGAAACTTATTACGTGTGTTGTACTAATTATTTTTTTATCTTTAGTGTATATTACGATATGGCATTACGAAAACCGGCTAAGTCGTTTATCGCGCATTTATGATTCATTCGGAATTGGATCTAGTACATTTTTAAGATATGTTAAGATTAACTGTCGTGATGTTGTCGCTGCACCGGTTGCGTTACGTCCCGCTGGTTGGATCTTACAACACCTGTTGTATTTAAAATTGCGTATCGCGCAACAGAAATTCCTTCAGAAGTTAGTCATATGTTGTAAGATTATTTATTGGCATTTAATTCATATCGATCCAGGCCAAGTAATCGAGTCCTGGCCTTGTAATCACGCTTTCCATATTTTACGAACTTTACAAATTTCGATCGGTTCTCATCTTCCGAACTTGTCCAGCTCAAAGGAAAAAGCGCACGTAGAAATTTCAATCGAATCTGTCTACTCTACGTTCTTTCAAATCGCATTCGCTTCCCGCTTCCATCTTGCGGAACAAATAGTTCCCGCCCTCCGCTTGGAGCACTTTTTCTCCCATACGGCCTGTTACTGCATAAAGTGATTGGAAAATTCAGACTACGAGAGACTCCTGTTTTGGCTCGGCGGAATGTTTTCGCGGAATGCCGAACGGCCGCTCTTCTGCGCAGCACAGATATCGAATTTACTACGGCACGTAAAGGTCCGGAGGCGCGGAGCAGTTCTCCGTCTACTCGCCGGCGTAATTCATCCCGCAGTTTTTCAAGTCGAGCTCGCTCGCGAGGAAGGCAGGTATTCGGGCGAGCGAGCGAGCTCTAGCAGGCGCAGCGGGGGGAGGCAGAGAGGCCAGGAGGTAAGGCAGTCAGGTAAGAAAGCGGGCGAGCGAGTCCTCGGCTTCGTGGAGGTGGGAGGCAAAAGTGGTAGTGGAGGAGAGCGTAAAGTGAGTTTTCGCTCGCGGCGTTCGCTCGCACGACCGCCCGTCCGCCCGCTCGCTCGCTCGTAGCAGAAGCGAGTCGCCGTCAGTCGTCTACACGATTCCGCGGTGTCGCGGTGGCCGATGATATCATCCCGCGAGTAAGTGGTGCTGTCTGTCTCGATTTCGTGATTTCTCGCCTCCCGCGGACGTGCGACGCAAACATCCGGTACCAAACCGCTACCAAAATGGCCGCGCACTGAGAGAGCTGCCCAAGTTCCGCGGCTCCCTTGGCCGATTCGGATCCTTTCCGGACGGTGCTCGTTCTCGCGAAGAGTTTGTTCTTCTTTAATGATGACGTCGACACAGAAACGATTTGGATAGGATTCTCCATTCGCGAAGGAAGGAAGGAAGAAAGAAAAGAAGGAAGAAAAGAAGAAAGAAGCGGAGAACGAAGAGAAACCGAAGTCGAGGCTAGGTAACTTGAGTTTAAGCTCATCTAAACGATACTTCGGACGTCTCCGAAGTCATGTACAGCTGATGAATCGTTGAGATCGGTACTGAATGAAAATACATACGGCATGTGATAACATCGGTCCGACGAGGTCGACGGCACCTATTCAGCTAGTGGTTACGTTCTCCATAAGAAATAAGCTGACGTTAACTATCCGTCGAACGTGACGCAACCGTAGGAGTCGAGTATCGCTCCCGTGATTCTTCAGCAAGAAGCGTTCGCAAATCCCTTTCGATATTAAAGTTTGAGAATAGAAACCACTCCGCGAATTTACGTGTACCTATATAATATTTACCTTGAGAGGACTTAGTATTTGAAGATATTAAAATATTGGAGCTCGGCTAATATATAAAATGAAAAAAATGTATTTTATATATTAATTTTATACATGTATATATATTTATAACTAAAATTTATACAGAATGGTTCTTAAATATTTTAAAGGGTGATTCCTCACATTAATTCAAGACGAAAACTTCATATGACCATATTATGTCCGAAACTTAGTTTCAAAGATGAGGTGTCAAAGTTGAAAGAAAAATTTCGTTTTTTTTTTAATTCTGAAAACCACTTGAATTATTTAAATGAATCTTTACATATGTTTCAAGAACATGAATCACATAATTATATATTGTATGACCCTAAATATTATTAAAATAATATATTTATTTTTCTTTCACTTATGACACTCTGTATCTTTGAAACTAATTGTAAGTCGCTTTGAACATATCAAACGTACAAGTCGTACAAAGTTTTCTTGAATTAATATGAGAGGAATCACCTCTTAAAATCTTTTAGAACATTTAAGGACCACTCCATATATTTATGAAAATAGAAGATCATGAAAAAACAGATGCGTTTACACAACTAAACTTATACAACTGCGCTGATCCTCGCACAGTTTGTATCGTTGATAAATATGAGAACGTGCTCATTGTTCATAAATAATTATATTCTAGTCAGACACGAGAACGTGCTGTTAAACTAAAGAGAAAATTAGCTGTCGTAAGACCTTGTAATATTTACTTATGTTAAAACAATTGACACTTTACATATTTAATTTATTAAATATACCGAAGAATCATAGGTTTGATAATACTATGTGGGAATCAGATTGGTCACACGATTCTAATTCGGATATCTTTTCCTCGCCGAGGAACACCGCGCCGGATTTACGCCGAACGTCACGTAGATTATCGTTTCTATTCAACTCCGGTGTCGTAACGCCGACGGGTTTGTTTATTTCGAGGGAAAACGGAACGCCGTGCCGTGCCACGCTGCAAGCCAACGAGCACGGGATGTTAATGAGTTCGACGACGTTCGTTGGAATGTTAGCTTGCTTTTCATAATACATACATCGCCGCCGCGGCGGCGTTCTCCATAAACGTCTCGCGGTCCCCGCCCGACCGTCGTTCCCCTCGCATTCTGTGTACCTCTCGCGTTCACGAGATAACATCGCGATCGCCGACCGGACCAGGTATGTAGATAGGAGAATCGCGGAGTGCAAAACGAGCGCGATCGACAGAAACGCCCGATTGGCCAAGGGCGCTCGAATAACGTCGTATGATTGTCGACAATCGAGTCGACAATCGGTGCGGCTTCACAAAGTCTGCTAGAGTTCGTTATACTATTTCTCTTTTTTCTTCAGAAAAGTCATTTTCTTTGGTTTTCCGCTTATATCAGAATGAATAAATAAAATAAAAATTATTAGATAATCTTAAAGACAGGTTAAGAGAAGAAGTTGATATAGAGTGTAACTAAAAGAAGGGACAAAGTTAGGGAGCTCTTCATACTAAACATGAAGAAAAGTTCACGTCAACATTCATTCGCATTGTCTCAGAGATCCAGAGAGCATTTGTCACAAATATGTTATTGCCAAAAAATGTACTATAATATTGAAATTAACTTTTCCGATTTTGAATAAATCTCTTTGAGTTTTGCGTTTTCCGATATTTAAATTTGCATTTTATTTCAAAATTTGTTTGAAGAATAATAGGGTCCTCTGGACTACTTGATTACGAAAGCTGTCTTCTCTAATTATTATTACAATTTCATATATATGTGAAAAATGATGGAATTGTCAACAAGAAGTTTATTAATTTAGCGTGAGACAATTTTGCAATTGACTATTAATTGACTATTAATTTCTATACTTGTTAGCTTTTCTATATTTCTAAGCTTGTTAGAACTCGTGCAAAAAAGTCTCAAGGACGAACTAAATTTACGTCGCGTTTGACATCGGGGACGACGAACGAAATGGACGAATTCCCAGCGGTCTCGATGATTAGAACGAAGGACACTTCCGGCATAGCGCCGACTTCCGCGTTCTCCTTAGTGCCGGCGCTGGATGCGTCAGTAAGAATGGGAAGTTCTCTCAACGAGATCAACGGCATCGCGTTTGCTGGAATGCCAGGCAGTTTTCCAGAACATAACGAAGGAGAACCGTTCCACGTACGTTGCAGTCTTAATCTACCACCTCTTCTTCTCGCTCCTTGAGCCACCTCCCGGCGCCGCTCGCTCGTTCGTTTGCACTGCTTCTCGTGTATGCGGACTAATGTATCAATGAGAACAACCGATGACTTCTTCCCGTAGTTAAAAGGCACTTTCGAGACAAACAGCGACGAATTAGTTCTTCTATTAGATCCTCATCTTCTAAATGAATCCGTTTAGCTCAATATTTTTCAACCTTTTTCAATTCGCGGCACATTAAATAACGAGTCAAATTTGTGTTATCATTAGTCATCACACACATTTTAACGCTTAGCATAAGTCTTTTATCAGATATCGTCAATACATTTCAGAAATAAAAAGGTCTAAAGTTTTTATTTATTATTTTGAAAGTGATTTTGTTGTAATAACGATATCGTTTTGGTTGAAATGAGAATAAACACAATTTAAATATTTTTTACAATTTTTAAAATATTTTTATTTCGCAGCTTACTACTCGCTTTTTATTTCTAAATTTTTTTCGTTTGTTTTTATCTTCTCTAAAATGTTCGCGGCACACTTGGAGACCCTTTACGACACACAGTTGAAAAATCTTAATCTAGCTTCGAATCACACAATTTATAACATATATATAAACAATAATTTTTATTTGTTTTATACATTTTTAAAAATCTGTTTTCTTTTGATCAATCGAATTCCTGATTCGAAAAGACGTTGGAGATTGGTGGTGAACGGTCGAATATTCAATGAGCCGACACGCGTCAAAATCCTCGATCGAGTCCTTGAGACTTTGAATTTTTCGTCCTCTTTTTGTAACATCTGTTTGCAATATCTGAATAATGTGTATCCGGAGAGAATTTTTGATGACTAATCGATTTCGTGTGTTAGTCACATGAAATGTTTTCGTGCGCCAGAGTCTCAGATTACTCGGAATTATTTTCAACGGGAATTATGGAGTTCCTAAAATGCATCAGCTTCTAATGTCTCGTATCCTATCTTGTAATACAGATCGGGTGCTGAGAGAAAATTAGTCTTTCGTTGTCTCCATCGATTAGTCTTATCGCAACTTCGAAGTAATGGATCTTCACGTTGATCTATCTTCACATCGACAATAAGTAATGACTTGCATTAATAAAAGTGCGCGGCGCGTGATACAACTAATCGGCAGGGAGGGGGAGGGGGAGCCATGCCTACGTTTATCTTTGCTTTTTCTCCGCGTACAGTTTATCCTCATCGCTACTTCATTCATCAATTATCTATCCTGTGCGCATTTATCTCGCCGCTTCGCGTTGACAACTGCTGCCGAATGATGACCTGTCTATTTTCCGGCACGCGAAATCGGTAATAAGTCGAGTCGAGTTCTTCTTGCGTGCTGTTCCGCTCTGAACGATTCCGTAATAGCAGTTATTTTTATGTGCTTGTTTCTCGCGAGCAAAATTATCGGAGGGAACGAACTTCATCGGAATGCTCTGGTATCCGTTTTCCGCAAAGAAGGAAACTGCCCCTGACTATGCGAAGAATTCTCAAACTCTCCGGTCTCGAGTTTCTCTCTGACGTGTTTGAAATTTTCATACTCCTCCCGTGATTTTAATAGAAAGCCTAGCACACAGAGCTCAGCATGAAACTTGATAAATTAATTTTTATGTGTCATCAATTTTCTACCCGCTAATTGAACGTTCATAAAAACATTTTGAAATAATATATATATATATATATATATAATTTTCCAATTAAGCACATCTTTCAGATGCTTTCTCGTCTCTTTCAGCAAAAATTTGCTTCAGATTTAACAAGCGCGATGTGAAATTCTTAATTATCCATTATGCGGACAAGCGTCTTCTTTTCCTTCAATTAGCCTACCGTGATATATGATCGTCGTTTGCACAGTTAAGAAATAATGCTCCACGCTGTGTGCGTATCTACTCCTCCTGCGTTGATTCCCACGTGGAAATCCGATGCCTGAATAGGATCTTTCATCGCCATCGCTCGATGTGTCGCGATAGAAAGATCGTCCTCGATACGCCTCTTCACGCTTCCATTCTAGTTGCAAATTATGCAACGCGCAGGTGGTTCCAATCCGCGATATTTTCATGCTGTTTGATTACACTCGCGTGACAGGGCTTGACAAGAAAGAGTTCTCTCACGAAACGTGTCACGTTTGTCGCGTCTTCTTCGCGAACGCGCCATCGTACGCCAGAAATTTTTTGAATGCTAGAAATTAATAAAATTAATAAAATATGTACTTGTCTATGTAGACCAGAGTTTTTCAATCGGTGTGCCACAGCACATTGGTGTGCCCTAAAGGATTTTCAAGAATAATTTTAGATAAGGTAAAAAGAAGCGAAAAAAGTTAAAAATAAATAAAAAAAACAAATGAAGTGCAATAATAAAAGATATTTTAAAAATTGTGAAAAAATTATCCAAATTGCATTGTGTTTGCTCTCATTTTAACCAAAGCGATATTGTAATTACAACAAAATCACTTTTAAAATAATAAAATAAAAATAAATACTTTACAACTTTATTTTTTATTTCTGAATGCCATGTTGATAATATCTGATAAAAGACCTATGCAGAGCACTGAAGCGTGTAATAACGTTACTCGACAAATTTGGCTTGTTATTTAATGTATATGTTATTTAATATCGCAAATTGAAAAAAGTCGAAAAATGCTGATCTAAACTATTATTATTAAATGATTATTATTAAATGTTTCCAGAATAATGCTCGATGTTCGAGTGTTATCGAGCAATTTTTCGGGGAACCAACTCCGGTTGGTTTCCGCGACGGTGGCCGCTTCTCACGTCGCGATTCGTAGAAGAGGAGTTAACGATGAGATAATTATCGGGTGGTGGATGCAGCGTGCCCATTGTTCACCACCGATCCGGACGTACGCACGTTCTTCCGACGGCGGTATCTCGACTTCGATGACTCATGAACGCGCCATGCGCGGCGAATAACGTATGCGGTAGAAAGTATGCTTTATACCTGCAAGAAATCAATCGAGTCGGAATTCGCGTTGCGAAATTGTGTTTAATCCTCGTTATCGGAAATATAAATTCCTCCGTACTTTTTCTCCGGCACTTTTAATCGATTTCTGCGAAGTGATTCAGCAACGCAAATGAACGAGTCGAGTGTGGGACAATATTTACAATTTTTTAATTAATTTTTTATTTTAATTAAATTTTTTTATTTTTTACTGCTTTATCTTTTTAATTTTTTTTCGATTAAGTCTTTCATTCCATTGAAATATGCATATGTCAAAAAATATTTTATGCAAACATATGCCAAAATATCACATACAAATTGCAATTACAATTATATTTATATTACAATTATATTATATTATAGTTAAATTTATATTTTAAAGTGAGAAAATAGGATTTAAAAATTTATAGTTATTATAAATCTTCTGTGTGTGTGTGTGTGTGTGTGTGTGTGTGTGTGTGTGTGTGTGTGTGTAAACTTGTAAATTTTGCATACCTTTTAAATATCTTTTAAAAATATTTAAAAAAATTAGGTATTTCGATTAATTTTAAGAGATTTTTTGTAAAAAAAGAACTTGTTTATTTTAGAGAGACGTTAAATTATATTTTATTCAAAATATTTTCCATCGCTAGCTTTTTTTATTTTTTTGGCAAGTGAATTCCGCGAAAAAAATGTTCGAATGCCCTTCGAAGCAATCCATTCATTGAACTATTTTTTTATTTCTTTATATATTTTGAAGTGCTGATCAGCAAGGCCATGCTACATTGAAATGATAATCTGAAGAAGCACAGTCTGTTGAATACGCGGCGTGTGGTAAGACTTCCCATTGAAGTGTCAATAACGTATCTTTAACTATTTTTTTTATCTCTAACTACTTTTGCAATGTGCGGCCAAAATCATTCGTTTTCTTTAAGCTATTATTGGATGTTTAAAGCACGATTCAAATGGATTAATTGTTGTTGATAACGCTCAAAAGTGACTGTTTGATTCAGTTTCAGCAATAATATACGACGCCTTTCATATCTCCTAATGTACAACAAAACTTTACTTTCGCGGATGTTGCATTTTGGAGTCAATGGTTGGATTGAATCTACCCACAATTTTTTATGCTTAGAATATAGTAGATCCATTTTTCAGTTACAAAAACTGCTTTTTTTTATTATGAAAAAAAATGCAATAGTTAAACAATTTTGAATAGCCAATTCAGACAATTCATATAGAATTCATTTACCTTTTTTTTTTAAGCTTTCCCATTGCATATAAACGATCAAAAATGTTGATTTACTAACATTTAATGCTTCAGCTAATTTTTCAAGCGTTCGAGCTTAGTTTTCATCCAATAAATAATGCTTGCAATTCGGCATCTTTGAACTTTTTCGGTTGACCTGAACGTTCCTTGTCTTTCAAATCAAAATCATCGTTTGAACCGACGAAACCAGTTCTCACATGTTTTAACCGATAGAACAGACTCGGAATAGGTTTCTGAGATGAATTGATAAGCTTCGGCAGCCATTTTTTTTTAATCAAAAGTAAAGTAATAAATGTCGAAAATGCTCTTTATCACGTTCCATTTTCAATCGCTAAAAAGTGTGATTATGTTTACGAGTGCACATGACTTATGTCAAATTATTTGTAGAAATGATACGTAATATTTCGCAAGCTTTGAAATGACATACCAACTTTCAAAATATTTTTAATAGATTTGTAGTTACAACTATCTATAGTAAACCCTCAAAACTAATCGGAACATCTAATGATATAAGATATATGTAAAAGCTCAAGAAGATTAAAAATCAAATGATAAAAATAAAAGGCTACGAGTCAAATTAGGTTTTAATGTTAAAATTTACATAAGACAAAATTATAAGGCACGCTCGTAAATCTTAGAAAATTCTTATTAAATATGCAAAATCTTAATAAGCTGAAGTTCAAATCGATATACAGCCCACATATAATAATAGATCCAACGATTGTAGCAATAAAATAAATCCAAATAGAAATGGCTTAATAATAATGTGCCGAAAAATAAAAAAATTTTTTTCTAAATTGCGCGTGTCTTTATCAGAGTATAAAAGTAATAAATTAGCAATAGCTATAGATTTTAAACATAAACCTATATGAATGAAAGAAATAAATGTATAACGTGTAGAAATTCATTTCATTAATAATCGCAAGTTTAAGATTATTACTTTTATAAAAATAATAAAATAATAAATAAATAATATAATAAGGATTTGAATATTTTTTCTATAATAACAGAAATGATATTTTTCGAAAACATTTTCATAAAAAAAATGTCCGAGTATAATATCATATCTTAGTAATCTAATTTTTAAAATTTGCCGAAGAAACTCTCGCAGATCCCAAAAATAAGAATTCAATCATTCTTCTATAATTTGTACGTGTAGAAATTTCGGAGAGTTCCGTGTCAGTCACTTCGTTTAGAGACGATATAGCGCATCGCTTTTTTTTAAGGGCGCTTCGAACCGCCAAAAGTACCGCGAAGAGTGTCAGAAGCTGACTCACGCTGTGAAATTTGATAATTTTTATTGTTCGACATCTCTCCGCACGTAAGCACAAAACACGTTCAGCCTCTTTCTTTCTCTTTCCATTTATCCTGGCGACCGCTTTCGGAACTCCTTCCACGCGCGTTCTTCTACCCCGCCAACGGAAGCGGTGGAGGAGATGATAGTGGTAGTGGCAAGCAGGTCGCTCATGTAAAAGAGTATCCTTCGAATTATGCGATCCGTAAGATCTTGGTTCGCCAAGCACGATCGCGAGGATCGATAGCAGGTCGAGGAAAAGTACGCTGTGGCTTCTCCTCCTTCTCTTTCTGCACTCGCCTCCCGCGCCGAGTACGTCAGGCTGTTCTTCTGAACCACTCGTTACGTGTTTATTTTGCAATTATTACGTTCTCGCGCCTGGCATGCCGACGTGCATCATCGCCGATTAACGGACATCGGAGTTGTGCAAAGAAATGAGCGTCTAACATGACGAAAGCTACTGAAGAACTGATGGGCGTGTTTGCGAAAGTATTTGCATAGGTACGCTTCTTGTTCTAGTGGCATACTTCCGATAAAATATGGAAACTATTGCTAAATCTGTTCTTTTTATCTACATTGAGATATAAATATATCGCGCATTGTTGCCAAAAATACGTTTCCAAATGCTTTGGTTCATCCTCTCCCCCCCTTTCGATTTGATTTCACATCTCGAATGATGATTCATAAAATTTTGATTTTGATATCTACGAGTGTGTACTTATTTTTTTATTTATATCCAGCACTTGCCAAAATTGCTAAGAAATCTTTTTTGTTTATTTAAAGATAAAGTAATAAACACATTGGGTTTTAATTCAATATAATATAAATATAATGTAATATATTTATAAATATTTATAAATATAATATATTTGATATAATAAATATCAAATTATAATGTTACAAGTTGAAGTTAAAAGTTGCATAATTGCGAATAAAACGCAGTGTGACGGCAAGGTTACGGCACTTGTGTGTCTTCTTCGAGTCAATTCTTCGCATAAGCGAAGAGTCCACCTTCACATGAGCCATTTCCCACGCGAACGAGTGAATTAACAAACGAATAGACAATCGTGCAATCCACACATGAACGTTTCCACTTTTCACTTTTCACCTTTTCGTCTCTCACACAAATCTCTCCTCCATTCAAATCTTATATGTTCGCATGCCGAAAAAAAGTTACTCGAGCACGATTTCGGCAAACTTATGTGAAAATTCTCACTTTTTATCATTCCTTGACATGTGAAACTTTCACTGTTTATCTTTTCACTTTTAGAGAAAAATTATATAATCGATGCCTTCGAATAGGTCGAATGTCTGAGATAAAATAAATTTTATAAAAATTATGAACTTAAGTTCCTCTTTTTGCACAGAAAAAATATAAATAAAAAATATAAATTAATATAAATAAAAAACGAAAATATAGGAATCCCAAAATTTAAATAAACAATAAGAATGGAAAAGAGTGATAAGAGTTAGCGCGGTAAGAGGTATCAATCGTAAGAGGTGTATGCAATTGTATATCAAAAATATTTTAATATAATTTTTTAATTTAATATAATATTTTAATATAATTAAAATCATTACATAAGTCACAATAAAATTAAGTACAAAGTTCGGACGTTTCGACTCAAGTTTGAATCTTCAACGAAAAATATAAAATTCAGTTGAAACCCGCAAAAACAGAAAGTCAATGTAAAACGTTACCGTCCAAAGGCAGATGACAAACGCTATTCTCGAAATATTTTCGAAATTTTTTAGTAGTCCCACACAATTCCAAGACTGGGTGTACATCTTGCTTGGGTCGAATAATAGCACATATAACAAATTGTCAACAATACACACAAATTGTTACAATTATGAAATGCAAATAAAACGTCAAAAGATAATGGTCAACGGATAAAAAAGTTTTAATAAATTAAATAGAATTAAATAGATAACTCGAAATTAAGTCAATATTATATAAGGTCAAAAAGTAAAAAAAATAAAAAAAGATTAATCTTAAATCAAAACTAGATAATCTCATATATAAGCAAAAATATTAGAATCTTCTTAGGAAGATTTTTATTTTGATTTGATTGAATTTGTATAATTGAATTGTATCATTTGATTGAATTTGATGCAAGCAAAAGTAATTTGTATCAATTTGTAACAAATTTAATCAAATCAAGACTAAGTTAAAACAATCAAAATTAATCATTAATCAAGTAATTAAATTAAGTCAAGATCAAAATCTTCCTAAAAAGATTATATATTCTTGTTTATATATGAAATTATCTAATCTTGATTCAAGACTAATCTTTTTTCTGTGTGTTTATGCGCGCGCTTTTCAATTCCCGTTTTAATTATCGCAAGTTTAGCAGAGATTCTCCAAGTCTGCGTTTAGTCGCATTAAGATACCTGTAATGCAGGCGAGAATCGGACAATAACGTTTACTGTGCTAAATACGCGCCTTCTCGGATGCGGATCCCAAGAAAAGTACGATCGCTCTGAACGGCGATCGAGATCGAGGATCAATCGTAAATAGCAAAGTTCATCGACTTTCAGATCGGCCTCATCGAAGCGAGTAGGCGCGACTGGATTCGCTCATGCCGGACAGGGTGGAAGGACTTAGAAGCAACAGCAGCAGGTGGATGTGAGAAGAAAAATTGTTGGAAAAATTGGTGGAAAACGCGGAAGCGTCACATCGCTGAAAGACACTGTGTGTCCTTTTTTGCCAGAGACTATTTTCCCTTGCGGAAACACACTCCCAGGATGTCGCTGAGAACGGGACGTTCGACGCTCCTCGCGTCGTTCCTGACGCTGCTGATGACGCTAACGATGACGTCTTGGCGAACCGCTCACGCTCACGTGGCTCTGACATTCCCGCGAGCTAGGCATTATGATTTGGATTTCCTGGATAACGCTAGGACACCGGCACCGTGTGGCATGCCGCGTGGTGAGTTTACTATTAAATCACTATTATTGTTCCATATTAGTCTGTGTGTATGCTCTTCTCAGATTTCAAACGCCGCATTAGCTTAGGATTCCTTAATAGTTACTCAGACAGCACCATATTTAGACATCTTGTTATAAACCGTTTAAATGACATATTTAAGACATTTTTGTCCTGATTTTGAACATACGTGCTGTTGGATAATTTTGAATCTGTGATTTCTCTTACTAAAGAGATTTATTATTTGGAAAAATATATATTAATTATTTTTTAAATACAACAAACATTTTTAAAAACTTGAGTACTCTTGTATTTCGATTTTTTTAAATATACTTAAAGTCAAATATTAAAGTCATTTACTAATAATAAAATCGAATTTTTATTTTTAGAAAGTAAAATTAAAAACATCACGAAACGTTAATAAGTATTCAAAATACTCTTCAAAATGTACTCCAACTTTTGGCGGAATGTCGAAATCACGCGGGAGGAGATAAAAATACATAACGCGATTAGAAAGACAGGGATTTGAGTTCTCTATTGGAAATCCGTCGATGCCATTGAGAGCGTCTCGCATTCTCCGGAAACCGTGACGGCACTTTTCGCGCGTCCGTCTCCGGTTCTGGAGGAACGGCGCAGAGAGCGAGAGGGTTGAATGCATGGCGCGCAAGAGGCATGGGTTTCTATGGGAAAACGACATTAACGCAGACGCTCGATCTCCCTCTCCCGGTAGGGGATATAGCCCGCCGACGTCGCCACCAGTTAGTCGTCCGATTCGAAGCGACTTTCACCGGCTTGCATGAAGGGAGCGCGAGTCTCTCGATACTCGCGGGCATTACCTTTCATGTTTTACGCGTACCTAACCGCCGATACCCAGGGCCGCATCTACATGGAGGGGAAGAGCTGACCGTGGTTAGTCGGGAAAATCGCAACGTGACCTTCCATCTCCTCAAAGAAAGAATTTCAAGATTGAACGCACGTAAAATGTGAGAAATGGACACAAAATAATAAAAGCAACGCATTGATAATTAAATATTTAATCTTCTGAATACGTTAAGAAGATATCGGGAATTTTATATTTCTATTTTTTTCAAGGCTCGCAACGAAAGAATTAAAACTCGATCGTGTTTCTTGAACATTCTCGCGACAAGAAACGTATCTCGAAAAACCGAGGAGTATTATTTACTCTCTCTTTTAACTTTTTTTCTAATCTTCTTTTGGACCGTCGATCTAATAACAAAGCCAACGGGATGAAAAGCTGAGAAAAAAAGAGATCTATTCGACGTTTTCACATTGTTGCACCACAATGCAGACGCGAGGTCATCGCAATTACCTTGCTCGGTGTCATCGATCCTCCGTCCTCCCTCTTATTTTTCCTTGCGAAAGCGTAATTAAGACCACGCCGTAGATGGCACCGCATGGATTACGCAAGCGACAGAGAAAAGAGAGATATCATTATTCTCTCCCGTGTGAGTAACGCGAATTATTCGTTAGCTCGAGAAAAGAAGGCGACACGAGTCTTCTTCGTGAAGATTTCTTTCCGTGCGTCGACTCCACCGCTCTCATTTATCCACCTCCTCGTTCATTATCGGGGCGGTGATTAATTTGTACCACACCACTTATTCTCTCACGCGTCACACGAAATTGCGAAAAAGTCGCGTAACCGGTCGTGGAAAATTACGACTCGAACGCGCGCGTCACGCTACATAAGTGCATGTGCGATGGTTGCGTAGTGACATTTACGACCATAATTGACGAATTAAAAGATTGCGATTGTATCTCTGTCATTTGCCGGCACTACTCGATTATGCAGTCCAATTATTATTTTACTTATTATATTATTATTATTATTGTTATTTTACTTTTCGATGTTTGACTTCTTTTTATTTGATAAACTTTTTTTATTTGATAATTAAAGAATTCGTCACGAAATAGAAGAAGAGAGTACATTTTTATTTGATAAAAAGTATTGTCTGTCCAATTTTCAATTCTAATTACAATCTCTATCTTGAATAAGAAATAATGCTGTTGGTGAAAAATTTATATTTTCGATTTCTGAAAATGTTTATCGCTGAAATTTACTTGAATATTTCCTCGCGATTTTTATTACTTTGCCTCACATTCAGTTCTGAATTGTAAAATGACTAAAAAGCCGCGGTTTAACTTGAATGCCTTCACGATTGCGTTAACGCGGAGCGGCCGCGTGAACGCAGCAA
This sequence comes from Cephalotes varians, assembly GCA_037157785.1. Classification (NCBI taxonomy): domain Eukaryota; kingdom Metazoa; phylum Arthropoda; class Insecta; order Hymenoptera; family Formicidae; genus Cephalotes; species Cephalotes varians. The sequence continues at coordinate 192,509 of JANQDE010000181.1, forward strand.
TAAATTCTTTTCGCGGTTACAATTTAATCGAGCCGCTCTGACGGCTTCGCTCGGTCAATGGAAGAGAAGAACCGCTTTCCTTCCGGAGACGCTTGGGGAAGCGGAAGAGGCCGGTATTACGGTAATGCCGGAAAAGTTGATTAAAAGTACCGAAGGGTAATCAGTTATTTGCATTTATATTAAATTAATGCATAAACTTTGCAAATTCTACGAGACTGCTCTTTTTTTCCTGAAGTAATTAAGAAAAAGAATTGTAATAAAAAAAGAGTTGAAAAGTTACGAGACGTATTAGTTGAAATAGCGATTGCATACATACACACACGAGAAGATATTTCTCCCAGTACAGTTCATAATTTCATCTCTCGATAGGGATTAAATTAGCAGAATATTCAACAAACCTTTAAGAAACTTGTATGTACGATAAATTCGTTTATATACGTAGATATTTTATGATCTTTTTTCTTAAGGAGGACGGTGAAATTTTGTGTGGTCTATAGTTGGTACATCTTCGAAGTTTTGTTTCGTTCGAAAGGCTGAATGGAATGCTCGATGGAAGGCTGAATATAAATTAATAGGCGAGAAATGTCCCGCGACTGACATTCCCGAATGAATGCGATGTATCGGTGTTAGCGATACGTGACCTCCAGAACAGGTTGCGACAGAGCCGAATGAGGCCAGAATCAGATCTCGTCGTGACTTTTAACGTCGACGAATTTTCAGAATTAATCGTCGATGATGCGGAACACGGAGCCATTTTGCCCGATCTCACTTTACTCCCGATTATGATTACAGTCTAATTTTGATATTTCAAATGTTTTTCAGGCCACGTCAAGACGTCGTTACTGACAGGAAGCAGTTTTAACGTCACATGGCATCTCGCCTATCCCCATAGGGTAAGTAAAGCTCCCACGAGTCTTTTGAGATTTTTTTATTGCGCTCTATACGATCTGTACGTAACAAAGCGAAATAACTGGATTTTGGAACGAATCTAGCTATTATATAAAGTTATCTAGTTATTTACATGTATATATAAAATCTTTAAAACATTTATTATTTTATTATATTTTAATAATATAATTCTAATAATATATTGTATTTTGTGTGTGTGCGCGCGTCTGTGTGTGTGCGCG
>JANQDE010000181.1:195378-207066 GCA_037157785.1 Cephalotes varians
AGAGAAAGAGAGACTTTTATGAACTTTCGTGGAAAGCATGGTCGGAAAAGGAAGCGTTGAGAATTGCAGGAATATCATATGTTATCAGCGAATAATAGGACGATATATCGTTTTCTTTTATTAGAATCTAAAAGAGAAAACTTTACGAGCTCTCGCAGGAAGTGTTATTGCGCTGCGAAGAGTTGAATCATATATGTTATCAATTATATCAGAAACTTGCGGGACCATATAAAAATCTATTTAGTAAACTTGATTTTATAAAACTTCTCAACTGAGAGAGAAACTTCTCTACAAATCTTCTGTACAACTGTACTTTACACAGCTCTGAATATAAATCCATCAAATCGGAAGGCTAACAAATCGTTAAAATCATTTAAAACGTCATAGACCAAAAGCAATAATTTATTTCGTGTTTCTAGCGAGTCGTTCTCGCAGCTCAAGAGAAATTTTTATTTTACCTTTCTTTCTGCACTCCCGACGCGTCTGCCGCAGTAAAAGCACGCAGATATTGTCACATAATAATAATAATAATAATAATAATAATAATAATAATAATAATAATAATAATAATAATAATAATAACAACAACAACAACACAGCAACAACCTCCTCATTGTTCATTAATCGCACCGTCAGGCAAACGAGAAAACGCTCGTCCGATGTGGTCGATAATCGCCACCGCTCGTTCGTATTCAACATACGAGCACTCGGACACTCGACGCCGCGCGCAGGACATCACGAATTTGTCTGCACGTGGTTCTACGAAAAGGAGAGGAGCATCGTGACAGCGACGACGACAATGACGACGTGCCGAGTGCTGAGCCGAAGAGGCTCTCTTCTCTCTGCCTACGCGCGCTCGTCGCTCAAGGTGACGCGTGCTGAATTATTCACGAGCGTGGTCTCCTCGTAGGCATGTAGATCTACGAGTAGGACGAATAGAGGCGGTATAGGGAGGCAGGGAGGCACAGAGAGACAGGCGAACAGGCGAGCGAGCAGCCTCGCACACGTAGACACGGTGCCTGGAGCGCCTCTGAGGTAGAACAGATCGGTATGCTGGGTACCGTAACTCGAACGTCGCCGATGACGATCGCTCGAGCACGAAGGCGTCGTCCCTCGCCTTCGGCTAACGTGCAAAACCCGTGATTTTCTTACTCGGCGAAGCGTGCGGCGAAACAGAGCGAACGTTCGTACGTTCTCGAAACGATTTTTGTCCTTGCAGCGCGATTATTGAGCGATATTTTCATTTTCTTTTAGATAAATGTAAAAATAAAGTGGAATTATCATGTTCCTTTTTAAAAAATATTAGATTATCTAGGACGTATTAAATATCATAATAGATATACGTGATAATAGAACAATAGACAATGTACACGCGAACCTTAAAAACTTAAAAAAACTGTGGGAAAGATTTTATGTTAAATTACAGACATTTTATGGCAAATAAAAAAAATAAAAAGAAAAGAAAATAAAATTCGTAAATAAAAGATTAAAAAGAATAAAATTTACAAATAAAAAAATCGATTTTAAATTAATGAAAAAATTATACTATAACCAATAATTAAAGATAAACTAAACCGGTCAAAGATCTTCGTACTAATGTTTCTTATGTGAAATTATATACATTTATTCACCAAACTGCGCCGAATTTTTCGCAACAAATTCTTTATAATATTCGGGGAGAAAAGGGATTAAGATGCTTGTTAACATCATTATTATTAAATTAATTATCAATTTAATATCGTGATATTATTATTCTTGTTCATCTTAAGACTGTGTTTCAAGATAAAAAATTTATTCGGTGCGCAATTTGGTGAACTTGATAAATGTATATAATTTCACATAAGAAACATTAGCACGAAGATCTAGCTTTGATCGATTTGAGCGATTCTTTAATTATTTGTTTTCATATATCGATCTATATTCTATTTGTTATTATACTATAATTTTGAAAACGTAATGAACAAAATGTTTAAAAATGTTTAATATCGTATTTTCCTTCTTCTCTGTTCTCTTTTTCTCTTTTCTTATCAATACATTTATTTTGTAAAAATATCAACAATAATCGCCGCGGAATTAAAAACGCGGAGGAAGAGTCGCTTCTAACTTTGCAAGATCTTTCTTGCAGTTATCCGCAGGAAGATCTCGTGTGAGAGAGAGAGAGAGAGAGAGAGAGAGAGAGAGAGAGAGAGAGAGAGAGAGAGAGGGGTGGAAGGTACACCCGCAATGAACATCGGATTACGCGCGTTACGACAGGACAGGTTGAAATCTCGGCGCGCGCGCGTGCAGTCGCGGCGGTCTGCAGCTCCCTTCTCCGCCGCCGCGAAAATATCTGTGGCACGAGAAAAATTCGACAATAATAACCGTGCCTACCGAGAGTGCAGGTGTGTTCGCCGTGCGAAGCGGTACCACGCAGCCGCGATTCTTCGCTTCCCTTTCTCTTCCGCGACGGCGGCCTCTCCAAAGAGGGGAAATATCGTCGTTTCGTCGCGATGACTACCGGTTTTCGTTCACGCGCGTCTTTTGCGCATCCACGCGAATGCTCGTCGCACGATAGGTGTCATATTATATTCAGAAAACAGCTATCAAATTCAGCGGCATGCAAACCCGACTTACGCTCGTTTCCAACGTAGATTAATTTTAATCTCGATTCAACTTATATCTTTTTCTAATTCTAAGAATCTAAAACAGGTATTGATTCGTGAAAAATAAAAATAAAAATCGTAAAATAAAAATCTGTATTCAAATGTTTTAAAATAAAAATTGGTGAATATGGCTTAAATGAAATTATGAAATACAATGAATGAACATAACGATTATGTTGAAAGGATTAAAAAGACTAAAGCCTAATCTACAATGGCTGTAAGATAATAGGCCGAGCCAATTACAGGGCCTAGCGGGCTCTTACAACCGCACCTTACAATCTTACAGCTTTATGTTACGGTCATTGTGTAGAGTAGCCTCAACTCTTCAAACACTAAAAGAACTCAAAATATCCACGTAGAAGTTGGGATAATCAAAACAATGTCGAGGCTACGAATTATCACAGATTTATAAAGATTAGCCACAATCGTGATTGCTGATTCTTAAAGAGAAATTACACGTTGTACACTTCGATTAAATTACAATAGCATCCGCGTCTCGATAATCTTTATGTTGCCGCTTCCTACGGACAACGGATCGGATATGGATGTTACTCAATAGTATTTATGAATTTACATCGGCCTGCATACGAGTTCACCACGCACTTTCTTAACGGTGCTTGGGACGCGACGATAAAGACGTGTCGCAACCGATGGCGCATATCAATCAGTCGACGCGCTCATTAGGTCCGCTGTCGTTATGCCGTTATTACTTCCGCGGACACTAGGGAGGTCTCGTGCCCTCCGTGAGTCGTGTCGCGCGTTCTCAATTCGGGACATGTTTCATAAACCGCCAAGTGGGTGTCGCAAGCGCGTGATTGCGAAGCGCGTTCACGAATAAATGTTAACAGAAATAACGTGCCTGAGAAGCGCTGCTCGCGCGTATGTCACGTAATGCAACTCCGTTTATCACTAATTATCGACAGGCGTCGCCATGGACGTGGTATTTTTGTCAAAATTTGTAATAACATAATGCCCACATAATTCCCACGTTTTTAGTTGTTAGCCATGGCTGAAAACCGAAATACTTGTCAAAATGAATTGAATTACAACTAAAATTTTGGAAATATTGCTTAAGTAAGATAGAATGATTAATCGTAAAATGATAACGCTAATTTAAAGTAATTGGTTAACATAGTTATTAATATACTTAACTAACACAAATTCAATGAAAAGTTGTAGAATAATGGCATTAGTTGTGCCAGTAAACTCAAAGCGGAGAAATTCTGATCCGTTATTGTTGATTTATCGAGAATAGCGTGGTCAATTGATGACGATGGAACGAATCATCTGCGATGTTTCTTGCAACTTAACAAGTTATAAGAAAAAAAATCGAGAAATCGGACGACCAGAATCCGCTTGCATCAATTCCGTCTATTGGTTATCAAAGCCATTCTACCGCGTTGTCTTGTTCTGAGAATGTGTCATTTATTGCGGAACTCGAAGAAAAAGTCATAAATTTAACGGAATGACATGAATGGGCAAATAGAAATGGATGGATGGATGGATGAACAGACATTCAGTTCACGGCTCGTGGAGTACATTCTTCATTTCCTAGATACGTGACAGACGCATCTACTCCGTACAAAAATATAATCTATACTTCTGTTAAACTTCTGTCTTTAATATTGAACCTCGCGTCTTTAATGTTGAATAGCGTGACAATTATCAAAATTCAAAATTGGATTTTGAACGGAGGAAAGATGAAATAATGCGACGAAGTAATGCACGATATCAATATTATTAATAAATAATAAAATGTATTAATTTATATTTATATTTAAAAATAAAGAAGGTTTAAATATATATTTTTTGTATAAATAAATATTTTTTTATCTACTTTTTACGTACTTTTTCAGGGAGGATTTCGCCTTCAGATCTTAGATTTTTACGACAGACCTCTGATCGACCTGACACCCATCACACAAAACAGCGAATTTGTCGAAAACGATGCCACGTAAGTGTGCGACGACGTGCCTCTTCTTGATTACTCGATTGAGCTTGACGTTTCCGATTTTTCAGGGCACAGAGCTATGCCGTGCAGCTGCCACAAGATTTCACCTGCACGGATTGCACCATCAGGCTGCTGCGGGAGGCCGAGGAATGGGGTTCCAGCTACAGATTTTGGTCGTGTGCCGATATCGACGTGAGTTTCTCGTGATTTCTCTTAGAAAATGTAATTTCTAATCTAATTAAACGTGACAGAGTAATTTAATTGACCAATGAAACGACGAAGAATATTGATGAAATTGAGTAGCATATTATATCGCAATGTTAGCAGACACTTTGCTTGGTATTAAACTAAAGCAACGAAAAAAACCGCAATTTAAAAAAAAGTTGTTAAAAAGAAAGAAACTCAGACAAAAAATATAAAAATTATCAAAAAATTATCATCTTAAACCTGCGGCATACAATGCTTGTTTTCTTGTTGGATTGCTGCGTTTTAGTAAATTACTAGAAATTCTGCCTTCTATTTGGTGGTGCAATTTTAGTAATTTATTAAAACGCAAGCAATCCAGTAGGAAAAAAAGCATCGTGTTCTGCAAGTATTAGACTGTTTTGTTATACACTGTCAATATAGAAAATCTATAATATACGTCAACTATAGATTTTCAATACTTGTAGTGAATATCACATCTTATATTGATAATTTCTCTCGGGCGGATAATGTGTGTGCGGTGATGGTAATGGTGCTGGTTTTGTGTGTGTGTGTGTGTGTGTGTGTGTGTTTAGTGTGTTGGTATTTTTTGTAATTATTATAATCTACAATTGCGACGAAAATACGAAATCATTAAAATTTATTTATTAATATATATTAATAATTTTTCTCAGATTGACAATATATTATCGTAATTGTAATTATTATAATCAAATCTATTATAATCAATCTAATCTATATCGCTGTACTGATTTTTTTAAGTCTTCTTTTGATGTCTCTCAGTTCACACAAAGTGTTCTAGTAATTATTCTCATAGATGAAATTAACGATGTCAATTTTCATAGCAGTTTGTGAAATTCCCTCTCCTCCCTCCATCTAAGTTCCTGTCCGAGTGATCTATAATCTTTCTGCTGATAGATCCATAATAGGAAGGACTACCGTGAGGATTGTAGCGGTCACGGACGTTACCTGTTAGGTAGATGCAGGTGCGACCGCCTCTACCATGGTACGAGGTGCGAATTTAAGGAGGAGTGCTTGGAAAACTTGGATTGTGGTACTCAGGGCACGTGCATCGACAATGGTGGCACGACCGCGCCTACCAAGCAGTGCTACTGCAACGCTGGCTGGTTCGGTCCGGGTTGCGCGAAGAGTAAGTTTCCCTTCGACAATTTCTCGTGTGCCGACGACCGCTTCTGGGATACTTATGCCGTCCCGCCGATCTCTCAATATCGACATCCGGTTGTAATTGAAAAAAAAGAGAAATATTTCGGAACTTTAATTCTTCTAATGTTAAATAAAAAAATGAGATATGATTAGCGTTTTTCATCTTTATATTTTTTATTTTATGTTAAATTAAATTTTTTAGATGACTCTTGAAACTAATCAAATATATAATATTGATATTCACATTACATCTATTAGCGATTCATAACAAAATACATTTCAATAAAATTTTTAAAATATTTTTTTCGTTATATATGTCAATTATATTGAAGAAATTAATTTTTTTGTATCTATTAGTATCTATGTTTTTAATTTCTTGTATAAAATGAAACTTATTTATATGTATGATATTATAGTTAATAACATATTAAATATTAAATTTATATTGTTATATTACTATCATATTCTTTAATTGGATGCATCAAAAAATTTATTCAACATTATTGAGATTTAACAATCAAACATGTAACTGTAAATTCCTGATCACGTTATCAATTAAAAACTGAAGATCCATTAGCTTTTTAATAGATCCTTAAAACAAAAGCGATTTAATAGCTGCCAGAGCATCCATCAAACAAAAAAAAAGGATTGAGAAAGCCTCAGGCCGTAGCAAGAGTTGTCTCAACGAGTTTGCGGTGAAATCGTCCGTAACAATTCTTCTTGCTTCATCGATGATTCCACTTTCAGGATCACCAGTGAAAAGCATTGATATAAATTTGGATGCGTACACGATGAAACGATTTTCCGATGATATCATATTTTACTGGCGGATCTTAAAGGAGAGCAAGGAGCTGGAGGGCATTCTTATGGCCAATTCTACAACATGGATCGCTATCGGATGGAGACCGAGTGATCTCGGTCCGACTTGCCGATCCTTCCCCATGATCAAAGATATACCCGAACCACTTCCACAGCCAGAACCGAAATCGGAACTAGTAGACAAATCGACGTCTAAACCGGAATCGAAACCAGAACCGGAATCAAAACCAGAACCGGAATCGGAACCGGAACCGGAGCCCGGCGTGGAAGGCGAAAAATCGATAGCAAAGAGACGATCGGCGAAGGCGGACACCACGATTTTCGGCGTAACATCGCGACCGGATGTCGATGTTACTGTGCAGACCAGTGTAACCTATCAAGTCAGCACGAAACAAGGTAGGATCTATTTATCATCTTGTATTTCATTATTTTCCGGAAAGAAAATAATTATCGATATTGCAAAATGTTTATGTCGCAGAGTATCTCAGGAAGTTGCAATAGATATTCCGCTACAACTGCCTTCAAATGTTTTTCGAAATTTATATTTTTGCGGCAATATTTTTATACGCTTACGAAGTGGATGTCTACATGTTCCTAGGAAGAGAAAACATATTTAGCGATATATGATATGCATTCGGAAGAATGTTTTTACTCCGTTTTTTTTCCATTATGTCGCGCATAAAATACACAATCATTAACACGCTATCGCTGCTAATTAACGTATTCCGACGTGTTATACGTGATTCGTGCAAAGTTCAAGGAGTTGTAATTACACAAATGACAGCCGTAAAAAATGACAATGCAGAAGTAATCCGCGTCCGAATAATGATACGCTTTGCGCAAGTGTTAGAAAACATGTATAATCGAATGTAAAAAATACACATTTTATGTACATACATGCATAATTTTTATTTCCAAGCTACAAATTCTATAAATGTTATTTAAAGATAGAATTTTTTCTTTGCAATTATTATAACGATATGTTAACTACAATTAACTACATAAAAAATTTTATGTTATTTTCATGATTTCAAGAATGAAAAAGGCAATAATTTGTGATGTAACTTTCGCAATAATAATATCTTTTGCAAAAGGTTTTTTTATTGATAATGAATTTTTTACACAGGCCGCAAGAGGAGATCTCCAAAATCAACCGTGGATTCTGCGCTTGGTATGTATTATGTATTTATGTCCAGCCCTCCGATGAGTCGCTCGCTTGTTCAGGAATTTAATAGCAATACGTAGATTTACCCGAGAACTCCCAGTAGTCTCTGTAACAATAGCCTCCTTTCGAGACACGACGCACGAGGTGATGGCCCCAATAAGTAGATAGTTCGCACGACGTACGATGCTTTGTTGCACAGGGAAACAGATCAACGAGTCCAGCGCTGTCACCGAGCCAGAAACCATCTCTGAGCCAGAACCCACTTCTGAACCAGAACCAAAATCTGAGCCTGAACCCAGCTCCGAATCAGAGCCGAAATCCGAGCCTGAACCCAGCTCCGAGCCAGAGCCGATATCCGAACCTGAACCCAGTTCTGAGCCGGAACCAAAATCCGAGCCTGAATCTAGCTCTGAGCCGGAACCAAAATCTGAGCCTGAACCCAGCTCCGAGCCGAAACCAAAATCCACACCAGAACCTCGCTCCGAACCAGAGCCAAACTCTGAACCAGAACCCGTCTCTGAGCCAGAACCCAGTTCTGAGCCAGAGCCGAAGACCGAACCGGAGCCAAAATCCGAACCTGAGCCAAAATCCGAGTCAGAACCTAGTTCTGAGCCAAAATCCGAACCGGAGTCTAATTCCGAGCCGGAACCAAAGTCTGAACCGGAACCCAAATCTGAACCAGGACCTAGCTCGGAACCGGAACTAAGTGTGGGTCCGAAGTCAGGAGCGACGAAAGGTAACAATTTAGGACCGATTTAACGCTTGTTTTCGCACATATCGCCACGCTATTATATCATTAACTCCTAAGCTACCAGAGATTTTTTGCTTTCTAATTTTTAATTATTTAATTTTTATTTTTGACATTCAATAAAAAAAAGAATTACGTTTATAATTCCATATTATACGAGCACATTACGTTAATGAAAACAAATTTTACGACAAATCATATAAAAATCTCTCGTAGTTGTACAACATCTCAACGATAATCAGTAGTATGTACATCTCTCATTACTTTCGATATTCGCGACTTTCACGATACCGTGTGGCCGCCAGTAAAAGTTTGCACTGGAACGCGAGGACCGCGACGGCAAATATTTGCCGTGAAAGCGTATTTGGCGTGCTGATAAAACGCGAGAGTAATCTATTCCATTTGCCGCTTCCACCGGATACCGATGATTGTAAAATGTTAATGCAACTGCTCTGATTCCGCATAAATTCCCATTGATTTAATTTCGCCAATTGCGTCTTTGCACGCAGCAGCGAAGAATAAACAACTGTATGCAGAGATAACGTCGATAACGCTTAACGCTTCACGTCGCTATACCACGCTCACCATAAGAATTTTATATTTTCTCCTGTAAATACCGATAACTTCCGGGTTGCAGCATGCATTACTTCGACACGAAATTTGCACGTGTCTCGATCTCTACCCGTCACGACTTTTCTCACGACACTGTAGGACACCATTTAACCCCCGCATTACCATAACATCGACTCATCTCACCCGGACGAATAATCGATCCCATGGGGCTGAAATGCACTCAAAGGGAGAAAACAGAAGCTTTTAAAAAACTTAAAGTGTATATACAAAAAATATTTCACTTAACAGGAAAATTGTGTAAACAGAGAAAATACAACTTTAAATTCTCGAACAATTTAAAAAAAATATTAGAAGAGACACGTACAAAATCTTAATTTCACTTTGCGCGAAAATGAGTCGCGAAGTTACAAAAAATTCAATTGAAGAAAGAACATTAACATTATCTGACGCATTTCAGTTCACCGTTCAGTTTCATCAGTTTCATTCTAGAATTATCATGATAATTCTACGGCAAATTTTCGCAATGTTCGGCTCTTTGTGTTAATTAAATTTATTCGCGCACGAAGCATCGTTGCCGGCGCCGGGACACAAGTATACGCCCAAGCATGACTTCAACCCTATGGATTGCACGGACATTATCATCGGCACGGCGCGAGGGACGAGTTACAGGATCGGCGATTATTACACGAGGGACAGGTCGACGCCGCGCAAGGATGCGTATTGGGACGGGAGGGATAGTCTGACGGCCGCGTTCGGCTATGAACGCGACGGCGTCACGACGATGCTCTTCCGCAGGAAGTTAGCCGCGAGCGAACCGACCGATCACGAGATTCGCGACGGGAATATGCAGGTGATTTGGGCGAAAGGTCAAGAGCCGGGTAGGTACATACATCATCCGGCTAGCGGGATCGAAAAGGCCAAGGTCAGTGTCAAAGACTTTTACAAGGTCGACGAGCTCAAATATCACGGCCATGGAATGCAGAGAGGCGCGGTCACCATGAATTTCTTCGGTGAGATCATCTGTTCAGCCTCCATCGTGTTTATTCTGAGATTATTGATGCCCACGTGTGTCTAGCACAGTGCTTAAAATTATAGATCGTATAGTAAATATCAATTCGATATTTCCTAGCAAAACTTTTTGCTTTTAAAGATTTTTGTCCGATCCTTCTGGATCTTTAATATTAATAATTTTCATTATACAGAAAAGATATTCTATTAATTTTTAAAATGTTTTTTTCTTTTATGACGCGTTCATTAAATATTTTATGCAACATTTAATAATATTTGGATATTTTAGATGAAGCTAAAAAGCCGGAATTCGCCGGCGGTGTAGCATCGCAAGATGGTACCTGCGGTGGCCAGTGGCGTTATCCGAGAAATTGCCTGCCGGAAAATGGCACTTGCGAATACGCTATACAATGGACGTATAAGAGTAAAAAGGTAATTTATCTCATATTTCCTCGGCATTCCCTTTCGTGCAAGCGCAGACAAGCCACTTTGACGAAACCGATATTATAGAAACTTTTCTTCGTAGGATCTGATAACGTTTGTAATCTCCACGACGAATACCAATATGTGGACCGGAGTTGGTTTTTCCGATGACAATAATATGGTAAGAATTTATTAAATAAAGAGACAAAAACTTCGTCTTTTGATAATCTATTTCGATGTTCGATGTCCTTTTAATTGAATCTAAAATTAAATATAAAATTTGATAACTGAGAAAAAGAACTACCATTTAAATGAATTCGATTATATCAAATCGTTTCTTTTTGAAAAGAAATGTGTCACGTAAACAGAAAGATCTTGAAAGATCGGAGCTTGAAATTTTTATATAATAGGAAAAAGTCGTCATTACTAACATAGATGTTCTAAAGCGACATCCTCTTATTTTTCGAAATAAACATTACATTTTATTAATATTAATGAAAAAAATATGATCTGTTTAGATGATTAAAGAAATAAAAATCCATAATTCGTATTAAGATTATACGGTAAAGAACGGTTTTGCTGAAATATCTACAAATTTAACTAAATACAGATCTGAAAATTTTGTTATCAAAATAATTATGTAGGACGCTCAAAATGATTGCTAGAATGTCAAAACTTTTTGCAATCATTGCTCATCATGTTTTCTACATAATTATTTTGTTGGGTCCAACAAATTATTTTCAGAAATGTATACAGGGTGGCCCGCATAAATGTTTACAGCTGGATATCTCGAAAACTATATCATCGATTTTAATGGTTGAGATCTTAAATTGTATGGTATTAAAAGATCTTCAAATGTGAATGGAAGTTCGTTTCAAAACTTTAGTTGCTTTGTTGGGGCAAAAGTTAACATAACAATTTTAAATGGAAACCTGTATATGAAATTATATTTTTGGATTCTACGAAAAAAAACAATTAAGTTTTATTTGAA
>JANQDE010000181.1:216336-239682 GCA_037157785.1 Cephalotes varians
TGCGTGCGTGCGTGCGTGTGTGTGTGTGTGTGTGCGTGCGTGTATGTGTGTAATACTCATGTATTATTATATCTGAGTAATTTATTAAAAAATTATTATTTATTTATTAATAAATTAATTCCTTTATTGTATCATACACAGAAAATAGAGATAAAATTTTAATGTCATCTTGAGAATTTTTGTGAAGTAATGTACACACATACACACGCACATACACGCACGCACGCACTCAAATCGTGCAAATTATGATGTCGGGAAAAAATAATATGCATGTATACACTATGGCACAAAAATTTTAAAGATGACATTAAAATTCTATCTTTATTTTCTGTGTATGACATAAAGGAATTAATTTATAATTTTTCAATAAATTATTCAGATATAATAATACATGAGTGATGGCGACAACTATTATTGCAGTTATATTTTTAGGATGTTGTCCTAAATATTCTATAATAACCGAGAAACACATACGACAACCGAAGAGACGCGGACAATTTATATATATTCTGCTTTTGTAGAATAAGTTCATTTCTACGTGAATTATCCGAAATCATTTGTTATTGTGTTTTTTATTAATTTTTAGAATCTTCAAACATAAAATATTTGTCGCATATTTGATAAGAAAATTGAAATTTTGCTGTCTATAATAAAGTATGACGTAAGATATCGATTATTAAACGATTAAAGACATGTGATTAATATAATGATAATTAATGAATCCTTCGTGAGAATTTGATGTGCATATAGTTGAATTTTATATATATCCGAAACGGATTATTAATTAATCATAAATATACAGGAACGATTTAAACATTATAATAGTGAGATATATTACTATTACAAAAATAGCATAAACATTTCATGTTCTTAACTCTTGTAGATGATAGTTAATGTTATCAGTTTTAATAGAATACGCCTGATAAATAATGCAATAAATATTAATTCCTATCCAGAATATATCGAGAAGGAAAGTGAATGAAATAATAATTATATAATACAATAAAGCATTAACTGAGAGTTTTTTCGAGGCAGAATATCAGTTATCAAATATTATCACATGTCGAGAAAAGATTTCAGATATAGGCCACGTATCTTCGTAGAGGTGTAAATACTTGACTTATTAATTTAATCGATAATCGATATTTAGCTGTTTATCTCAACAGACTCGAGGAATCCGCAGTAAATACGTATGTAACAAACGTGATAATACGATAAAATATTAAATATAAGTGTAGATGTAATAATGACCAAAAATACACTAATCTTCTTAATGCACAGTCGTACCAGCAACTGGAAATTTGAGAACAAATAGCACCTCAACTATGTATTATAAAATTTGTGTGTGTGTGTGTGTGTGTGTGTATGGCGCGTGCGCGCGCGAGCGCACGTATATGTGAAAACGATAAATAAGTTATATAAACTAAGAAAATATAGTAGTATTAACTAATATAATCATTAATATTAAATTAAATATAGTAGTATTAACTAATATAAACATTAATATTAAATTAATACATATACACGGAAAAAAAAGATAAGTTGCAGTAGCAATAATCTATGTGGTAGTTAAATTTCAGATTCCATTACATATATTCATAAATTTTAGCATTTACATATAATTCTTCCAGGAATTATTATATTCATTTCCTAATTTAATTTTTGTATAAAAACTGTACTGTCGAGATATCTCTCATTTATTTTCTTCAAACTCAAGGAATCATTTTATTAGAATATTAGAGAATATTCTCATAAGACTGCATAAGGCTCTATTCTATTTTTTATTTACGAGAAATAATGGCTGCCTCCATGGTTGTATATTGCTCGTTTTCATTTCAAAAAAATATTTGTCTAAACTGGAAGAATGTTATATTTGAAGTCTATATAAATGTATAATTATTTAAATATTAATAGTATACAATTAATAATATACGAGTATATTGACTATATTTTTATTTAAGTACTACTTTCGCTCTTATTTGTAAAATTAGTTGTAGGTACTTAAATTTCATTGTCAAAAATATAGTTGCCAGAACTATTTTGTTTTTTTTTTTTTCAGTGTAAAAATAATGAAAAACGTCACATTGTCATGTAGAAAAAGAAATGTATACGGAGTATTATAGTAAGCTCTGGTCTACAATAGGTGTAGTAAATCTTAAGCCGTAAAAAAGTGACCAATCGATTGTTCTTCTCACATTCGATTATGATTGGTCAATTTCTATTGTAGACCGGGGCTAAAACTTTATAATGAAATGGAATGATAAATTCCTTTTTAGATGAGTTAAGTGTAATTTTCAAAATTATCAAAATATATGACACACACATCTCATAACACTACGAACCGAAGTCTATCGAGAGATGGAAAGAGTCCGGACTGTCGGAAGTGCATTTGTAATCTCCCTCGTGATTCTCGGTCGCCTGGGTCGCCGAGAGATTGCTGCTGCCGGCTTCGCTCTTTGAGTAGACAACCAACTGACCGCTGGACAACTCAGGTTCCAGCGTCTGGCCATTTCTGGTCCATCTAATGTGATCATCGTCCTTCAAATCGTTGCACTCGATACTCCAAGCTTGCCCCTCGTGCACGATCCTCGGTCCCATATACGTCACTTTTATTGAAAAGAAAACCATTCAAGTTTTTATACAAGTCAGAACGAACTGTGACGAAATATAATTCTATCCTTAATTTAGTTAAATCGATAATAAGTTAAAATGGATTGTTATTAATAAAGCAAAGCTAAATACGGTCTAGACTGGATCTTAATGCCTAATAATATTTCTATGTAAATTTAAATACATTTTTTAGTTCGTGAATTATGGGCCGATTACTACCGGATTTGAAAAGCAATTCTAAATTGAAGTTAGAATAATAATATCATCGGATAAGCAAGAAAATTCCAGGTTCAATTCCTGACTGAGGTAATATTTTATGCAATAAAATTTCTTTGCAATGATTTTCTGGTAGCCATGTTGAAATTTGACGACATTTTAATTTGTGATATTATTATTCTAATTTCAGTTTAGGATTGCGTTTCAAGTCTGATCGGCGTGCAGTTTATAAACTAAAAAATTATTTAAAGTCAAATAATGTAAATTTAAATATTTTTTAATTTTTAAATATTTTTCATTTTTTAAATATTTTTAAATTCATATTATTTGACTTACCATATTTGACTGTGCTTTATTAATTTTAATTAAGTTGATTTATCAAATCATTTTGCAAGTTCTCTTTATAAAATTAGGAATGATAAAAAAAAAATCATTGTCATATTATCCTAAATTAGCTTTATACATCATTTTTATTCAGAAAGAAAATGTTCAAACTTATGTATGAGTCAAAGAAAGTATGAAGAGATAGTTCCATCTTTAATTTAATCAAGTTGATTATCAGTTAAATTTATTCTTTTTATAAATTGTAAAAATTTTTAAATAGCAAAAAAAAGCATTGCCAAATTATTCTAAATTAGTTTTTAGCCATTATACATTAGATAACGAAATAGGAATATGGAATTATATGTTATATAAATTCAAAGCTTTTTATAATAAATAGAAATAACAATATAACGTGTTTTATAAATAATTTTTAATAATAATAATATTAATATTATTAAAAATTATTTATATAATATTATTATTAATATTATTAACATTATTTAATAATATTAATTTTTATAAATAATTGCGTTAAATAATTATTATCTCGCTGTTTATAACAGAGAATATTAGACTCGCCGTTTCAAAGAAATGCATTATCTGTTATTCTTTGTGTATGTGCGACTGTAAAGAAGTTACAGTCACGCATAAACTGATATTCGCGTAAACGGCTAATTTTGGATATGACAATTTTTGAAAGTATTTAAGTTCGCGCTAGATAAAAGGCAAGGTAAAGTGCTGAAAAATTTTTATCGTGTACAAATGCACCATTATTTTAGTCATCATTGTAAGTCTGTGATTCTCTGTTCAAGGTAATATTGATCAAATATTTTCTCAATGGAGAAATTCTGTGTTACAGTCATCCGTCAATTCGTCAATATTAAATATTCCGATTCGCAAGTCGGATCAACCAATCTATTTCCGTCTCTAGATTAAACTGTGAAAATCTCGAGCGTCATACTTGCGGGTCGATCGATATTAAACTTCGAAAAACTTGATAGACATGCCTCACAGAAAACAGACGTGAAATATATTTGTTCTTATCTCGAATGCGAGAGAAAACGATTTAAATATCGATCGTCTGCACCCGGGAAACATATGCATGTTTACGTTTTAGCGAGCTCGGTGCGAAAATGCTTCTCTCGGTTGTTGGTTTTTAGTTATCGGTGTGGGATGACCACACAAACTATCGATCGCACATGTATAATCAGTTAATTAACCGAGCGAATATACCGCATAGCAATGTAAACTGAAATTCTTTCGCGTAAAAGACAATTAATGGCAATCTAGCTAATTGCTCTCGGCAATATTCGTGAACAACTGCTGCCTGCGAGTTTCGCAATGAATTATTCCCTCAGACAACACGTAACAACGCATAAAGAAATTAGTTTTATATTAATTAGATCCTTTTATTAAATTTGTTTTAATATGTTGTTTGATATTCGAATTATCTCGTCATTTTCACGAAATATTCTAATATCTTAACCATTTCGAATTCAATTTTTAAAAATTATTAAAAATATTCGAAAGAAAAAAACATTAATTTCAAATTCTATTAAATTAAAATTAGTTTCTTGTGAAAAACTAATTTTATGTTTCTTTATTAATTCGTTTTGTTAGAATAATTCGTTGTTGATTCCTTATTATCAAATTACATTGTAAGATGGGATAACTTTGGCCCGGTCAGGATAACTTTGATCCAAAATTTGAAAATATTTATTTCTTATATTGTTCCAGCAGATGCTCGATTTAATTGATTTTGATATAAAAATGTAAACAGCATTAGTTAGAAATTATTAGAAATCTTCTAATAAGAATCACGAAACAATGTGCTGAATCAAGATTAATGCTCATTTTCAACTATGTAGATTAACTAGAATTAGAAAAAAATGAAGAGTAAATTAAACCGAAATTAAAGTTAACATTGGTGAAAATAGGTATCAGTTGGTTTGACGTCATTTTTCAGCTAAAATCAGAAGTAGCCATACCCATAGCGCGGAATTTAATTTCTAATGTGGTGTTTCAGATAAAAGAAATAAGTTATATAATTAATGAACTTTTATAAATTTTTTATATTTTATGCATTATTATATATTATTTTTCTATTAAAACTACTAAAAGGTCGTTTTATCATTATATTTTTACACGCATTTAAATACAGCAAACCTTTTAAAAATTTTTATTTTTAATTTTTAACAATCAGATATAAAATTGCACTATATATAAACAAAATTTTTCTAAATGTGTTTTAATATTTGTAATGTAAATATTATTCATATTTCATATTGTCTGAATATGCTCCATTTATGTAAAAATATATTAAATGTTGCTTGTTGTCTTGGTAAAACTGAATGTTAAAAAATAATTTCATAGAGATACGAAATATTGATTTGACCTCTTCATCGTTATATTGGTTACCTATTTTGCTCTTTATTATAGCAAAAGACTTTCATAATTTTTTCTTGTTAAAGTGTTACCTTTTATAAAATACACACACACACATACACACACATCACATAAAAACTATTCTAACTATAGTTGAAGTTATTTTAAAGTACAGACACAGCCATGCTAGCGTGGTAATCATAAATCGTACTTGTAAAATATATTGTTAAAGTTAATCTACTATCTACTAGTTTACTGAAAAATGGCAGCTCCAATCAAAATTGGGAATTGTCCAATAAAATATAATTAATTATTTTGACAATTGTAATAATCTTTCGACTTTTGAATATATATATCTTAAACTAAAAGTTTCTAAAGTCCAATAAATATGTATTTTTTATACGTAAAGACTTATAATAATATAACATAATTAATACATAAAATTTTTTTCAAATCTTGTCCAATCTGATGAATATAATATGCCTTTGGATAGCTTTAACCTTAACAATTTGGAGGTAACTTTGATCTAATTTCAATTCTCTTGTTATCTTGTTCTTTTGTTATCTAAATTTTGTTATTCTTCTATGTTGGTTTCTTTTTTTATAATAACTAGACACTACAGACGCGCGCTTCGCGCACGCTATTTAGTTTTTTATTTTTTACTCTTTTTATTATTTTTTTAAATAAATTGCAATAATAACCTTCTATTAATGCACATGTCTATAAATTGTCATTTGCTAACTCCACGATGACAGCTGCTCACGAAGTTAGCGCAGAGAGAGAACCAATCAACATTGCGGAAAAGCKGCAACAATACTTYGATATATGCGAGTATCAATTTAATATCTCCTTTTTTAGAAAGAATAAATTGCAATAATAACCTTCTATTAATGCACATGTCTATAAATTGTCATTTGCTAACTCCACGATGAGAGCTGCTCACGAAGTTAGCGCAGAGAGAGAACCAATCAACATTGCGGAAAAGCGGCAACAATACTTTGATATGTGCGAGTATCGATTTAACATCTCCTTTTTTAGAAAAGATGCTAATCATCAATTTCGAAAGATTTTTTAAAAGAAAACCAATTTTTTTTTTTATTTTTTACAAAGTATTGCCATGTAATCCAAAAAAGCAGCTGAGTATTCGATTAAAATTTCCAGTCGACTTTTTGTTTCTAAGATTGATAATTTTAATATGACCTAGTTTTGTAATCACGTAATAATTGAATAAAATTTTCTTTCCTGAGTATTTGCTTCTGTAAATATTTCTAATCTCAAATCTCTAAGTTTATTACATATTTTATGCATTACTAATATTTATTTTTTATTATAACATTGATTCAAGGAATGTCATTCTCAAATCAGTGAAATATCAGTCTTAAAAAAAAATCAGTGAAATAATTAATCTTTAAAAAAATTAAAAATATTAGTTGCAATTATAGCAATTTMTTTATTATAGAATAGGAAAAAATATCAAAAGTAACAATAAGTTTTTTTTTAACAGTATCTTATAAATAGAAAAGCATTAAATTTTAGGCAAAAGTTATCCCATGCTACGGTATCTAAATATTTATGTAATATACACAAGTCGAGAACTTTTGAACAGACAGTTCGAAAACTCTCCTCTCGGCAAAGGTGTCATGCGTTGATGACGAATCAGCAGAATTATACTAGCGTGATGACATACGCGTGCGTGTGTGCATGTAAGTTATATGCGTCATAGTAGTTTCAGTGACAAATAATGACGAAACACGGTCTCAAAGCATGATCAATAAGAATATTTATATATATAATTAGAACGCAATATAACTAGAATATATATATATATATAATTATATATATATATATATTATATATATATAATTAGAACGCATAATATAATTAGAACGCAAATCGTTATTTTCGAGTCGCGACGCGATGGTCAAAATAAATTTTGATGGCATCACTAATGTCAACCGAATAAATTGAAGCGAAACTTATTTTGATCAACACTTGATAACTAGCACGTTAACGTCAGAAAACTATCTAATGAACAAGAAAAAATTCCGAGAACAGATCGTTGACGTATTGCATTGTTCAATTATTTTCATCGCAGAGAATTATTCTCGGTACCGTTCAATATCCATTTTAATTTTCATGGTACAGTTTATAAATAATATTTTAATATTTTTGAGAAGCTCTTTTTAAATTTGCTTATTATATTACAATAAAAATAAAACTGAATATTTCGAAAAATTAAATTCTTATAAAATACATACATATAATAATCGTTAATAATTCTCTAATACCTCTTAAAGATTCTTTTTTTAATTTGGTCATCTTGTAATTTTCCGTTCATTAATTACATTGTTTAAATATATTATACTTCAGTATTCGTTCATAAAAAAATTACGAAGACAACTATCGAAGCTCAAAATCGATATTCGTATATATCGCATATTATTTGATTTCGCCGTAAATCAATTTCATCGTGTTCGTACAAATCTCGGTTGCTTACCCGATGCGAACTTTCGGACGATAATCAACTGAGTAGCGTTTAAATGGCCAGTATCACGAATATAGTGTATCGTAACCGCGAATCGTAAGTGGTAATCAAACTATAATGTTTTGCTAACTGAACTAACATTGATTCCTGTTACTGAATTACTCCGACCGTTGCTCGATCGCGTGATCACTGCTGAATAATTTTGTTGGTATTTTGATTTTTTTTTACGTTCCCCCAGCGAAATCCAGTCGAATCCGATAACAGAGAGGGGAATTGTCCGGCGGACTGACACGGCGTTCAAATGTGAATCGGCGGGGCATGGTAACTCCGAGAAAATCAATAAACTACGAATGTTATTTTAAGTCCGCTTTCACGACGGCACGCAGCTAAAAATCTACAACACGAGGTTCGCGAGCCAGAAGACGAAATGTCACTGAAACGACGAGGAGCCCTTAATCACTTAATTTATTCTTCCCAAAGGATTCTGAGGCGCAGCTTGTCGTTCGAATCGAACCGGAGAAATTCCGAGAAAGAATCACGCGTGACGTGGTTCTGGAATAAGCGATTAGATTCTAGATGAATGACATTTAAAACGAGTTGAGTTCTACAGTCGAAGGATTCTTCGTAGTCACGATTCGCATTCACAACGCGTGACTGTATCAGGCACAGCTCGCACGCAAAGAATTCTCACAGAAGGGAAAAACAGTCGTGCAATTCCTGTAATTTTGTTTCCAATTAGAGGTATTTTTCGTGCTATTCATTCGTTTCGTTTCATCTTGCATTTATCTGTTGTTAACTGTGGATGATAGACTCTCGAAATGAAAACGTGTTTTTCTCAGTTTGCAACGATTCTCGATGTGCGGTTTGTTCATTGAAACTTCGTGTCGTAGTGTTGCATTTTTGAGTGCAGTAATAAAGGCAAGATGTGACACACTTTTGGAGTATTCCTAGACTAGCCTTCTCGTTTCGAAAAACATAATCTTGAACGTGGCCTCCTCTGTGTTCCGAACGCGTCGCGAAGACTATGGGATCCGGCATTACGTTAGGAAACCGTAAAAATAGATGCATCCTTGCAGGATGAGACGCAAGCGTTTCTCATCTGGTGTTCAAGAATAGAGACGATTCACCCAGACGTGATGGGATATCACGAGCTAGTCAGAGGAGTTATGTATTACGAAAACAAATTAATATGTACTCGAGAATACTGTCTTTTTTTAATAAAATTTATGATAGTATATTTTCAAGTATAAAATACAAAAAGAAGATTCATTAATTTTTATCAATACTTCAAGCTCTTCACTTGTCACCTCTATCTCAGATTGTGATGTCAAAAGCGAGAAGATACACAATAAAATTCTTGCAAGATATATTAAAATATGTTTTAATAAAGTACTGCAATTGATAAATGTTTAGGAAAATTGTAGAATATGTAGAAACGTAACAAATGCGTAGACGTAAAATGTATATTAATAATGTAATACACATAAATGTATGATATATAAAGATATAATGTATAGTATTTAAGTGTAATTTTTCTGGCTTTAGGAGATGCATATAGGGGTAATATAGGTTTTGGAAACGCGAGTTTTTTGATAAAGGTATGGATGGATGAGTGTTTAAGATTTTATATCTGTAAACCAAGTCCCTCTTTTTCTTGGCTTGTATATTTTTTGCAAGACTTTTGAAGAAATAAATATTTTATTTTTCATCTGTATACAATACAATTGATAGAATCGACGATAGTAAAATATATTAAAAACTCTCTTTATTTTAAACGAGAATAGACTCATGACCGATGAAAACACAACAATTAATTAACTAAGGCGCCAAGCGGTCAAAGCTAGGTCTTCATGCTGAAATCTCTTATGTGAATTTGTATACATATCTCAAGTTCAACTGCGCGCCGAATAAATTTTCGATCTTAAAACACAGTCTTAAGATGAACAAGGATAGTAAATCACACTATTAAATTGATAATCAATTTAATAATAACGATGCTAACAAGCATCTCAATCCCTTATTCCCCCCGAATATTGTAAAGAATTTGTTGCGAAAAATCTCTTTATTTTGTTAATTAATAAATAACATCTAAAAATGAATTATATAAAAATGAAATGTTTACAGTTATCAAAATAATATAGAAATAAATATTAATTCCTTTCTGAAACAAAAAATATAGTTTTCAGTATATTTTATAAATCTATCGACTGCAAATGTTGTTTTATTGAAAAATATTTTTATTTGTACATATTTTGCAAGAATTTTTATTGTGTATTTTCTGACGTTACAATCTAAAATAGTAGTGACTAGGAGTTTCAAGATTCGAAAATTCTTGTAGGTCAAGTTTGTTGACTTCTTTCAATCCTTTGATTTCCAGTATCCACGTGTTGTACACGATAGAAATAACGGTCTTTCGAAGATGCGCGATCTGTCTGCAGCTTGATCTTCGAAATCTTTAATAATAAAAATAAGTAATATCAACAAAATGTTCACG
Source organism: Cephalotes varians (assembly GCA_037157785.1). Lineage (NCBI taxonomy): Eukaryota > Metazoa > Arthropoda > Insecta > Hymenoptera > Formicidae > Cephalotes > Cephalotes varians. Next base: position 226,851 of record JANQDE010000181.1, read on the forward strand.
CAAAATCACGATAATCATGTTTTCTGACGGGATGGCGCCGATTCTGACTCGATTCGAGACGAAATGATACGTCGTGTCTCGCAGTTTACGGATGTAAAAATAGGCGAACCACGCAAGCTATTCGAAATTAAGTTTTGAGCGTCTGGCACAAACGCAGGTAAGCAGTCAGGCAGACAAACGTGACGTCGATCTCCCTCTTTGTCTTTCTCTGACGTTGATCTTCTCTTGTATATATCAGAGTTGCTGTCTATAACAATCCCCTCGGTGGACAGATACTAGATATGGGTTACCATTCATGAGAAATGTCGAGTTTTCTAGGTGAACGAAAAACAGGGTCGATCGTTGCGCAACGAAAGTTGCTGCGGCTAATAGTTCACCGTTGTCCTCCACCTCGACCCGGTCGCGACTCGCCGCATGATACGCGGCTCTCTTTTCGCGTCACGATTTTAAAAGTGATCTTCGCGATCGTTCGTTGCAAAACATCGCGATATATTCCACACACGCGCGTGTATGCGGAGGAGTATTGGATACCGAGTTGACAGAGATACTTAATCTTTGGCAACGGCATCTCGCGAGTCTTTCATCGTGAACGTCCGCGCGATGACGTGAGCAGTTATTGCCGCACCGATTATTATCACTGATAAAAAAAAGGAAAAAAAAAACGCTCTTTGCACCTCCGATATAGGAAAAAGATCCAACAAGATAATTTCACCGATATAGAATCAAGGAAGATATGACAAAAAGTTTTTTTTATTCTTTTCCTTTCGCTCTTCTTCTCTTTTCTCTTCACATTTATGGGTCATCTATAATAGATGTAGTAAGCCGTAAAAAATTGACCAATCGATTATTCTCACATTCGATTGTGATTGGTCAAATTCTTACGGCTTACTACACCTATTGTAGACTCATTATATTTTCTTAACATTTTGAGCCAGTCTCACGCCCTCCGGTTAGCTTGATCGGCTGATTAACCGTGATTGATCCATTTTGATCAACGACAAGTGCAATTGGTTAATTCCAATAATACGGAATAATCATTTCGGATTGATTAACCCAACTAGAGATGATGAGACCGACCCTTTGTCAACGAATGCGAATTACGTTCTGACTAAGAGCTGAGCACAACATAATTTTTGTAAATCTTGAAAATTCTCTTTCTCTTATATTATTTTTTTTAATATCGCTTCTTCAAATTAATTAAGAATCACAAAGTCACAAAAGAGCAGCGTGGAATAAGATAGATAGATAGATGTACCCATTTAGTCGTTCAGTGATGGATCGTGAAATTGGTAGATCTATCCGAACAGTCGGCGAAATGTTAATATTTGATGAAAATGGTTAATACTCTTTATATCAAAAATATCGTATGTTAAATCGACAATAAATACTCTTTTACAATGCTAAAGATAAATAAACATCCCGAGCTATCAAAAATTTCAAATGTTTTAATAAGAAATAAGTAATAAATAGACAAGCGTCCTAAACAGTCGAGACTCTTAGTATGTAGTGAATCTCTTAGTACCTAATATTTTTAAAATTTTAAATAGAATTTTAAATATTTTTCAATTTTATAAACTGCGCGTCGATTACTGTTGGACTTGAAACGCAATCATAAACCGAAGCTGGAATAGTAATATTAAATAATAATAATAAACTAAAATTATTAGGCACCAAAATCTAGCCTCGACCGTTTAGATCGTGCTTCTTTACTTATTTGTGTTATTTATGACGTTCTAGTTTAAATTATTATTGTTCTAACAGAACTTTCAAATATTTGGAAAGACAATAAGTGCTAGACAGTAATGCAGCTTTAAATGAACGTTGATAGCTAGAGGCAATCGATGCATATCAGCTAGAGCTCTAAAATGTTAATATTCAAAAGATTGATGCGGAATTAACGACCGTAAACGTCCTGAAGATACGAAACACGTTGGTGAAATAATTTCACACTCATTATTTATCACAGAGTATCCATTATATTATTCTAATATCTATTACTCCACATTATGTTGTATAATTCTATATTACTATTACAAATAATATGAGTTATAAAAAAATAATGAAACAATAAAGTTCCAAATTATCAGGAAATAAAGATTGATTAGAACGACGCTGAAGAGGTGCTTGCGATGGGCGCAGCATGTCGTGACTCGCGAGGATGTTGCAGCATTATCGACTAAACTTTTTTAGAACGCGTACCGTCGGTGTCGATAACTCTCATTAAAGCGACCTAGAAAGCGACCCCTTGCCGCGAGATATTCAACAAACCGCAAATTACGTTAATAAACGCCCCCGTTAACGCCTCCGCTTGGAAACTTTCTGTTCGCCCGCTGCTGAATCTCATTATTAAAATAAGTGCGTCCGACACTCAAAGAAACAACTATTAATATACTCATCGCATTTTACGTATAAAAATCATTACGTCACTTTGCACTTCGAAGGTAATCTCAGGGATAAAATGCTTCTCCGAGATCGTGTTTCTTTCATTTTCTTCCTTTCTTGAATAAACGAAACATATAGAGGAAAGCGGAGTGGATTGTCACAGTTTTGATTAGCGATTTTTAGAAAAAAATAGATGTAAGATTTTAAAACATCATATACGTTAAAATACACCTACATCTCTTAGATATTAAAAATATATATATATTATTATTAAATATATCATTCTATAAATAAATATTTATTTAATTTTAAATAAAACTGTAAAAATGTGACAATTAATCTCATACTCGGGATGGATTGTCACACGTTCCAAGATTGATAGTTACATATTCAGGACTTTTTGCAATAATCACTTAATGCACGGTAATTCATATTAAATCTTAATGCGACTTGTCGGATAGATAAATTATGTATTTTCACTGCTCTAATAGCTTCCGAAATAATATCTGGCGGAATTTTATCTCTATATTTCTTTCTTATTTTTGTATCATAGTTACGACTTTCTCAAAGAATAGATAGAAAAGCTTATTTAGGATAATCTACCCCAGATAGTCTTTTTTAATAAGAGATTATATTCACAAATTTTGTTACAGTTCAACCACAGCCAAAACTTATATTTAAGACATGCTATTTTCTACGATTGCAGTGAAATTGCGATTGGTAAGGCCAAAAACTAATAAAAAAGACAAATAGAAGATCAGAAAAATTTACTCGCCAACTTCATTGTCTTAAAAGTTGTTAGTAATATACGATGCTTTTGACGCAAACCATTTTACACCATAAATTATTACATCAGCAATCTACAGCATCTACAGTATAAAAAAGAGAATTTTCTGGCATATATTGATTGAGTTATAAGCTTTTTGACAATCAACCCTGTATGACAATTTGCTCCGATCTCCTCTACTCCGGGGGAAAAAAAGATCTATTATAACTTAGCGCGTTTAAGCTCTAATTACAGTCGAATATGAGGAGAATAATTGATTATGTTTGGTCAGTTTCTCTTACGGTTTAAGGCTTACTGTATTTATTGTAGACTGGAACTTAAACACGCGAAGATAAGTTATAATAGATCTTTCTTTTCCCAAAAGTTTCCGAACTTTCTTCGTACGAATGATATTGATGGCATCATCTATATAAATAAGGTTGCACTATCTTCATTGAAGTTTCGTTCACAAATTCTGTAAATTGAGTTGAGATCCCTCTAACAGTTTTACCACAAATATAAAACCAACAATATCTTTGTGACACTCGTCGAGAAATCATGATGGAACAAAGAGCAAATATCGTAAATTTCTCTCTTTCAAATCTGTTCTTAATCGTGCCCCATATTCACCAGATTTGGCACCATGTGACTATTTTTTGTTCTCGAAGCTAAAGGGAAAACAGTTCGATACTATTTTGGACATCTAGAAGGCTTCGATTGAGATCATTTCGACCATCTCAAAGGAAGACTTTTAACGGAGTCTTCTAAAGCTACACGACCGTTATAAACATTGTATTTCTTCGGAAGAAATGTATTTCGAATGATTATAAATAAAAATTTATAATTATTACCTTACAGAGTGAATTTTAATGAAAATTCGAAAACTTTTGGGACACACCGTGTACGTTTTGTTTGAGAGAGTTTTCATTCAAGAAAGGAAGAGAACGAAAGAAACATTGTAGACCAGAACTAATGTGCGATCGCGTGCTACATTTTGTGCATGATCAACACGTATTACACGAGAGTCGAACGAGAAAGTCAAACTTTCGGTTTTACCGGAAATTTCTTCAAAGTTCTTCTCCCGAATATGAATTTTGATAGACGCTCGAGACGCTAGCGTCATAAATATTAGTGGTCCACGAAGAAAGATCGTACCAAGAAAATCCGCTGTTTACGCATGTACGTAAACGCAGCACGTGGAAATTTTTAACGCAGCCCGACGAAGTCAGTCGAAAAAGCAAATACACGTATATCAGTTTAATGTCCTTACGCGATAAAATCGTAAACGTTATCTCCGTATAAACAAAAAAATATCCATTGCGCGCAAGATAACTGCTGATTTATATCTGCATTTTCATCTGTCTCACATTGTTTGATTTCCTCTAGCTTTGATAATGTTAGAACGAGGAATTCAGGTTCAGATTGCAGGTTCTCGCAGAAGAGAAATTAGAATTAGAAAAATTATTCCGATCGCTAAATTAATAAAACTCAACAAACAATTGCATAAAAGTATACAAGTGCTAATTTTTTTTAATTTTTCTGTTAATCTTCACTTGCGAGATGTGCAATGTAGATTTAATAAAATAATAATAAGATTATTAGCAAAATCTAAAAGATATTAAGATAAAAGATATTACTAATTTTATACACTTATTTACAATCGTTTTGGAATTGCGCTCTCATCACGAGAGGATCGCGATACTAAAGCCACATTAAAAGATCCTCGAAACTTCCAAGAGTTTAGGCAGTTCCAAACAATGCGTCATCTCGAAATTCTGTTGAGTAAACTACGAAAATCGTGCGGTTATTATCATCGAACGAGCAATCTAATTTATAACTAAAATCCTCATGACAGAGATATAACTGTAATAAAATGTACTCGAGATATCAAAGATTGCTATTTCTCTCTGCAATTGTTCCACGTAGTACGTTTGTTGATCAGATTAACTCGTTAGTTCCAGGAAATCCTTATGTGCTTTTGTTTTAAATCCTTGTAATCCTGATCAAAATTTTTAGAACAAAATTGATATTTAGGAGTAAAAGAAGATGCTCTTTCTGAAAGTATAGTTAGCGATGAGATGAGGTCTGAAAAAAGATATAAAGATTGAAAAAGAATGAAAAAGTAAGTAAACCTTACATTTTTACCGACAAGTATTCAATTAATAAACAATTTCATCTACTTTTTAGAATATGACGCAACATAATCATTATAGGTATTAGTCTCATATAAAAGGGCATTTGATCGATTCTAGTTTTCGAGATATTCACTATTTTGTAGGTTTCAGTCAGAATTATCGAAAAATATTTTTTCCGCGATTTATATAGAGCAATCCGAGATGTAACTGGCGTTAATCTTTCGCTAAATAATTTTCGTAAATAATTTTTTAAATTTATTTTTTTCGGTCAATCTTCTTGAAGCTGGGAGGTTCGATAACGTTTCAAATGATAATTTATAGGCTACGTTCCGTTATTCGCGTGTACTCAATATCTATAGTGCGCATTACGTATGCTATAGATTTTGAGCACTCATAGTCTCTAATCATCGAATCTGGTGCTAACTTCATTTTGATCAAATAGGCCCTTTTCTATGAGATTGACATAGATAATTCAAATGATAATTATATCGATTTATTCTTCAGAAAGACGAATCATTTTATTTCATTAATTGAATATTTATCAGTAAAAAAATAAGAATTTTTACTCTCTTTGGCTTCCATTTACAACCTTTATATCTTTTTTCATGACGTTTTATACCATTAATTACTACATTCAGAGAAAAACATAATAATGATTATAAGAGAAAGAGAGAGAGTGTGTAGAGTAAAATTAATGTACATATACAATAAACTGAATAAATGAATAAATAAATGAATATATAAAATAAATAAATAATTGAGTAAGATGTACGTAGTTAAATAAACTATTTTACAGTTGTAATAACTATAAAATAGTTAAGTATAAAACTAACTAATTACAAAATAGTTTAAAACAGTTTAAAACTGTATACATTAATTCCATATATATATAACTTATACAATTGTCATCTTTATAATTGCCGTCACTATGTCTTTTTTTCCGAATATAGATTTTTGGAAAGAGCAATTCTTTTTATCTCTAAAAACTGATTACGCCCAAAAATTTTGATTATAATCCGAGCTACAAGGATTTGAAGAAACAGAGAAATAGAGATTAGTTTTCACCATCTTCAGTTAGCTTGATCGGCTGATTATTCCATTGGAATTAACCAGTCGCATTTGTCGTTGACTAGGATGGACCTAATCACAGTTGACACTTAATTAGCTATCAAGTTAATCCTTTCAGTCACAGGAGCCACTATAGTGACACCCTTTTTCTCTTTCTTTTTTTTTGTCATTTCTTATTTGATGCAAAATTCTGAATTTTTTTGTATTTTCAGTTAAAAAAATACTTAAACTTCAGAAACATAATGATACTTTTTGAATCTATAATTGTTTACAATTATTATAAATAAACATATGCAAAAAAACCCGTATTTTTGTGAATCTAATTAGTTAGCGGAGAAATTTGATAATAAACGTATACTAAAAACACTTGGAATTCATTAGTTGAAGAACAGAGATTATAGAATCACCATTAGATTTACAAAATTCAAAATGACGAATTCAATATGGCGACCATAATTATTAAAAAATGACTATTTTATTACCAAATCACACCATGCTTGTAATAACAATATTTTTTAATATTTCATTCATTTTTAGGCTATTCATAGTGACTTGGTTTTGACCTTGATGATAACATTTGAAAAAATTAACTTGAATTTGAAATAACCTCAAAGATCAGCGTGAAGATCAAACCCAAGGTAGCTAGAGAAAATTTCCAAACCTCTCACATTAGAAATTTTCTCTATTATTGAACTTTCGAAATTATTTAATAATAATAACCAAAGTCACCGATAGGTGACGCCCATGGAAACCCACAATAAAGTTGTTTTTAGTTTTATTGAATTTTCGACATCAGATTCGAATTCAGCATTGAAAAATACATCGGAAACGTATATTTGCACTACCATGTCAAAAAGAATTGAATTTCGTGATTGAAAGGGTAGTTTTCACCCTCCTTAGCGGCACATGAATACTATTGGGGGTTTCACTCATTTTTGACCTGAAATCGTATAGAATCAAAATAAATATTCATTAAATCTGAACGAACACTGTTTAATGCAGTGTTGATAATTTACCCCATTTTCACTCCATTTTAGGTGTTGTTTTTAGTTTTTTTTATTTTTTGACACCAGATTCGTATTTAGCGTCGAAAAATACATCGGAAACACATAATCGCACTTTTATGTCAGACAGAAGTGAATTGCGTGACTGAAAGGGTTAACCGGAGATGGTGAAAACTGATCTTATGTGTCTCCTAGGACTTAATGGGTTAAACAGGAGGATAAACCTCATCGTTCTTGACAGAAACGTGGAACCGAGATGTTCCATTTTCTAGAATTATAAGCCGGATTCTCATTCAGCGCTAGACACGTTTGTCTATTTCTCCCATTTCACTCTCATTTCAGTATATATCGAGCAAGTTCGGAGTGAAAGAGGAAAATAACGATCGACGACAAACACGGTTGTGTTTAATCCCGAATGACATAAGACTTCGCTCGCTTTAACAAATCAATTCAATTCAACTTTTCAATAGAAGCATCCGAAATAGTTACGTATAAAATTATCGATCGAATAGAGAGACTAGTTTCGTCCGAGAAAACTTGTAAAGCTCAAACACAGGAATTAAGGGCGCTCTTTCTGAAGCTTGAGTGCTCTTTCATCAATGCAAGTGCACTCAAGCTTCATCACTCTGGGAGTAACTTCGGTTTTAAGATTCCGAAGCATGCGTTTAAGGACGCTTCGATCTTTAACGCGACTTTTAACGATTAATAACATATTGTATAACGCAATAACGTATTTGTTTGTATTACGATCGCGAGAGCTAAAAGGTGACGACGAATCATTGACTCGGATTTAATTAAACCCGTTTGTCAAGACAGAACCCCGTCGAGTCTTGATGAACGCTGTCACGAATCAATCAGACAGTTTAGGGAAAACTTCACTGTTGGCCGTGCCATAAAAAGTGGCCGACATATAACTGCCCAATCGATGAGGAACGACCGTGATCAAAAAGCGGCGATGCCGGTTGAACGTCACTCCGAATTTCGCCGCGCGATAGAATTTTCTCAATGACAGATGAGCTTTCGATGCAGCCTATTGATAAAATACTGTCAATGATTGTTTGAAACTGAAGATATATCAAATACTTTCAGAAGAATGGCCCAAAGTGTCTTTATGACGGTAAATTTAAATAAATCAGTAAGTTTTTACGTTCGGAGCAAGTTTTTTACGTAGCCATCGTTATCGCTATTTCTATCCTGGAGTTACATTTGTCAATCATCGTGTGAACATCAATTGTATATGAATCATTCGCATGAATCGTCCACATTATCGACCGTGACGGAATCCGTATTCTAAGGGGAAGTCTCTTCGTCGTTCTCGAACGAAGAATCGGGTTGAGTCGAAGCGGATGATCAGGAAGCCTTGATTAGACTCGGCACTTTATCGGGGACGATGATACACCAGGAGCCGAAAAGAAAAGTAACGATTCATTGCATGCGCGGACACGGGATGTGCAAACAGTCGTCGCGAATCGGCCGTCGATCGAAAGACGACGAGAAAAAGAGGAGGCCGGTGAGTGGCTGTCGGAGAAAAAGAAGAGAGAGAGAGAGAGACTCACCTGCCTGGACCGTGACGAGGGTGCCCACCGCTAAATATAGCATCCCCAGCAGCACAAAAGCGGCTCGCCTCTCCATCCCGGTGGCGCTGCTGCCGACGTACGCGGTGGCGCGTGACCGTGTGCACCGTGCACGACAATACGATTACCAACGACGAGCACGATGGCCCACCTCGTCGTCGTCGTTGCGAGGCGAGAGAGGGACCTACGCGGCACCTGGACAAATGATGTCTGCTGACGCGTCGTGCGCTTCGAGATCGCTGATGCTCGTGATGATCGCGATGGGTCGTCGTATACGGGTATAGCGTCCTGTCGTCCTTGTCCTCACAGTCGTTACCACCGCGACTTCCCGTGGCCGTCACTTCGATATCCTCAGACGGTTCATTAACCAAATTCCCTTTTTCCTTCGATCGTGCGCGAATTACGATCGGATCGTTCGCACGAGAGCGCCCGTCACACTGCTGCTGCTGTTGCTCCACCTCCTCTTTCTTTCTCCTCCTCCTCCTCCTCTTCCTCCTCTTCCTCCGCCGCCGCTGCTGCTGCAGCTGTCGTTGCCGTCACGATCTATCACTAGCGTTTGATCGTTCGTCTTATCGTTATCTCTTATCTTAATGCGCACTACACATGAAGATCATCCGTCGTGTCGCCGCCCCGTCGTCGCTCTCTCTTCCACCTCTTCCTTCTTCTTCCTCCTCTTCTCCTTGTCGTTATCCTCGTTATCGTCGATTCACACTCGGATGAAAAAAAGAGAGGAAAAGAGAGAGGCACCGATCACCGTGACGGATAACAGCGCGAGCCGCAGCAGCTACTGCTACGGCAACGTCACAAGAAAAATGGCGGCCGCTGTCTTCTGCTCGAGGTCTCCGAGTCTCTTCCCATAGTGGTTGGATTCCGTAAAACGCATATGCGCGCATTTTGTTACAATATATGTGACATAAGATGCGTTCCGTTTCGCGCATATGCGCGCATTTATCTATAGTATACATTACATATATTATAGACAAATGTGCTTAAATGCGTGAAACGGAACGCACCTATAAACTATAGGCCTAGTTTACATCGAGTACTTGATACGCATATTAACTAGTAACTTTCTATTAAATTATCTTAATTTCGGCGATACATGTAAATGTATACATAATACATGTATTTAATTGATCATCTTGATGCATATTGTACCAGCTTAGTACACCATTCTGTGAATGCATTGCCGCAATTAAAATAATTTGATAGAAAGTTACTAATTAGTACGCGTCGGTGTAACTAGAGGTGCGTTCCGTTTCACGCATTTGAGCACATTTATCTATAATATATGTAACGTATACTATAAATAAATGCGCGCATATGCGTGAAACGGAACGCACCTTAGGTCATAGACAAATGCGTGCATATACGCTTTAAGCGATGTCTACAATGAGATTTTAAGCCAGAGGCCGATATTTCATGTGTCGTACGACAAGATCTTTTAAGCTTGTTGATTGGCTGTAGAATAAAGAGATTGTCGGATCTCTCTGTCCTGTAGCCAATCAACAGGCTTGAAAAATCTTGTCGTACGACACATGAAATATCGGCCTTAAGCTGTAATGGCTCTGGCAGACAGGACGCGGCAAAGCAGCGATGCGACAACGCGGTGGCCAATCACCATCTTGCTTTCTAATGGCTCCAACACGGAGAAAACAAAACAATGATTAGTCATCGCGTTGCCGCTTTGCCGCGTCCTGTCTGCCAGAGCCATAAGAAATTGACCAATCACAATCGAATATGAAGAGAATAATCGACTATGATTGGTCAATTTCTTGCGACTTAAGGCTTAAATTTTCATTGTAGACACCGCTTATGATCCGTCTACAATAGATGTAGTAAGCTGCAAGCCGTAAGAAACTGACTAATTGTAGTCTAGTATTCTCTTTATATTCAACTGTGATTTAATTTCTTACGGCTTACGGCCTAAAACTCTTAGGGCTGAGTTAGGCCGGTTCTACAATAGAGTCGCAAGTCGTAAGCCGCAAGAAATTAACCAATCATAATCGACTATTCTTTTCACATTTGACTGCGATTGGTCAATTTCTTGCGGCTTGCGACTTACGACTCTATTGTAGAACCGGCCTTATGCAGGCCGTAACCGTATGCCGTATGCCGTAATCTATAAGAATTGACTAATCACAGTCGAGTATTCCCTTGTCATTCGACTGTGATTAGTCAATTCTTATAGATTACGGCATACGGCATATGGTTACGGCCTGCATAACTCAGCCCTTATTGTAGACGGATCTTTAGCCCCGGTCTACAATAGGTGTAGTAAGCCTTAAGCCTTAAGAAATTAACCAATCATGATCGAATTTGAAGAGAATAATGAACTATGATTGCTCAATTTCTTACCACAGACATCTATATAATACACTAGACTGCTAACTCCCATTGTTTTCCTTATGTACAAGTGTTGCCTATGTAAAAGCGATGCGCGAAGTGGATGCGCAATATAACAGATGTAACCTCTATCATGCTACATCACGCAATACTGCACATTTTGTGTACTGCACATTTAAAAAATTTTGAAGAAATGCCAAAACAGTGTGATGTGGTAAAGGTTTTAAATAACCTCTCACAAAAAATCATTTATCTCATTTAAGACAAGCAATATAACTATATATAACCTTATCTCAAGTACATAAAGGTATATAAAAATGTCTTCTGCGCATGCGCGGTCCTTATTCTGCGCATGCGCGAACCTTATTCTGCGCATGTCGTACATACTTTTTGGCAACAGTTAAAGGAACGCAGTTAGCAGTCTAGTGTATTATATAGATGTCTGTGTTTCTTACGGCTTAAGACTTACTACACCTATTGTAGACCGGGGCTAAGAGAGCCATATAAGCTTGCCTAAAGCCCGTATCAGACTAGAGATTAAGATTAGCCATGTTCAAGCCGGACGAAGCAGCTTGCCTGCTCGCCGAGCGATTTAATATAATTGGTTGGATCTATAAGCAAGAACCAATCATATTCAACCGCTTGGCGAGCAGGCTAGCTGCTGTGCCGACTTGAACGCGTCCATTGAAATTGAATTGGATTTTGACCAATCAAAGCAAAGTTTACTAAACTTGAAATTGGTTTTCTTCCTTCTGATTGGTTAAATTCCAATCCAATCTCAATCTCAATCTCTAGTCTGATACGGGCTTAAGGGCCAATTTCACCAACGTTGGTTAAGCTAACCGATGGTTAAAGTGTCAACCGTGATTGGTTCATTCTGGTCAAAGACAAATGCGATTGGATAATTGCATTAGAATTAACCATTGGTTAGTCTAACCGACGTGATGAAATTGGCCCTATGTGTATTATTTCTATGCTAGCAACACTGCCGTATCCGCCATCCGCTTGTTTATGATTCGCGCTCGATCCTTCGACTGGTGCGGACGTGTTCGCGCGTGCGCTCTCGATCGGCCTTTGTGCGTTAGTCTAGTGAGCTTGTCGGACCGGGCTTTTCGGTTCGTTGCTTCGGCTGGTCCTCCAGTCGGGATAGTCTTTTTCTTCGGCATTAGCCGAAGACAGTGAATCTTTCTTAAAAAAGCGAGTGCGAATTTATTGAACACAAGTGCGTGCTTGCGAATGCAGGAGGCTCAGGCCTCTTGCAGCGGGGGGTCGGATTCCCCTGACACCTCCCCTATTCTCCCTCAATCCTCCTTTCCTTGCCGTCCTTCTATATCTCTTGAACTATATAATCGATTTATCCTAAATCAAAACCAAAAAATGGATCCTGTAAGCATGTCCCCTATAGAACATTCCAGTTCCATGGACATAGATATTCCTTCAGATAACGAATCGCCGGGGATCCCCCCCCACTGAAGAAGTCGCCATTACCCCCCCGAGATCTCTTTTGTCTTCGCGTCCGTCCGTTGACGCTGCTAACGATCCGGTAATTCCGAAACC
>JANQDE010001803.1:0-10152 GCA_037157785.1 Cephalotes varians
AATAATAAAAAAGTATGTATATATGTTAAATTTCTTGATAGATTTCTTTCAATTGGACTCATTTTTGTATAAAATAAATATTTTAATATCGGTATCAACATTTACTAAGATTTTCCTCAGTCCTCAGATTATCCTATCTTGCGTTAGCTTCTGATTAAAGTTATACATAACCATGCGAGATTTTTTGATTAATAAAAATAACTAGAGTAAAAAAGAACTAAGCTAGTTCTACGTACTAATTAGTATATCTGATCTAATCGTCTCTAATGATTTCACAAACGTTTCGATTTGTAATAAGATCATCTTTAACGCGATGATAGAGTCATGATTACTTATAAACTTATAAATAAAAAATAAAATTAAATAAGCATGATATAAATTAAAACTAAAACGCATAATGGTCAACGATTAAAATTTGTTACGAATTTTATCGAAATGTAAAATGAATTATAATAAGTCTCGGGATTAAAAATTGAATCGTGTCCCTAATTAGCAAGAACGTTGTGTCAAATTAATAGTTAGCAGTGCAATTCAATTTTTAATCTTGAGATTTATTAAAGTTTGTTTTACATATCTTAACGAATTCATAACATTTCATAACAAATTTTAATCGTTAACCGTTGTACGAGCAATCACTTTGAATTTATTGTATTTATATTTTATTAACACAACAGTATTATAATGTATTATATTCTTTATTATTACTGTTATAATTTGTTGTATTTATTTATTTATAATATCAAATAAATAGAAAGATTTTTAGACCGTCAACGAGTTCATCGAATCAAATGAGAATTTGTCTATACATGGTTRAAGCTAGATCTTGAATGCYCAATTATATTATTGTATACATTTAAGATATAATTTTTCAAATTTTTCAGTTATTTTGAACTGCGCGTCGACAGTTCGGACTCGCACGCATTTCTAAACTGAGCTAAATAAAGTTATAAATTAATTCTTTGATCTTCAAGTAGTAAATAAATATTAATACTAATAGCATCTTTGACMGTGTATAGACAAATTCTCATTTATTTATTTATATTTTTGTAATAAAATTCTTTGCAGTGTTTTAAGATGATGATAACATTATATTAATTTTATATTTTCCTAGATTCAGTTTATGATTGCATTTCAAATCTGATAATAATCGTCGGGCAATATATAAACTGAAAAAATGTATTACATAAAAGAAATATTATTAGACACTAAGATCCTCGACTGTATATAGACCGTGTTTTATTAACTTAATTTATAATTTTTTTATTTGTAAGTTACCGTGGCCCTATCATCACACTCATGAGGACTTCATAACTGGTCAAAACGTTTGCGAAATTATTGGTATACAATTAGATCAAAATATATTAATTAATATGCAGAACTAACTTGGCTCATTAGCTTTTCTTATTCTTGTATATGTAGAGCATCCAAATTACTTAATTCTTGTTTAATAAAAGTAATATATAACTATATGCGTTGATAAGAGTATTCGTATAATTATTTTAAATGTTTTTAGTATCTAAATGTTTAATTGTTGTAATTACGTCTGTATATCCACATATACGTTTTTCTGTCTTTCATATAATTATTTATAAAGGATGCCTTGTGCTGCATTTTAAATAAATTATGTTTTTCTTAACAAAATGTTTTATAGATTTAAAAATCAACATGGAGTACTTAAAACTGTTTCTAAATAAAAGTTTAATATTTTTTATTATTGAATATTTTGGTTTGACCGTTAAAGCCTCATTATTAGTTACTATAAGTCCGGAACACTATAACATTTCTCTACATCAAAGATCACTTGATGACACTTTATTCTCCGGTAAATGTCACATTTTTATTAAAATATATCAGCCAACTTTAAACATAAGATTACATGCGCAACAGCCACAAGTAAAAGTACTTACTTTCCACTTGAGTGAAATAAATTCTTTAAAAGAACAAAAATGGAAGAAAAATGTGTATGACAACAAAAGTCATATTTTTGACTATTATTTCATCGATCAGTTATCACCAGGGGATTATCTCCTACAAATGGATTTTTTTACCATTATAGATGATGGAGAAAGCTTGTTTAAAACTTTTTATACAAATGCAGGAAATGAACCGTGAGTAAATATAATATGCTAAAATGCCGTTTTAGATGTCGTTATATATATTAAAATATTCAAAACACTTACTATTATAAAATAATAAATAATATTGACGTGAATAACACAACAACAAGTAGGAAAACGTCTTTTATGTCTAACAATATATAAGCTACATCTTAGTACTTAATATTATTACAATGTGAACGTTATATACATACTCACTTTGTAAACAAAATCTCTAAATTGCGCGCCGATTTATTTATTATTATACTATATATATATTATTTTCAACAATGACCATGTTGCATGAAATAATTTAAACAATATTTCATCAAAGTGTTTCGCAAAATTTAATGAAATATAATCGTAGTACGGCAATAATATAGTATCTAATGAAATAAAATATCTGAAATATATTCCACCAAAATGTTATTTCCAATTTTATATGCTGATTTATAATGTCAACAATTTATAATTATTATCTCAAGCATATCGTTAAAATATAATAGGTTGTTGGCGACACATTTCTATCCAATAGGAGCCAGACGAATGTTTCCATGCTGGGATGAACCACATTTCTATGCCACCTTTAACATTTCTATACGACATAATACGAAATATGTTGTTTTGTCGAATATGCCAATACGAAGTACAACTGTACAAAACGGCATGATGTGGACACACTTCGATAAAACTCCTTCAATGCCCATTTATCTCGTTGCTATCATGATATTCCATTTTGGGTACTACCCTATTCCTAAGGAAAGAATTAATATCCGGTACCGACAACAATTAGAAACAGAAGACATAAAGAAATTAAGATTCCCAAATATCATTGTCAAAGCAGCCACCTTATATTTAGAAGAAAAATGGCAGCATTGTAAGACACTAAAAGTAGATCATGTCGCAGTACCGGGACTTCGTCAAGATAGTGTACAAAATTTGGGACTCGTTTTTTATAGGTAATATATATAATAAAAAAAAAAAATTTTATATAAATTAAAAAATTCAATCTAATAGAAACAAAACTGTATAATCATAATAAGTTATTTGATTAATAATATATATAATAACAAGTTATTTTTAATGCATAATATATATTACAACATACAATTGATTTTCTTGATATTGTCGAATCGATTTGTTTCGAATTGTTTTTTTATTGGAAAAATTGAGTAACAATCGCGTATCTTTTAGGATTCTTAATCTGAATGAAAATGTAAATAATTTTCCATATATATATTACATTTTGTATAGATGTGATAATACATATATATATATATATACCTATATATATATATATATATATATATATGTTGTAATATATAAATAAAACTTAAATATATTTACTTAATCTTAAAACATATTTACTTAATCTTTCTATTACGTTTGATATAAGAAATTTTGATAAAAGAAATAAATTTAATCAAAAAACATACTGCTATATG
The DNA here is from genome assembly GCA_037157785.1 of Cephalotes varians. Taxonomy (NCBI): domain Eukaryota; kingdom Metazoa; phylum Arthropoda; class Insecta; order Hymenoptera; family Formicidae; genus Cephalotes; species Cephalotes varians. The sequence goes on from JANQDE010001803.1 coordinate 3,542, forward strand.
CTTATAAAAATTGTAAATATTGTATTCAAATGCATCAGAAATTGTTCTTATATCTCTAATATAAATATATCTATAATATAAATACAATATAAAATAAAACAGACAAGATTTTTTTTAGAAATTATTTAAAAGACCATGTATTCTCAGTCATTTTTTATATTTTATTGAAATATTTCAAGTTTGWCACTTATTGTTATTGAAAAGACATAAGTTAGTCAGACTAAACCGTTTCATCGTAATTTTCAATTCGACACATAAAATGATAAAATCATAAAAATGTATTAAATTGCATTCTCGTAATAGAACTTGTTATAATAAAACTTTTATATACATATATATTTGACTTGTAAAATAAACTTGTAAAATAAACATTATATTTACAAATAATTTTTAGAGAATCAGCTGTAATCTATGATATAGACRTGGATTCTATTGCACACAAAGCAAATATGGCACGCTTAATAGGACGTCAAGTGGCACATCAATGTTTTGGTTTCTTCAACCCTTCTTGGTTTTATCACTGGATACACGAGGGTATCGCTATGTTATTTGCAGCAGATGCTGTCAATAAGGTTTCTTCAACATCATTTTGCGCATGCGATTTAAAAAATGATATATTTTATTATATATATATATATATATATATATATATAGATATAGATATATATATAATATTTTATATAATATTAATTATAATATACAAAATTTTAATAAAAATTTAAATAGTTTTGATGCTGTAAAATCACAAATAATTACATTAAAATAATTTTTTTTTAATACAAATTATTGATTAAAATTATAATAATCCTACTATTGCTATATTTTTATTAATTTCATGAAAAATAGCGAAATTATGTTTACTAATAACGAACAGTAATGCATATTGCTAATTATAGTATGTCTACTTATCGATATTAAAATCATACATCAATATTTTCATTTTTAGATTATTCCAAATTCTCGTATGTTGAATTTGTTTGTGATTGAGATTCAACAAGAATCTCTTCGTTTGGACAGTGATCCTATTATGAAGCCCCTTTCATCAGAATCTAACAATTCATCGAATTCATTTTTTTCTTTTTCCTATTACATTAAAGGTAAAACATTACAAATATAATTGCCAAATATAATCTACAAATGTTTTAAAGTAAAAATTTTAAAGTAAATTATATAAGAAAATGAAAGTAATTATAAAAGAATAAAAAAAGTAACTTTAACAATTAAATTTATCTTTAAAATATTTGAATATTAGTCATATCACAAATACAAAAAGAATTTAAAAATTACAAGATGTAAAACTTCAAATGTAAAACTTATTTTTCTTTAAAAAAACTACTGTCTTCATAAATTTATAAAAAGTATAGTCATAAGTTTATTTAAGATATTTCAAGCATACGTGTATATACATTTTGCAATATGTATCATTGCAGCACCTGCTATTTTACGTATGTTGCAACATGTAGTTACTAAAAAGGTATTTTGGAAGGGTATCGAGATATTTTTTGATAATGTAAAAGACATAGGGTAAGTGATACCTTTTGGTATTGTATGTTTTTTATGGAAATTATTCTGTTTATGTATTAGTAATGTTCCTTTGATCTTAATCAATTGTTATTACTACTGCTTGTTATTTCAGCATCGATTATATACTTTGCTTTTAAAAATTTCTTCGTCCATTAAAGTTTCTTTTGTTATGCTTAAACTCTTTTGTATTACAATAACTTGTCTTTTTTTTAATTGTAAATTGATTTTTCTATTTTTATTATTTGCTTCTCTTTCACTTGCTTTACGTTTTTTGTTAATTTATTTATTCTTGATTTATATTTTCTATGTCTTCTTTTTACACTGTTTGTGTTTTTCACTATCATTTTCTTCGTATTCTTCTATTGCTTTTTTTTTGTTTCGCTTTTTCTCTCTCTGTTTCTCTCTTTCTCTTTCCCTCAAATTCAATTTTTGTTTAATATATTTTGTTCTTTATTTAGCTTTCTTTGTTTAATTAGTTTATATTTATTTTTGTACTTTATTTATTTGATCTTCTTGTCTTAATTACATCTTATTACGGATTTTTTTCTTTAGCTATACAACTTCTGATGATTTTTGGATCGCCATGCAACTCGCTTTAAATGAATCGAATGACGTACCCAACTTTAATATAAAAGAGAAAATGGATCCATGGACAGAATTAAAGCATTATCCTGTGATAAAAGTAACGCAAGAGCAAACCAACGTTTCAAATCACATAAATATAACAATTTTCCTTGAAAACGTCAATGCAATTGATAAGATGGTGGGGATACCTTTGACATATACTTCAACCCAGGGATATTCCTATTTTACTAAAATAACTAGGCTGTGGTTATCACCAACAATTAATAATAATAACATTATTCTTCAATCCCTTAATAACGAAACACTTACAATAATAAATACACTACAAACAGGTGAATATAAACAATTAAGTTCATTATGTTTATAAATAATAAAGTTTACAATCAGATTTGCTTGAAGACTTTGAAAACACAGTAAAATAATGTTTTTATTAATAATATATAATATATGCATTTCCGTTTATAATGCATTCAATTTCGTCGATTCGTCGACATTTACTTTAAACATAAAACAAATACATATGTAACAATCTGTAAATATTTTTCATTAAAATTCTATCAAACATAATTAATAAAATATCATAAAAATTCATAAAAACTCAATAATAATCAATAAAATTTATTAAATATATTGCAGGATATTATCGTGTTAATTATGATGAGGCGCAGTGGTTTAAAATTCTCAATTATCTAAAGTCATCTACACCTAAACTATATAAGCAAATACATGTGCTTAATCGTGCTCAACTTATCGATGACGCGTTTTATTTTCTGATGAATGATCAACTCCCTTTATCAATATTTTTGGATCTTACGCAATATTTGAAGCAAGAGACAGATTATGTTGCATGGTATCCCATGTTCAAAGCTCTTGAACATATGTCAGGTTTCTTTTTATTTCAAGAAAGTGCACACATTAAGGTAATTAACGATACTTTCTAAAAACTTTTTATCATACGTTAAGTGATTACACTTAAAAGCAATTTAATAATTTACAAGAAGTTTTTAAAAGAATATAATACATTTAATTGAAATAGTTAAAGATATGATTTATATTTATTTCATATCTTCATTCAACTATGTCGAAATTTAAATACATATATGTTATATACTATCTAATTTGATATGCTATCTTGATATAGTTCTCTATTCACATATGTCATCTTTTTACACCTCTGATGTAAAGTTTCACGTATTTTTTAAACATGTAACACAACTGTCAAATACAAAGTTTCTATAAGCCTATATTACGTTTTTATTTACGTAAAATGTTTTATACGAACATAAAAATTTATATTATGTATTCTTACATAAAAATATTATGTCTTTCATTTGAGTAACATAAATAAGTAACATTTGTCCAATATGAAGTTATAGAGCAACGTTTAATTGATGTTAATTAATTAATATTAACTGACAAGTAAATATCTTTTTATTAGACATTTTTTGCGAAATGATGATATTATTTAATTATTTATAGTCACATATGAAGCAAATCTTAAGTGAACTTCTTAAAAACATAAAATACATCGAAAAATCTGATGATGATGAACTTATTAAGCGTTTAAGGCAAGAAGCTGCAAAATGGGCATGTATTTTCGATGACATTACGTGTAAAATTTATGCCGCTGATAATTTCACATGGCATTTTAAAAATCCTGAAAAACACGAGTAATGTTTCTAGCAATTTTTCACAATTTTTTTAGCGATAATCATATTTCTTTGTATTTAAATAAATTATTTTATCAAGATACGACTTAATCAAGAAAATTTTATAATAAATAATTTTTTTCTGAAAATGATAGACTTTTGCCATGGTGGAAAAACTGGGTATATTGTAATGGTTTACAAACCATAAAAAAAAATTATCTATCAAATGTTACTTGGTGGACATTGATAGATGCATGGATGAAAGATGATAATGAACTTTTGGAGTATTTGTATTGTCTTGATCCTTATAGATATTATTTGAACATATTAATAAATAATAATAATGAATCGGAAGCTTATATTCAAAGAATTTCAGACAAATATACTAAGATGCAACCAAATGATCGTGTGAACTGTTTTCTTCTCACTATCACAAAACACGCAAAGGATAACATAGTACTTGAATACATATTAGCTGATTTGATGAATATAAAGCCGAGGTAATGACAATTTTTTAAAAATATGTACTTTTTTATAATATACAAATATTATAAATGTTAGTATTTAAATTTGTTATCTGTGTTAATTAAAAATTTATTGGTTTTATTTAACAGAGAAGTCAATATGATTGTAACATTAATTAATATTATTAATAATATGCATTCTGAGAAACAACTTGATAAGGTAAATTTTACTATAAAGTATAGTGTAAATGCAAATATACTGTTCTGTTAGAATTTTATTGTTGACATTATTTAGTTAATGCTGTATAAGTTATTCAGTGAAATTACTTTGTCTCTCGAATTGTTAAAAAGAAAAGATTGTGTCACATTTTATATCCGAGATAATATACGCTATTCATAATCCGTTCTTATATTTAAGATCATTTTAAGTACTACATCTTAAGATGTAACGTAAATTATTCATGAATTAATCGTACAATCTAATGTATTAGTATTTCAAGACATTACTTAAGACATTACTCAAGACATTACTAATCCTGAAAGAATGGATGATGAATATTATTACTTGAGTAACAATTCATAATTAATGCCGAAATAATAATAAATAATTCATTTTAGGTAATTGAATTTGTGAAAAACGGTATGAGAAAAATACAAACAGTTTTTGTTGATTTATTTAATGAAATAGATTATATTATGAAAAAGGTAAATTTTTAATATAAAATATATTTATTTAATTTTTCATTGTTATTACAAATATTTATTTCTGTTATATGCTATATATTAATAATTTCATTTATATCGCAAACAATAAATTATATCTTGCAAGTTTTTAATAAAACATTAATTCTTCTAATGTTTTATTTAGTTTAAACATCAGAATTATTTTAGGGAAATAAACTTGTAAATATTATAAATATTATGAAACAATTTTTGGATGAAAGTGTGTCACTCATTAAACAAAAAATAAAAGTACGTTTGGGCGAAATTGCGATTCAGAAAACTTATTATAAAAATCTTATGCCATAAAACAGCCTTTATATGACAAGTTTATTAGATAAATGAATGGTAGTAGCTGTAAGATGAACACTTATCTTTATTTAATAATTTCTTTAATTATTTATATTTGTAAATTTTATATTTATTTCTATTTATAATAAAAGACATTTACAGATACATTTTGAAGTATTCTTCTGAAGATTTAATGCTTTATTTTTTTGTTTAATATACATGAATTTTCGCGAAAAGTTGTCACGCTTGTTTTAAAGATATAATACGATAAACGTCCATTTATAAATTTCAGATATAATTATACTTAATAAAGATATACACATATTTAATAGATAATTTAAATTTTCGATATTTATATAAATCTTACGCTTCGTAAGAGAGATAAACTTATTTTGCACGTAAGAGCGTGTATTAATTACCCACATTATAGTTTTTCTTGATCATGTTAAATTTATCGCAAAGCCAAAGATTTCTTTAATATCAATAAATATAGAAAATATTATTTTATTATCTTTTTATCTTTTTAATATTATGTATTATATTATTATAAAACAAACCACAACATATATCTAAATCAAACAAAACATATATCTATGAATCGATATATGTTTGTATTTATATATTGAAATTTTTATTTCGAATGTTTTTACCACTATACTTTTATAAATTGGTGAAACAATGTTTTCGTGAAAATTTAAATTTTATGTATTATTTATAAGGTATATGCATTAAATAAATCTCAGAGTATAATTTGTGAAATGTCTTTTATTCTAAATATCATTCTTTTTATGGATTACCTAACTGCTATCTGTTAGTTTTGTTCATTTTTACTCATTTTTGACATTTTTAATTAATCATTGTTAGATATTATTATTTTCAATATTTTGAAAGTTATAAATTAAATTATTGTAATATTAATATTAATATTAAATATTATTAGATAATTATATCTGATACTATTAATATTAAGAATTATACTACATTATTAATATTAATATTATTATTAATATTAATATGTTTTATTAATGTCAAACGTTAACGTATTAATACTTGGATCTTTTTAYTTGGAATAAATTATAGTACTTATATTACAATATTGTTTTTTTTTTTCTAAAAACCTTTTTGATTAACATGAGCTCATGCAAACATATAGTTTGTTTACTAATAAAATTTTTGTTATAATAATATTAACATATTTTTAGAAAAATAAGGAAAAAATATATAAGAAAATATGTAAATAAAAAATTGTTAAAAATRTAGTTTTATATATATATATATATATATATATATATATATATATATATATCAGTCCTATATTTGCCCTCTACAAAATTTTAATTATTAAATATAATTTGCAAATTAATGTAAATTTATGTTT
>JANQDE010000182.1:0-90641 GCA_037157785.1 Cephalotes varians
TATCACACTAGCGATTGGCGATCACGTCTGCGTTTGCGTTTGCGACTCTTGACCAATCAGAAAGAAGCGTATAGCTATCCGCTCCTTTCTGATTGGTCAAGAGCGCAAACGCAACGCAGACGTGATCGCCAATCGCTAGTGTGATTCGGGCATTATGCGTGGTCTACAATGGGTGCATCCAGAAGCACGTGATTGGTTGGATCTAAAGGTAAGGGTTGGTTTATGGAGGCCGTAAACTTATGCCGTATGCTGTTATCTATAAGAATTGACTAATCACAATCGAATAAGAGGGGAATACTCGACTGTGATTAGTCAATTCTTATAGATTACAACATACGACATAAGTTTACGGCCTCCATAAACCAACCTTAAGAATCAATCATCTTCGATTGCTCAATGAGCGCTCGGTGAGCGGTCGTGCTTCTGGATACACCCAATGAGCAGTAGCAGTATGGATGAGGCTGTAAGAGTAAGAAATTGACCAATCACAATCAACTATTCTTCTTACATTCGACTGTGATTGGTCAATTTCTTACTCTTAGGGCCACTTTTACCAACGCCGGTTAGACTAACCGACGGTTAATTCCAATGGAATTATCCAATCACATTTATCTGTGACCAGAATGAACCAATCACGGTTGACACTTTAATCATCGGTTAAGGGCCACTTTTACCAACGTCGGTTAGATTAACCGACGGTTAATTCCAATGGAATTATCCAATCGCATTTGTCTTTGACCAGAATGAACCAATCACGGTAGACACTTTAACCATCGGTTAACTTAACCGACGTTGGTAAAAGTGGCCCTAACTTAACCGACGTTGGTAAAAGTGGCCCTTACAGCCTCATCCATACTGCTACTGCTCATTGTAGACCATGCATTAGAAATGGGTGAAGGTTTGCAATATCCCGGCCATCTCAAATTGTGATAAAAATATACTCAATAGACGCATTTTTGCATGAAACGAAAGAATCTGGCAGAAAAAAGCGATGCTCTACCCCGCAAGATAGATAATAATCGTTAAAGTTTGCCACTTTTCAGGTTATGAAACCTGTTATATCGACTAGCGAACTGAGGTAGATATTCGGATTATTAAGTGGTATGTGATGGATACGATGGGATGGATTACGAGAAAATTAAATTTTGATGACAAGATTGTCGTGTCATGATTAGAAAAGTACGTGTGTCTCAATCTGAGAGAGTCAATATGATAGAAATCACGGCAAAACTCGTTCGAGGTCCTGTGTATTTTTCTGGGGAGATTATAGAATGTTTGGTCACTTTTACTAATCCCCCGAACCCAAATCATCAAATATCACAAAGTCATAGGTAAGAAAATAACAATGCTGTCAGTAAAGAATTATCGTTCATAACATCAATTGTTTTTACATAGTGATTTATTTGAGAGTCTTGCATGGGCGAGCGCACAGGTTCATTGTCAGTGTACAACAAATAGCAAAATGATACTTTCGGAGAAAATAAATACTACAGCTCGCTCAGTGGCAATTAATGCAAGTATGAATTCAGAAAAAATAACTTGATCTTTTCTGCTCTATTTATATGCTATTTTTATTTATATTGCAGCCTTTGGCTGCAATCCACTTGATGTTATGAATGCTTTGAAGCATTTGATTGGTCAATCGGAATAAAGAAATTTATGCTTCAAAGCATTTGTAACTAAATGAATTGCAGTCTATATTTATTATGACTTTGTTATAGATACTACCTTTGCACCATGGCAACAAGACAATGGACATGTAGTACTGAATACAAAGCCAAAAATCTTGTGTTGTGATTTAAGATTATCACCTGGAGAAAGTAAGACTTGTAAGTAAAACTTCTATTAGTATCCTAATTAAATTCTTGTGTTTGTATAATTATGTTCTAAATATTTCTATTTAATTCTTATTTTTTGTAATTTTTAAATTTATTAAATTTTATAAACAGATATTTATCGTGAAACAATACCAAGTGATGCACCACCTTCATACAGAGGACAAGCTGTAAAATATTCTTATAAGATCACAATTGGAACACAAAGAGTGAATACAATTATAAAACTGTTACGAGTACCATTCAGAGTACTTTCTTTAAGCGGTAAAAGATCGAAAAATATAAATTTACATGATAATCTCTATGACATAAAGTATAATTTGTATAATTATAGAATTGCCAGAGATAACAGCGTGTAACGACAGCGTAGATTTGAGTCCGAACAATCCATTTTTGGAAACGCAGCACAGAGAAACTCCATTAGATATTGCTCTACAAACGCTACAGGTTACATGTGATCCTCATATTTACATTTGATTTATAAAAATTTTATATAATGCTTTAATATAATTGTATGTTCTAACAATACATTTTCAGAATTTAACAGCCAGACGCAGTCCAAACTTTTACAATGTGACAAACGGCCGCGGACGTGTAGTGCGGTTCTGTCTCTTCAAGAATTCCTACAAACTCGGCGAAGACATTGTCGGAACTTTCGACTTTTCGAACGCGACTGTATCCTGTGTTCAGGTGTCCGTGTCTCTACAGTCGGAAGAGCATGTGTCAGAGGAGTATAAACGGGGGAAGACTGCAACGCCGACATTGATCAGTTACAACAAACATCACGAGATGTGTCTCGGACTCAAGTATTCGCATCTGGTGCTACCGATACCTTTGCACGTCACGCCGGATTTCACCACAGATTTGGTAACGCTCAAGTGGCGATTGCATTTTGAGTTCGTCACGATGCCGAAACTAATGGACATGCCCAATGAGAACACTATAAGCTGGCACGGACCATCGACTCTGGACGTTGAAACGATGATCTGGGATCTTCCATTGCATATCCATCCGACCACTACCCCGCCGAATATGGCGCAACAGACAAAATACAACACCATCATATAGGTATCATAATGTAGCTTATTGTATATGTTGCTTATCCGATGTAAAAGGATTGAATTATTGCTACTCTGATACACCTTCAACCGATTATAAAACTATCAGGGAGTTTTGTAATACCGTCTTTCAGATAAGGTAAGCGCTAACATCATGGGATCGGGTCAAAAGACCCAATCAATTTTGTTTACAAAAAGTTATTATTTGATTTGTCTGAAAGACGATATTGCAGAAACTCCCTATTAATAATGTAGGAATACAGTAACAAATTCTGCATTTTGTGATTTTCGTACGCTTTGGTAAGTACGCGATTATTGTTACTCCATGATACTTTAAAAAACAATTTGCACATTCTGTATGATAATTTATACATGAGAAAGATTATATTTTTTTCACATATATTTATGTATATAAATAAAAAAGTTATGTAATAAAGAAAAAACGTTAGAATAATTTGAGCACTTTTGTATCTACAATAAATTTTATAGCTTCTATGACTTTATCGATTTTTGCTCCTATTTGAAGTAACAATTTCACCGGAGATTAATGACTTCGCGGAATATATGTCACTGTGTAATATGTGTATGATATATTACACACCGCAAAGAAAAATAAACAGGCTACCTTAATCTCTATAAACAATGCACACTTGTGTAAATCCTTTTTTTGCATGATTCATGAAAATTGTTTTTTTTAACTGTACTTTTTTCCCCGCAATTTTATCTTTTCTATTTTTTCCCCAAAAATGTTTGTTGCTTCCATTAACAAAAAGTTGCAGTTAACAAAAATAAATCTCACAAAAAAAGTAAATTTAAAAAAGTGAATAAAAGAATTTGATATTTTGCAACTATGAATATTTCTATATATACTTCCATTTTTTTAAATATTAAATAAACATTAATAATTAATAAATTACTCTTGTGAACATTACTAATGCATATCTGCATGTTTCAAAAAATTAGAATTTATATGATCCTTGATATCTATATATTTTTGAAATCAATAGATCCAACTCTAAAGCCAAAAATTGCCAAATTTACTAAAGTAACAGTCTAATTTTTTTAAAAGCGAAGATTTTGTTTTGAAAAATGTGCATCTCTTCTAAAAGGATAAAACTTGCAAGGAAGCATTAGAAATCCATAATATTCATATCATAATGTTACAAAATAAATTCTATTTTTCTTCAACTTTTTTTAAATCAATTATACACACATCAATTATACACACACACACACCCACACTTTTTATATATATGTGTACAAGCTTGTTCTCGGCATTGATAAACTAGTGATGCGATTCATAGGAAAATTGTCGGTCGTCTTGATCAACTGACAGTCTTGGCTGCAAAGGCGGTACCAAGGTTGGTGGTGATGGGGTGGCAAAGGACGTGTGATAATCGTATCGGTAGTAAGCTAGGGATTCCCATCGGGTTGCGGCCGGATGTTGCACCTCGAAAGACGTCGGCGGACACGGCGGGGCCGTATAGTAGCCGCCGGCACGCTCGGACGCGCCAGGTACATAGCTGTACTGCGGCTCCAGCAGGCTCTGCAAGTGCCTGATGTACGTGATGGCGTGGCGCAGTGACTCGATCTTGGAGAGCTTCTTGCCGGGCGGCTTGCATATCGGCAGTTTCGACCGTAGCAACTCAAATGCGCGGTTCATGTCGCGCATTCGGGTTCGTTCGCGATCGCAGGCCGACTTCTTGTAGTCTGAAATCATTAATTATGCCGGAGTTAATGACTGTTTTTGCCCGCGCACACTCATCGTTGTCGTCGCGCGACAACACTTGCCCGAATGACTGAACGAATCGGTTCGGATGTTTTTCGGTCGGACGAATTAAAGTTTTTAGAAAAAGCACTTTAGCTTTGACATAGGAATGCTAAAATAAAGTATGAAATTTATGAGTGATTTCGGAAGAGATTTGATGACTCATATGTATATGTCATATGTATATGTATTAGTGCAAATAAAGTAAATTATTTTTTATAATTTCGCCTACGGTATCTAAAAGTCTGATCTTTTCCCTTTCAAATAATTTTTTTTCTGTTCGTTTTATGTTGAATTAATAAGAGATATGACAATACCGCGATATTTTGTACAAAATATATGGGAAGTCATTTACGAAATCATTTTGTAATTCGAGAGACATTCTTGTTGGGAAAACAAAGAAAGGATCAATATGACTAATAAAAATGTATATAAATTTTAGATATTTACCTAAAAATGTCAAAAGAAGAAACCGTTGTGGTAATAATAAAAAGTGTCGATAAAAAAATTTTACCAGTCGTCTTTTTTAAATAAAAGATCTTTTGAAACGGAATCGAGAGATATTCAAGAATGACAAATATCAAAGCAAGTCGTAAAGGTTAGAGTTAAAAATATTATATATACAATTTAATTTATAATTTATTATATATATTAAATAATATATATTAAATAAGACGAATTAAATAAGGAAAACAATAAAAGGAATCTTTTTGCAAAAATTTTGTAATAAATATGAACTCATGACTTCTCATGCAGCCTATATACCGCACTAATTAATTTCGAGTATTCTAGTTTATTTATATTTATAATTTATGTCGCATATGATTATCTTTTTATAGCGTTTCACGGGAAAAATTGCGTGCAATTGCGTTAATTACGTGGAAGCAATCAATCCGCGATCTCAATCCGCTATCTCAAGATAACTGTTTCTCGATATTACCAGTTTTTTTTACAATTGATGTAAAGTGTTTGTATTATTCATGTCTTAGTAGAATAATAAATCAAGTCAGCACATCTCGATTAACTGTTTAAAGAGCGTTAATCGAGATGTATTGAATTAATTTATTATCATAAAAATCAATGACATTTCATTTGGAGTATGTTACATAATTACTATATGTATATGTACAACTATATTCTATGCGAAAATCCACTTATTAGTTATCCTTTAAGTTTTTGAAAATATTCGGAGTAATCCACCGTTAAAGAGAGACGCATGATGCATTTGCGAATAAATAAAAGTGTAAAATAAAAATAAGTAAAGTATGTAAATTATACACACATAAAATAGTTCTATTATAGAAATAATACTTTTGTACGTATTGCAAGGAATGCGACTGAATGACGCGCAATACTTCCGATTGCCCTTACCGCACACGCGCAAGAGGATGATGGTAATACGTGTGATGCCACGGGTCGCGAACATAGATTGTTTTCGTGTACCTCAGAATTCGAATACGAGTCCGGATGCTGGACTTGAAACGTCCCGACGTCGCGGCAAGACATTGGAATCGAAGCGAAGTTCGGTCGAAATAGCGCTCGTGACATGCAACGGCTTCGAAGGCGTTGATCAAAGTAAGAAGTAAGAAGACATAGGCGTGTAAGACGGCTCTCGGTCGTTCAATAAATCCGAATCAAATAGAATCGTCAAATAGAAAAATAATTACCAAATCGCTCTACGAGTATTTATGTATTTTAATTATTATGATATTTGTCAAATATAAAAAATTTGTAAGTGACGATAAATAAAGAAACTTTCATTTTTTGTTAATTTAAAAAAATTCTCTTTCATCTATGTTATCCAGTTGCGTTTCAAACTTATTAAAAATATACATAAATTTAAATTTAACATGAATTGTAAATTAATAAATTGATGTATGATGCACATTTGATAAATTGATGTACAAGATAAATTATATTTTTTAATTGACATAGACATGATTAATTAAATTCCTATATTTAATATGTATCTCGAAGCTAAAGAAGAACATCAGGACATTTGCGTGGAGACCGAAGTTATCGAACTTTCCAACGATCCATCGTCCTTAACGCGGCAGGAAGATGTTCCATCGGTCGTTCCGAACGATTCCGAGAAATTTGCGGAATTTCCGCAAACCGAGGACGACCGTCGGGAAGTCGTGCGGAAGGTCGTGCGCGATTCGCAAGAATTGCGAAGCCAAGTGGAGCGCAACTGCAAGAGCGTCGACTGGAGGCAGAATCGCGGTAATCGCGCGATCGAGATCGTGGAGGAGGAGAAGTGCGGTAGTTGGTGGAAGGACAGTGGTCAAACAATTCTGCAGTTTTTCGCCAAGATCCTGGGAAAACGCGGCGGAATAGGCGCCAAGGGACCGACCGGTTACGTTTTGCCTACCGGCAAGCAGCCTGGCAAGCGTGTCAAGCGCGTCTCAAGAGGTGACAGAGGCCACAACGGATGCGGAAGAGATGTCGATGGGGGTATACGCTTGAAGCGAGTCGACAATGGCTACATTGCGAATCACGTATATAGGTACATACATGGTTTACGCACGGAAACAACGATTTCGCTGAAGTATTCAAAAATTTTTAGCCAGATACAAATCTAGTTAAATCGAAAATAATTTTGTTGGACTGTCAAAATAATTATGTAGGAAACATGCATGATAAGCAATGCTGCAAAAAGTTTTGACATTAAGTTTGAGAGTCCTAAATAGTTTTGTTGATGATTCCGTAACAAAATTATTCAGATCTGTATCTGGCTAAATTTTTATATACTTCAGCAGAAGACTGTTCTTTTCGCGCGTGGGACTATACTTATTGTTTAAAAATTCTAAAATCTCAGAATTTGAAACAAACTAACGAAACTTACAATTACTATTTAAAATTGCAAGTTTCAATGAAACTTTGCAATACTATATAGTAATTGTAAGTTAAGTAGCGAAAATGATTGATTAATCAAAATTAAATGTTAAATTTTAAATATTTGAAAATTCAGAAAGAGAGAGATATATATATTATGTGGAGAAAAATTATTGATTGAAGAAAAGGAATCAAAAGGAATTTAATTTAAAATTCTATATTACACATTATTAGAAGTTAATGCAAAAGTGAAGTGCTATAATACGGTATGCATTTGAGATTTCCATCCGATTAGCAAACATTAGAATTTATTACAAAAGTGCGAGAATTATAAATTTTCCGATTGATATACATGTGAATTTCGTAGAATTCCAGTCGGCTGAGTTGTCACAAATCGAGTTCGCGACTTTACGTACGCAATTTACCGAGGCGCACGTCTACAAATAATTTTAAACGCGGCGCATCGGTATAAAAATGTGCTAGTGGCGCTTAAAATTGAATGCAGCCGTGACGCGAAAATAGCGCGTCCTTTTTACGTGCATACGTTCCGGCCGAATTGATATTCATGCGCTATGTCTCGTACTCGCGCTTCCGCAGGGATGAAGGGAACCGGCACGAGGGCGCCGTGACGGAAAATAAGTCGCGCGAGAAGCGGCAGCATCATCCCTCGATTCTCGTGCGGCAGATACAGCGGACACGTGACAAAAATCTACGGGTCATGCTACTGGAACGGGAGCTGCGCGCACGTTTGTCCAAGACCAGGAGGGGCGCACGTCTAACTGCGAACGACGGTGTTTACGTCCGACAATTAAGCAGTCCCCTCTGTTAATTCTCCCGCTGTAAGAAAAGTGGTGCTTCGAAAAGAAATTTAATTGTCACCCAAATCGTTCGGTTTGATCTTTCGTTGACAATGCGTCTCAATACGTTCGCGTTTCGTTTTAGACGCATAAGGCATAAAATAACGTACATCAGGGAAATACTACTTGTTTTATTAACAAGAGATTGGCCTATTATTTGTTTTTAATCTGGGAATAGTCGCCAATATCCGTAACTCAATATTCTGTAACTCTTCACGACAGTGTTGGTATCGTTATGTATCATTGTGCTTTTTTATCATATAAAATATTACGCAACGACAACAATACCGATACTGTCGTTAAGAGTTATAAGGATGTTTAAGAATAAGGGTATTTAAGAAAAAGGTGATTTTTACAGTCCAGCAATAAAAAAATGAAGTTGGCATGATAATTTTCTTTACTGATCGAGAATCTATATCTGTTTTATATATATATTTTTTATTTTTTATTTTTTAAAGTAATGAATCGTTGCATATTATTATGTATATACAATTATATATACAATGACCTCAAATTGTATAAATAGTCTAGTAAATTGTAGAATAATCAATAATATATGATATATAGTTAATAATAACTTTTAATTAGGGTACAAATTACTCCTCAGATGATCGTTTATACAAAAAAACTAGGTAACTATTCCCGAGTTAATACAGATTCTATCTTCGTTAGAATCATACTGAGTCATACAAGTGCTTAAATAATCACAAGGCAATACTATTCTTCTAGCAGAATATCTTCCAATTGTTTAAGAGATATTGAAAGAGAAAATCTGTTTTTCACTCTGCTCTTTAAAACTGTAGTGATTCGATGATATTTAAATCAGATTAGGCTGGTCAGAAAAGATATTGAAGTTTTGGAGAATAGAGAGTAAGTTTGGAAAATGGAGTGAAAAACAAATTATCTCTTTTTTAACATTACTTATATAAGTAATTAAAAAGTGTTTTACTATACAGTACTTATATTAAAATCGATCCTCGTTTTTGTTAAAATTTTTAATATGCGAATGTTAATTTAACATAATGTGATTATTTTATTTGAATATTTTATATTTAATTGATATTTAACATTATTTAATTTAAAGTTAAAGTTAAATTATTTAAAGTTAAAATAACACAATTTATAAGTAAGTGTAACAAATGACATAAAAATAATATAGTTTTAAAACATGAATTCTAAGATAAATGAATGCACGTGTTAATTTAACATTATAAATGTTAATTTTATTAAAAGAAATATGTCACGATTTGTTTTCAAAGGCTGCGTTCAGAGAGCGCACATCAGAGCGCGTCTATTCTTATCGTTCATTAGATATAAAACAAAGATAAAATGATGCAATAGCGCTGATAGCGCGCTTCCTGAATGCAGTCAGTTTTTTGTGTTAGTTTTTTACAAAATTTTGCGTTATTTTTTAACATTTGCATTTTATGTTAAATTAACACTAAAAAATGGACCGTAAAACACGTGTATTATTTAAAAAATTTTCTAATTATGTAAGAGAATAGTGTAACATTGATGGCTATTCTTCAAGCATTGATTCTGTTCCAAAGATAGAATATGTATCAAAGATAATTAATAGGGCAACCTCTTATTAATAAAACAAGTAGTGTATTTTCTAGATATTCATATTATTCTGTTCATCCCCTATCGTCAGCCAGAATTTTGCATATTTCGTGCCTCTAAAATAAAGTCTATTTAATTGATATCGGTACAAGAACCTCTGACAAGAAATTCTTAAGCTCTAATGTGGTAAGGATATCTATGACAGACATGATAAAATACAAAAATGTGAGCCGGGTTCATTTCGGGATCTCGCAATAGCCATCACCGCCGTTCTACGTGACTTCATTGCATATGAAGTTGATATATTATATAATTTTCGATATTGTGGAGCATTTCTATGAGACATGTAAATTAGTTCAATCGTGGATGTGATCTCACCAGGCGACGCGCAATTCGACATTGCCGCACCTTTCTCAGTCTGCGACGGTTCCCGTTGCACTGATTTAATGTTGGCCTCATGGAGCATCTCGAGATGCGGATGACTGCCGATTATTTCTGGTTCTGGTACTCTAATCACGAGCACTCCCTCGGGATTCTGCTGGCCGCGCGTTTCGAAGCTCGTTTCTTGCCATCTGTCTCTTATAACCTGCGGCCGCATCGTTTCGTCTACGGAAATGATATACGCGCAATTAACGCAATTTCACATTCATCATTAATTATGTATATCTATGAAGATCGTGTCAAAAGTCGGGCAATTATTACGATGACGTAATAAATGGGTAATATGATATGGAGAATTAACTGATACTGGATTTAACTGACATGTAATAAATAATTTTCTTTGTATTTTGAAGTGCAAGCTCAAGATACCTGGTGCTAATCCTTGATCTCGTTGATTCACCACGGAATTCGGCGAGTTCGTTTCCCGACTCGCTGCCTTTTGTTGCTGTTGCTTCGAATTTTCATCTAGATCTAGTAACACCGGCGAACATGCGTAATCTTCATCGTTATTCTCGTTTTCGGACTGGAATATAAATTTGCATTTTTTCTAGTTTCTTCTGTGCTGATATTCGAGTGAGACTTCTTAATCGCTGACTCTTTCTCCTCGTCGTAGAGAATGTATCGAAATAATTGCGACACGGGATAAATGCGACATTAAAGTATTTTTCGGAGAGAGCATTGTGAAATAACTATCAATTTAATAGCTATTAAAATACGAGTCGACTAAATCATCCTAATAGTGTACCTTAAATTTAAAAATACAATAAAAAGATTAAAAAATGAATATAAAATATATAAGAGACTCAAAATATGTATATATTTTTTCGCGAGAAGAGACACGTTTCTCAAAATGGAAGATACATAAAGATCTCTCGGAAATTTTTAATTTAAAATAAACAGTACAAAAAAATGTATCTTATATCATAAAAGTTCACATCACTTGTGCGCAAAGTAAGTAGGGAGATGACAGTTATCAGTTGCATTATCGGCCAATATTGTGGCGTTACATTTTTATCTAGTGTCGCAAGTATCATTTCGATTGCTACCTCGTTCTTCACCGGCTCGACGCGATATTCCTCCGAATTTTGCTCCATCCCAGACACCCGATCTAACACAAACGGCACGTCCTCGTTAACCCTGATGTCACCCATCGACGTGCCGAAGAGAAACGACGTGAAAAACTGATGACTCGCCCTCTTCGACGAAGTATTCGTAAGACGTTTATCACGCGGGTCTAGCGGCCGCGTTTGTCCTCGGATAAGATGTGGATCAGCCACAGACAGTTGTTATTAATGTTAATTTTATCCGTTTATTAAGTATTCAGGTGTTCCGCGCCAGAGGTTCTCAGTTTGTCACAACCACGTCTCCAAAGAGAGGAAAGTATCGAATATCATATGGGCCCTGCCCAAAATATCGCAATTACAGTATTCTTAATAAAAGTACTATGCATATAAGTAAAGCCGAAAGCTAGAAAATGATTATAACGACAAGAACATGATACGCTAGCGAAAATTGACTTTTTTGTGGATAATCGTAGCAAACAATCATAATTTTTGGATTATAATAGACTAATTTTCAGAACTACTGTGTAATAATGTTTATTTATAATTTTCTTTCTTTTCATCTTACATGAAATTGTTTATATTGCATGTTATATATAAAATTTGGATCAGCGATCGGAATTGAAGAACTGATGTTAAATATTTATGCTCGGTTAGCAACAATTTAATCTTTTGGAAAAAAATTTTGCTCGCAGCTGTGTTTAACGTTTCACATAATGAAAAATATTTTTAAAAAAATTGTCTCCGAAAGGAATTAAATAGATAGCAATGGCATTAGATACGGGCATCCATACCTGGTATATAATATTAGCATACGTATGAGAGTCTCTGGAATGATCGGGATAAAAATGGGAGTACAAACATCGGAACATAATAGACGCCCGGCCGATGGAAATACTAATGAGGTGGAACCGTGCAAGTATAACAGATCGTGAAGGATGACGCACACGTGGGTGGAGATGCGACGAGAATTACGAATACCAAGGGAAAAAAATTTGAAATTGCACCGTGCTTTCGTCAGTTGTGTAAAAAAGAGGATATGTGAAGTCAAATATGGTCAAATATTTTCAAGATCAAAATTCGTGTGACAGTATATTTAAACCATATCACGCGCCGGCAGTATCCTGAAATATTTTTGTAAAAAAGTGAGTCTTTTATTTACAGGTACTTTTAACAGGTTTGTAATAAATAATTTTTAATAAATAATTTTTCCTCGTAGAAAAAAAAAAATTGCATCCTCCGACATTGTCATATCGAACGCATTTACACGCCCGCGAAATGTATATATGCATCAACTATATTTTCGCGGTGTATTCTTTATATTCAAAACAGTCCTCCTCAAAATGCAAACTTTGTTTCATTTCCACTTTACCCGAATAGCTTTGAACTCGCAAGTCGCGAGATTCTAGAAATAAACGACGATGTTGAAGAGGGCACATCCGATGCATTCTGACGTGCATCTATATCTGGAAGAAAATAGCATATAAATATGACGTTTATATATTTTCTCGTGATGTAAATGTTTGATAGTGTAATACAAATACACACGTGAGAGAGGATGATAGAACGATTCAAAGTGAAAAATTATGATTACCGTAAGTCAACGAATAATCTTTCTTTCTGCAGAAAAAATTTGTCAACGCCTCACGTAATTCCTTGTTAAATGCAAAATAAATCCAAGGATTAACGCAACTTGTGAGACTATTTAGAAGACTTAGAATAGTGAAAGCAGCCCCTGTAAGTTACAACGCATATAAGAGAGAGTATAATGAGCATAATGAGATAAGAATTAATAAATAATTTAATGCCTTAAAGAAACATTACAGAAAGTAAAAAGATCTAAAAAACAAATATGGGAGATCCCGCTTCTCGTATATACATTAACATACATTAACATTTTCCTATAATAGTAAATTAAAGCATAAATTAATATTCTAACTAAGATAATGATAAAAATAACAACTAAACTCGTTATTATTACAGACAAAGAAAGCAACAATCGTTACTGAAAAGAAATAACGGTAAAGATGTTACAAGTAACGCGTTAGTCCTTAACCCCGATTATTAACATAAATAACTTATGATTACCAAAAATCACTTGTGCGTGTGCGTGTGCGCGTGCGTGTGCGTGTGCGCGTGTGCGTGTGCGTGTGCGCGTGTGCGTGTGCGCGTCTGCGTGTGCGCGTGTGCGTGTGCGTGTGCGTGTGTGTGTGTGTGTGTGTGACGTGTGCGCGCGCGCTATATAAAATACATACACAGTGACGAGTTATTAAGCAAATAATTCCATAAATAATCACTAGAATTCGTCATTTTTTAATAGCGGAAATATTAAGAAGGGCCATTATAAAACTTACAGGGATCATAATACCATAATACTTTTACAGGGGCCATAATACTTCTACTCTAATAATTTGAATGTCCGAATTGCTAAACGCCAATTGGTCACTTTCTAATTAATAATAATTACACTATCTTCTTAATACTGTTCTTAATTATACTATCGTGACTTGTCACTATCGTTTAATAGGATATTTACCGGCAAAAAATGGCGAAGTGTGAGCTTTGGGATCCCATGTTGCCCATAGTTCACATCCGATAAACGGGGTATTGGTGGCGATGTATAAAGTAACCACGACAATCATCTGTTTTACAGTATTTATCATCGCCTTGGAGATGAGGGGATCTCGATTTCGTTGACAGAAACTGGCTCTGTTGCCTCTTTTGAGATCAACGACTCCCGACATTTTGCTGCTCATCGATATCGATATGCATATTCTCGTGTAAGTATATACGAGCACCATGAAGGGTAATAGGAACTGCGTAACACTGTACCTATAATTGAATCTCACAGACATCTCACACAACGCTTAAATCTATCGATATTATTACACGTTACAAAAATATATATATATTTTAAAATAAAATAAAAATAAATTACAAATTATGAATATTACCAAGTAATATAAGCTCTCTCGCCATATTTCAGGTAAAAAGTGGCCCAACATTCCCAAACGTCGGGCGATATTTCCGTGTACGAGAATATAAAAATCTAAAATTATGAACAAAAAAATCTTAATTTACAAGAAATGTAACGACCTCTTTATGATTGTCCGTATCGGAGATACATTTATCAAAAATATCAAAAAATTCGCAAAGCGCAAAATGCGTTTATAAGGGACAAGCTCCATACAATTAACGCGTTCATAAATTAGCGCGTCGCTATTAGATTTGCGCCCGCTGTCTGCATAGGATAAAAATTAATATCTCAAGTAAACCGATTCACCCTTCGCACGAAGTGGCAAGGATCGTGCGAATAGGATGTGTCTCGCGGGGGGAAGCAAAGAGGCGTGCGAATTAAATTTTCAACGGACCTGCGGTACGCACAGTGCAGCGGCGAGCGTCCACGCCCCATACACCATCATTTTCGATCTTCGAGATGTGACGCCGCAGTAACTGAAGGGATGGCAGATGGCATGATATCTGTCTATTGCGGTCACTGTCAGAATATAGGAACTGAGATACAGACCGAATGGCTGTCCGAACTTGATCAGTTTACAGAGCACCGCTCCACCCTGAAATCTGACAGTCGTACTGTCAAATTTATTTAATCGGATCACCTATATCACGCTGTTCGAAGAGACTTCTGCAGACTTCTTAAAATTTTTACACGGAAATTTGTATTTTAAAAATATAAGGAGAGATTTGTTGAAGTATTAGGTTGAATTATTAATCTGTTAATATTAAATCTAAATATTGTAAAAAATATCATTTCAGTCAAGAATCAAATCTGCATCTCTCTATTTTCGCTTTATAGTATTCGAGTGGATGTTTTTATTCATTTAACGAATATTCTTTTTGTGGATACATGATTTCGACATACATGGAAAGAACTTTTGCTGAAGTACTTAAAAAAATCTAACTAGAAAGATCTGAAAATAATTATGTAAGACGCTCAAGTATGACAATGCTACAAAAAATTTTGATATTCTAATAACTAATTTGAGCGTTTACCTATAATTTTTTAGATCTGATATAATTATTTTTTTGATTCGATATAATTATTTCTTTCCATGTATATCAAAATTGTGTATTCATTCACAAAAAAGGTATTCATCCCTATCCATCAAACGAATAAAAGCATTCATCCGAATACTATGAAGCAAAAGTAGAAAAGTGTAGATTTGATTCTTCACTGAAAAGATATTTTCTGCAATATTTAAAATTAATATTAACAGATTAATATCAGAATCTATTCATTCTTTGTTATTTGTATCTGTTATATTATTTACTATTATTTACTTATTATAAAATTATTATTGAAACCCTAACAATTTATGAAAACGATAAAATACATTTTTTAAATAAGTTAAAATAGCAGATGATATTTTTGGACTATGAAAGTTAAACGTTAAAAATTTCTATTTCGATTAATCCATACATCATATCTTGATGGTAAATATAATTACGCAACATCAATCAAAATGTCAATATACACGATGCTGACAAAAATATAAGGTATATCTGCTTATACTGCTTTTTTAAATCTGTCAAAATTTTAAGAGATGGCTGCCCTCAATCGAGACATTGATTAAACTTGACTCAAAAAAGATTTTTTATTTGTATTTGTCATTATGTGTTATATGTATATGCCATAGTGCATCTTTCATATAGAACTATATATCAAATTTAAAATTTATTTTACTATTTCCAATTCTTCCGTCGGATCTGAAAAGTATTCTTCACAGCGAAAAATATCATAATTCCGTATTAGATTATTAGATACATTAAAGATTGTATAAAATTAGATCAATCAGAATGAAAAAAACGAATATATCTTTAGCTTGATTAGTCAAGTTCTATGCAATCTTAATGAGTAATCTGATACGGTCTTTGCAGTCAAAAGAAACTGTCTACTGTCTGAGCATATAAATAATTATATTATATTCCTTTATAAAAATCAAAAAGTTAAATTTATTTTTCTTGATTCTAAAAATTTATAGTATATATTATATTTATAATGTTTTTACATTAATTTATAAAATGTTAAATATACAGGTAACAAATATGTGAAAATTATATATGTAATAATTTTTTAGACAAATGTTAATTTTGAAAATTTTATTACATACTGCGATTAGTTTTTCGTTCAATTTTTCGTAACAACTTTCTGAATATCCAAATTTTTTATACGGAATTATAATTCAAACATTTGGATTCGATAATGATTGTTTTGCACATAGTCAATATTATATTATCTTAATATTTACAACCCTCACATTTTTTTGAATGCGTTTTCTTTTTATTTAAATAAAATGATTGATGAATAAAATAATGCCACTATCATGGTTGATATCGTAATTTGTCGTAGATAAACAAACGTATACGGCGTACTTCCTGTTGCTATCGCCGTCTTCGGCGATATACATATTAGTCAACGAAAGTTCATTAAAGAATCATAAGGTTAGTCGAAATGACGATGCAGCTTACCTGAATGTTATGTCCCAGGCGAGCTGCGGAAGAACGTCGAGCAGACCCGTCAACAGATCGGCCACACTCAAGTGCAGGATGAAGAAGTACATCCTGGTGAACTTTCGTCGTTGATAACGTCGCCGGACGTAAAGGGCCAGCAGGATCAGGGTGTTGCCGATAAGCGTGATGAGGAATATGCTGGTCAGCACCGCGATTTCCCACCTGGCGAGGTACTCGTCCCTCGCGTCGTCCGGCGGCCGCTCCGAGGACGAGGAGTTCAGATCGTGCGACATGTCTCGGGGACACTCCTCTCGCGCGCGATCCTCTCGATCCGCCGCTCTGTCATTCGATAGAGCCGATACTCGCTCCGACGAAGGAAAAAAAAAAAGAAGAGAGGAGAGGAAGAGCGAGAAAAAGAAAAGAGGACTTCGGAGATCGTACGTGGATCCGCGCCTGCTACGAGCGTGCGATGCGAAACTCATGCGGTTGAATATTCATACGGATTTCCGGTAGTGGTAGCGTGACAACACTCGTTCTCCAACGCAACGACGCAAAATGCTTCTTTTGACGATGTCGTCGGGCATCGCGAAACGCGCCGATCGGACGATCGAACGTGGTTCGATGTCCAGAGACGGAATTAGGTTTCACAGCGCGAGGAGAAGAGCGCGGTTGGACGGGGTTGAAATTCGCGAGGGGCACGAACGTAATTGGCGCGATTTCCGCAAAAGCGCGTAAACGGCCTCGTTGATACGAGCGAACTACGCGCGAGTTTCGCACGCAACGTCAACACTGCGTACGGCCCGATCGCGTCGCGCCTCTCGCCTCGAATCAGCTTAGCTGCAGTGGAAGGATCGGCGAATCCGAGAAAAAAACAGCGTTACGTGATGAGGGTACATAGAATTGCACGTAGATTATGCTTGTGATTTTGCGCGTGTGTATGATTGAGATTCTTTCCTTTTCAGCGACTCGCTGAATGCATCTAATAAAAATTCCTTTAATTATTGGATATTCAATGTATTTCGAGAGTCACTAAAAAAATGTCTCTATTTGGACGCCAATTGTATTGTTATACGTCGCGACTTTAGCAAGTTGTCATTTTTGAAAAGAGCGTGATCTTAGGCAAGAATTATCGTTAATCTGTTGTGTAACGGGGAATTTTTAATGCATCGGTAATTTACATGCGTGTTAACATGAGGTTACTAAACAATTGATTAAGATCGTAACAGATCTTGATAATTATGAAGATGATGCACTGTAATATCATCCATTACATTTTTGTGAAACGTACTTCTTACGTCAACAAGGTAGATCTCTCATTGGAACTTTAGCAAAAACATCATGGATTTCCCGTGCTGATTATACAAATCAGTAACATTTTTCTTGGAAAATTTAACGATTCGTTATTGATTTTTTTATATGTAATTTTTACATGTAATAAGCAGCAAAAATTTTCGATGAAATATTTTTCAGTTTTTAGATGAAATCTAATCGAGGTTTATCGATGAACTTCGATGCACCTGCGTGTTATTTTACCCGCCTTTCTCTCCCTTTTTCTCACATTTAGAGTCCAAAAACGCGCGTAACTCTACAGATTTGGCGGAACAAAAATATTTTTACATTCATAATCAATGTGCAAAAAGTTTCTCTCACAGAGATACGTAAAGATTCGATCATCTGGTATACATCTCGATGATATTTATTCTTTACGTGACGCGCGGAAGTCGAGTTGCAATTATGCACATTATGGAAGTAAACATATTTATGATAATTATTGTAATATGCATTCGCATATTACGCACCTTCCAGTCCTCCCAGTTCAGTCACAGAAATTTGCCGTTGACGATCCTTCGGAAGCCACGAGGCATCGATATCTCCATATTGTCGAAGACGTTTCGTAATTATTTATGTCGGTAATTGAACCACATTAAAGCATGCATGATGAACTTCTTTTTACGACGGATTATTTATCGTATTCTCTCGCCAAGGACTATTTATCGTATTCTTTCGCTGAAACGTTCCGCAAAAAGCGTCGTCCTCCAGCGCATAATCTTGCTGATTGCATTTTGACTTGAGGCAAGAAACGATCGGATTTCTGATTGACTTTTTCATCGATCGTAAATTAAGATTATTATTTGAGTTTTTGTGCATTTCGTTCGGAACTTTGTGCACTTTGTTCGGAATGTTACGAGACAATCGACGTTAAATATCGATGATGAATAAATGTAGGCAAAGAAAACACAAACTGAATGATTCAATAAAAAAATATCTTTCTTTTGCCAAAGAAAAATCATATTATTATTTCTTAAGTAAAATCTATCGCGACTGTAATTAAAGAAACATCGAGGAAATTATATTGTTATGCTACAGAGAAAAAAGTAATACACGTTATATTGCATAAATATACTGTCTTTTTAAAGACAAGATAATTTTAGGTTTTAATCGATGTTTGCTTGAATAAGCATGCATCGGATTTAACTTTTTTATCAAAGTTATTTGCGCTTTTTTGCGGAACGAGAAAAAAAAATTAATGTTACACTTTGCTTTCAACTGAAGAAACACAACATTTGCTTGTCAGTGCTTTTTAATTCGTCCGGTGAGACAATCGCGCGAGCATGACTCGATTGACTCGCGGTCGGCTGTATAATTAATTAGCGAAACGCAATCTCGATGTAAATGCGTCATGTGCGTCAGTTAATGATCGAGCGACAATGTCGAGCGGGCTGGGTGTGATCGCGACAGCTTCGGACATTTGTTTGGTCAAGGTGTATATGCGGCTCCGCGAATTTATTATGCGTCGTATGGCATTGAATCGTTAAACCACTTAAATAGGCGTATTTGACCTCCGTTTGCGCACAGGTCGTGAAAGGTGAGTGAGCTGAAAGAGCAGGCAGGTTGTAATCTTGGTAGGTTGTAATTACACAATAATTCGTTCTGCAAGCGTTTGAAGCTCGGCTATATAACTCGTTTTTCTCTTGATCTTATTATTTATTAGATTTATTGTAACTATTATTATGTGTAAGATTTTCCTTAGAATTATTGTAACTATTATTACGTATAAGATTTTCCTGACTGCTTCCGTGGTAGATATATATTGGTAGATATATATTGGCCATATTAGACGTATTTCATATTTTTTACAATATGTTGATATTTCCAAGAATCAGATTTATATTATGTCTTATTTATCACTGTTGTAATCTCTTGATTGAAATATGTAAAGAAAATAATCTAAGTAAAAGTAACCTATTAAATGTGGATGCATTTGTTTTGGACTCACTTGCCACTTATAATGTCCGAAAAAATACAAATCTGTTAGCAGAGTTGTAGAGACGACAGCAAGCAGAGCGTACGTGTTTTCTGTTTCTATTATAGTAATTTTTTATTTATTTGTTTATAATTTTATTTATTTGTTTGTCATAGTAAAAACTTCAATTTTATTATATAATAATTATATATATATATATAAAACATTATATAATAATAATTAAACATTATTATTAGAATCAAAACTTTAATAACTGCTAATAAGCTTAATAAAATATTCAAAAATACACATTTTTTATTTTTATTTTACAAAAATTTGATGAATACTACCAAAACTGTGGTTTTATTAATTGAGAATGTCTAAACAAAAGAGAAAATTCTTAGATATGTAAAAATGAAAATAGTTGTTATTTGGCTATTCACAAGATAAATCTGTCAATAAATCCAAAATCTAATAATAATGGCCTGGGATTGTACACGGAAAGAATGGTTTTACTAAAATATCTAAAAATTTAGCTAGATACAAATCTGAAAATAATTTTGTTGAATCATCAAAATAATTATATAAGAAATTCAAGCATGATGAGCTGCAAAAAGTTTTGACATTCTTCGTAACCATTCGCAACCAGTTTTTAGAGCTCTACATAATTATTTTGATGAGTCTAAGACTAGAAGTCTTAAGACTAGAAGTAAAGAATGTCATAATTATTATTGACATACAAATGATTATGTGCCAATTGAGATGTATCTTACAATTAAATTTAATTAACTTAAATGATGTTTAAAATAAACTACACTCGAAAAAATAGAATACAATGTATTTGTGTCATTGTAATTTGCGAATTGTATTAATTTTTAACAATAGAAAAAATAAATACAAAAAAAAATTACAAAGATTTTATTGTATTAAATGTTATATTAAGAATACAAATTATAAATATTTGGCATATCATTTAAAATAATTCATTTTCATTATGTAATAATGGAACAATAACATATTTCTCACTTCCATATGGTATTTTAAAATGTTTCCATTTCGTCCATAGGATTTCACACATGTGGACACTTGTACATCCCCTGGATATCCGTTGGATAACTGAGATTATTCAGGATATCTTATGGTTATTGCGATATCTCAAAATGATATCCGTTGGACATCCATGGGATAAAGTGTGCTGTGTAGGACAATTTTCTAAGAGATGTTCTAAAGATGTTTTGAGTATGTTCTCAGGACGTCTCTCGGAGATCTGCGTTCTGTGGATATATTTGAATATGATAGGATGTCGTAAGATATTAATAGGACATTTTATGACATTTTATGAAATTTTATAACATCCTACGATATCTTTTAGGATATCCTGGATATCTGCTCACTGGAATATCCGTGGGATCGCTTTTATCAATTTGAGATATCCTCAGGATAAAGTGTGCTGTGTGGGGTGTTAATTATGTAGATAAAAAATGCAAAAACTGGAAAATATATTTTATTATTAATTTACTAGAAATTTTATTTTATTAATGTATTCTTTAATCTATTAGCAGCAAAAGATATATATATATATATTATACGCTGCAAAAAATAGTCTCCCAAAACTGGTACAGCACACAGCAAAGATTTGCAAATGAAGAGTGCTAGAATTAAAACTAGAAGTAAAAAATGTCAAAATTATTATTGGCATACAAACGATTGCCAATTAAGATGTATCTTACAATTAAATTTAATTAACCAAGTAATGATAAACTCTATCTAAGATAAACTACATTTGAAAAAATAGAATACAGTGTATTTGTGTCATTGTGATTTGCGGATTGTAGTAATTTTTAACAATAGAAAGAATAAATACAAAAAAGATATTACAAAGATTTTTATTGTGTTAAATATATATTAAGAGTACAAATTACAAATGTTTGGCATATCATTTAAAATAATTCATTTTCATTATGTAATAATGGAACAATAACATATTTCTCTTTCATATTTTAAAACATTTCCATTTTGTCCGTAGGATTTCACACATGTAGACACTTGTACATCCCCTGGATATCAGTTGGATAACTGAAACCATTTAAGATATCTTATGGTTATTGCGATATCCCAAAATGACATCCGTTGGATATCGTTGGGATAAAGTGTGGGAATAATCAGATTGTTTAAATTTTTTGTGTTCTATTAGTTTTTCGTATTTCATATGCGAACCTTCAAAAATGCGACGCAGCTTAGAAACTGCGGCAATACGATTGACGTTGAGAATCGTCACCTTACATCGTATGCTTACGATGCGTCACGACGCATCTCTTTCGACGGGTGTCGTGCGTAATTGACTCGGGGAGTCAGCAATCGATGCCATTCGATTCCCATAACTTATCCCTACTATCGTCGGCACATTACCCCGCCTCGCGTCCGACTACCGAAGAGGGTGGAGTTATGCGATATCTTTGCGTTTCCTTCGTTTCTACTGACCGGGCGAAACCGATCTTTCTCGTGCCGACCCGGTCTTTTCGCCGGCGCAGCAAGTAAAGACGTTTATCATTGTCGACGCCGCTCGTCGCCCGGCGTCGTTCCCGGTTATTACGGGTTATGAGCGTCAGTGGGAGGCGCGCCACGCCGGTCGATATAAAGGGAGAAAGTGATGACCTCGACGCGCGCGCTGGAAAAGCTTCATAAAGTAAATTACTATGTGCCGCACGTACATCTTATGAGGATTAAGGAGGGACGTATCAAGGAAGATCCTACTGTCGAGGTCTTGACGTCGGTCGAGGCGTCTTGGTGGACTTCGCCCTCTCTTCCCTTTCCTTCTTTTTATTCCCGATGTAGTCATCCAAGATGCTTGAAAATCACGAGCAGTTCCTCCCCCAAGTTCCCCTTTTTCTGTATCCCCCGGCTGTACCCCGATAAAGAAGGTGGACCAAAGGTAAGAGGCCAAAAATAAACGGAGTAACTCGTATAAATTACAACGTTAAGCATCTGATAAATTCAATGTCGGACCTCACTAGAATTTTTCTCGCGTAAGGACGACCTGAATTTTACAAGATGCTCACGGCTCTATTCTTTCGCTGGAGGATTCACGATTCTGCATACAAGACATCTCGTCTACATGGGTAAATTCGAGTAATTTATAGTCTGTCTCGTTGCTGAGGCAAAAGATTTAAATAAGCTGTGTGTGATTGAACTCGAAATAGAAGTTCGAGTTTTAAATTCGGAGCTAATGTCCATTTGTTCGATTGAATAGAAAGTTTGATGGAATGATTGAATTAAAGTTTCTCTAATAATCGAATTGCTCGGATATTAAGGAAAATTCAAATAGAGATAATATAAGAAAATATATGAAAATAAATGGTTCTTGTCTATTTTATTTTAGACTTGAAATATCAGCTAATAAATCGAATAGTTCAAATTGTTTGAATGTATCTTTAGATTCGAAGAATTTAAAATGATCGGAATATTCATTCGTATTTTTGTACACAATTACGATCTGATTTGTACATGAAAAGAACGGTTTTGCTGAAAGAGTTAAAATTTTAGCTGGATACAGATCAGAAAAGTAATTTTGTTGACTGTTTTTGTTAAATTAATTATAAGACGCTCAAACTAATTGCTAGAATATGAAAACTTTTTGCAGCATTGTTTATTATTTTAAGGTTCTAACAAAATTATTTTGATGGTCCAACAAAATTATTTTCAGATCTGTATCCAGCAAAATTTTAGATCTCTCAGCAAAATCGTTTTTTATAATATAAATCGTTTTATTGTATCTTGAAGTCACTTGCTTCATAGACTGATACTATTTAATGTCGTTTAATAATACAGAGTTGCTCGTATTTATTTGTACCGCGCATTTATTTGACACTTGATGTGCGGCGTAAATAATTTTATATAAAGACCAAATTTTATGTAAAGACCAAATTATACGGTAAATTAAAATTAGAAATGGTTTTAATGTATCATAATATTGAAATTTGATAATCAATTTAACTTGTGATATTATTATTCTAGCTTTAGTTTAGGATTGCATGTCAAAGTCCGACAGTAATCGGTGCGTAGTTTACGCATTGAAAAATATAGTTAAATTTACATAAAATTATTATTGGGCACTGAGACTCAGTTTTAACTGTAGGTATTTGGTGTTACTTTATTTAATTGATTTAAATTTTGCTTGTTGTATCGTTTATTTGATTTCTCGCTCGTGAACAGTAGCAAGATATTCCTTCTATTGACCAAATATTTTGATTATACTAACAAGATTATAATTTAGCGTATATGATAAAATGCATTTCGTGGAACTTCACAAAATGTTGATTCTCATAATTGGACTCAATATTTTATAGCCAGAATGTTTAATAGAACTACAAGGTTTTGGTTTTTAGTATTTTCGGATCTATAAAACTTTTAGTTATATTCACTAGACATTCTTTTTTTAAAAAGTTATAATTTAATTAAATAAATTTAATATTACTACACGGAAAAAACGGTTTTGTTGAAGAATTTAAAAGTTTAGCTAGGTACAGATCTGAAAATAATTTTGTTTTGATCAAAGTAATTATGTAGAACGTTCAAACTGATTGCTAGAATGTTAAAATTTTTTGCAGCACTATCATCAATGTTTAAGCGTTCTACTTAATTATTTTGATGATTCAACAAAATTATTTTTAGATCTGTATCTAGTTAAATTTTTAAATTCTTCAGCAAAATTGTTTTTTCTATATATTAATAAATTCTAGTATATTTAACAGAGAAGAATTAATCATATTTATCACGTAATTTTCGAAGAAGAATTTTTCGCTCATTTTTCAACAGACATACCAATTGAATCTACCGTATTTCCAATTTCTGCAATTAGATTTTTTTTTCAGTATTCTATCCTCTGTACAATATTTTACTTTAAAAAATGAATAATTATATATAAATATATATATCTGTTCTTCTATGTGAATATTATTCCACGACAGTAGCTTTGAAGCTCAAGTTTTATTAGTTTCTGTATAAGTTTCCGTATAAATGCTTCAGAATCGTTTGATAAACGCGAAGTTTTATTTAGGAGTTTCTGTTCGTTATAAATATCGTTAACAGCCGGATACTCGGATCAATGAGCATATTTAAAAGTATTGATGATGAAAGTTAGTTGGATATTGTGCTTGTCTTGCAGTATCCAAGTAAGTGACAGTAATCCAAGTATTGAAACGCTTACGAATTATTGATAGTACTGTCCAATGTAATAAAGTTTAATATCCAATAGTACATGTCTCAAAGTAACGCTTTCATGCTATCTTTCGTTTCACACTGTTCGATTTATCACAATAATGTTAAATTAGAAGCTACTAAAGTTTGACATCTTGTCATGTTTATTTGCAGATGCTCAGTGTTTGTGATTTTTCGTTTTATGGCAAAAGCAAACTGTTGTATAAATTTTCTTATAAAGTAAAAGTTATATGAATCCTCACATTATCCTGATTCTAACATTTTATTGTGTTTCGCGTGTGGCGGAAGAAGATCAAGACTTGTGCTTTTCATAATTAATCGCAAATACGAGAAGTTCGCGAACATAGTAAAGGTGACAGTGGTGGAAGAACTAAAGACGATGACAAATATTGACAGATAAAAGAAGACCGGAGGATTCACGATGATTGTGTGTGCAGTTTAATATTAAAACTAGACTTTCTTCTGCCATCCCCTCTTCTCGGAATTTACCGGCGCTCTCTCGTCTATATTCTCCCCATTGAACTTGCGTACTCAATGCGCGATTCTCCCTAAAACTTTTAATTACGAAGACTGGAATTAATATCGCACCGTGACGGCAGCCACGTACAAAATGATCGTTAGACAGATTATAATAAAGCAGGCGTATTCTCGTGCCGCCGTCTCGGCAGATTATTGATCGCCAGAATAACTCTAGCTGCCGGCTATCGTATGTATTTCTGCTTAAATATATCATGAGTCAGGATCATTGCACCCATAAATTGGATGATTAATTAACAATCTGAATGGCACAATTATATTTTAGCAATTTATTGTCCATGAATCGACTTCATAATCTTGAATATGTGTATTACAATTAATTTACGTAACTTACAGAGTATATTAAAAACTTACATCTGCTGTTAGCACAAATTATTCATTAAAAACTTAAGTCTTTCTCTCCAATCTCTACAGCCTAATTCGGGCTTCCTCCAATTTGCGCCTCTATTCCTTTCTGTTCTTCGCCGCCCTTCTCCAGTCACCAATTCCCATCCTCTTTGCATCTTCCACGACACCATCTTCCCAACTCTTCTTTAGGCCTATTTCCCGTCCATTCGCTTTGCAGAACTCTCTAGGGGATCTTATTCTTCTCTATTCTGATTACATGGCTAGCGTAGTCATTTTCTCATATTTTAGATATAGCTTATGATTATACCTATTTCTCCAAAAACTCTGATCACACTGGTCCTATACGCCTCAATATTTTCCTTTCAAAAGTATTTATTTTGTACATTGTTTTTTGTCATAACCCGTTTTATAGCCATAGCAAAGAATCGGTCTATAATAGTTTTATATATTCTCTATCTTTGTCTTCGGATGTACTTGCATCTGAAGACTGACAGAAGGGCAAAGTATGTTTTGTTAGCCAGCATTATCCTTCTCTATATCTCATATTCTTCCGAGCCCTCTTGTGATATGCTAGCTCTGAGGTACACGAAATTCTGTACTGTCTCTATGTTTTCGCTCCCGAGTGTAAGATTTTCTTATATTCGTCTTCTTCTCGTCTGGCTGAGCTTTTTTTCCATGTTTATCGGTAATCTCACTTCTTTGTCTTTCAATTCTGTGAAGATCTCTTTTGCAGTCATTATTCTTCTTGTCATAATCTTTATGTCGTCCGCATAAGCAGTTATTTGTACCGATTTGTTTGCTAGCAGATATCATACTGTTTTCTGACAAGTTTTCGATTACATCCTCTAGCGCTACATTAAAAAGCGTTGGGGCTAATTCATCTCTTTACTTTAATCCTCTTGATATTCTCATAGGATTTGTGAATTGATTTTGTACTCGTATGTATGCCTTGGTATAATATAATGTTACCTGAATCAGCTTTATCAATTTTTCAGGTATTCCAAATTCACGCATTGCAGCGCAAATGTTTTCCTTGTCTATTGAGTTATACGCCTGCTTGAAAGCCAAATATCTGATGAATATCTATGTTGTACTTTCATCTTTTACTAAGTGTTTGTTTAACTGCAAATAGTTGGTTAATAGTAAACCTTCTCGGAATTCTGTTTGATATTCTTGAATTATTTTTTTCTGTAATTGGACTAAGTCTTTTATTTAGTGTGTAGATTTTGTACGCCACATAATAAAGATATGTCCCTATAATTCTTATAATTGGAGTTTGTCGTCTTTTTTGTAGACATATAATATAGATTCTTCTAGATTTCTTTCATTCACTGGAAAGTTGTTCCTGATGCCATATGTTTATGATTAATGAGTGTAAAGCTACTATCATGTCGTGTCCTCCTGATTTAAAGAATTCCGCCAAGATGTTGTCTATACCTGGCGTTTTATTATTTTTAAGAGTTTTTGTAGCCTCTAATATCTCTTGGATAGTGAGTATTTCTACTTTTTGTTTATTGTTGGTATCTTCTGTTTGGTTTGTTTGTTTAAGGGTTTGTCCGAGGAATTCATTGAAGTAATCTCTCTATATTTTTAATCTTTTCTATATTGTAAGTCTGTCATTTTTATCCTTGTATAGAGTAGTGGACGATTTGAATCCTTCTTTGAGCTTTTTTAAGTATCTATATGCGTTTCTAATTTTCTCGTCTTTGAAATCTTGCTTCATCTCCCGTTCATTTTCCGTAGCTGTTCGTTTTCGAATATCTTCGTCTTCTTCCTTCTACATATTTTATTAACCAATTTCCTTTTTTCCTCAAATTCCATTTCTCTCTCTCTCTTGTTYTACGTTGAATGTATTTTTTGTATGCTTTCTCGTTTTGATTGCTTCTCTACATTCCATGTCGAATCACTCATTTGTTTGTTTTTGTCCTTTTTCCCTAGAACATCTTCGGTGTTCTCTAGTAGTGCATCTTTTATGTTCCTCTATTTTTGTTCTATGGTTATCTTTGATTTTTTTGAGACTATTACTTGAGACTACTACTTTTTGAGACTACTTTCTCTCTTTACTTCTCTGCTATTTCTGTCCTCTTTCGATGTTGAATTTTTCTTGTCTCCGTTTGGTTCTTTGTTTGGTTCTTTCCGTTTCTTGTCATTCTTTATCTAAATTTTGCACCAGAAAGTGATCCGAACCTATTACTGCTCCTCTCCTAGTTTTGAATCCATTGTGCTAGTTGCCGCTCTTTTATCTATCATTGCAAAATCTATTTGATTAATTGTTTTTCAATTCGGAGCTAGCCAAGTTCCCTTGTGTATATCTCGGTGAGGGAAGATTGTCGAGGTAATAACATATTTCTACTTGTCGCATAATCTATTAGCATTTCTCCATTTTTGTTCGTTTCTATGTAGTGTAGTCTGTGCTTCTCTATTGTGCTCTTATATACTTCTTCTCTCCCAATTTTTGCATTCATATCTCCTATGATCAATTTTAATTTTAATTTTGTCATTTTTGAGAGCTATCATACGTTTTTTTCAACGATAAAATTCCGTCTTTACATTTTCCTCTTTTTCCTTCGTGAGACCATGTATATTTATAACTGATAAGTTGAAGAATTTTGTTGCTAATCTTAGTCTACACATTCTTTCATTGATAGGTTGGAAGTCCAATATATTGTGCTTAAGATTATTGCCTATACTCCTATGGACTATAAATGCTGTACTTAGTTCCTTCCTTCCTTTCTCTTTTCCATTGTATAATACTGTGTAGGACTTCGTGTCTCTTATTTCTTTTCCCTGCCATTTTGTTTCCTGCATTGCAGTTGTCTCCATTTTATATTTCTTTAATACTTCCAATAAATTTTCTTGTGCTCCTGGTCTATTGTTCTCACATTCAAAGTATCCAAAGAAAGTTCCATGTTTCATCGCTTAAGTCGTTGTCTGTATATCTGTTTTTTCCGTCTTTAAAGGATTCATAACAATAATTTTTTCGAGAATGGATTGTTAGGCCGAAACAGCTCCCTTTTTTTGGAGGATTATTTCTCCTTTTTTCGTCAACTCTGATCCTGTTTTCCACAGGTGTTGATTATCCAATCTTTAGCAGGTTGCTTCGGTTCTCCAGGATTCACCCGTGCAGCCTTCTGCTATGCTCGTGGAGTTGAGGATAGGAATTGGGCAAGAGAGGCTATGCGATGCTAGCTGGATTCGGCATCGTGTATTGTGCGTACATTACTTTATTTGAACCCGCCCCCCAAAATTTAATTTAAATTTATTAGTGAAGCGCTATTTCTTCTGCTGAAATATATCATGCATTTTAGGATTATTATATCCATAAACTGGATGATGAACAATCTGAATGGTAAACACCAGTAAACACCAATTATAACAGAAATATAACATCAATGTTATAATTTCTTATTTAACAATGTAACTGTAACATAACATGTGTTACAGTTATGTGGAATAATTACATTTTAGCGATTTATCATTCATTAATCAATATTTTACAATCTTGAATATGTGTATTACAATTAATTTACAGTAATTACAGTAATTACAGTAATTTACAGAGCACATAAAAAATTTACATTTAGTGTTAATTAAAAATTATTCATTAAAAGTTTAGTTAATAAAACGTTACTTTTATTTAATTTTCCTCCTTTTTAAAAAAATCTGACAAATGGTTTCCAATCCATATTTCTTCACGTTCTCCTGCTACGTTCATGATCAGGTGTAAACATTGCGCTGTTACGAAGTTTTCCGCGAGATGCTGTCCCATGAGTCCTGATTTCAAACTCAACTTAAGTTAATAGGACTAAAGTTAACAAGACACATAGAGAAAGAAAGAGAGAGAGAGAGAGAGAAAGAAAGCGCCAAAGTTTTTATTTTATACCATTATGGCATTAATGATGTCTGTACACAAATTGATTCAGAGTTAAATATTGATATAATATATCGCACTCTTATTTCAAAGTAACATAACTAAAAAATTAAATTTTCCAAAAAAGAGGAAAAACTATTTTTCACTTTACAGAAAATTATTGATTAATCAAATAATATTGAGAAAAAGTATATATTCTTAACACGATCAAAACTTATTTATGATCAAATCATTTTCGCTTCATAACTCTTGAAAAACCACACTTTTTAAATTGTGACAATTTTGATAATTTTTTAATAAAAACACAATTCTTTTTGAATTGTGATGATTTTTTACAAAATCAGTTAGAAATTAGTTCACTTTTGATACAGTAATATTTACTTAACTCATTTATAATAACTCGAAAATCACGTTTTTTTTAGTGTCACTTTAAAATAAGGATATGATATGATAGAGTTAAAAAAGTTTTTATGGCGATTACGAAAGTATCGTTTACGCATAACAAAGCAGAGGCGTGACATTTGTCGGCCGAATGTAAACTCGAATACAGTTACCGTGATTTCACGGAGACGCGAGGGAGAAAAGGGAGCGTGGCTAATTAGGTAACTCTGCTAAACTTCACGTATTTTAATAATTTCAACCAAGATTCAATAGAGAAAGAGAGAGAGAGAGAGACTCCGCGTAATAATAAGCACGCTTATAGCGAGGACGAGCATTCGCGTTCCGGTTGATGACGGATCTCGTGCTCACATGCGAGGCAACTAAATTGGCCAAAGTTACTGTGAATTTCACGCCCCGGTGTAAAGCAGCTCGGAAGGAAAATTAAAGAGGATGCGACTGTGTGCCGGGGCGAGGCACGCAAGAAGCGGACGAAGAAAACGTAGCGCTGTAATTTCGCGCTTCGTAAGCTCTCTAGACAGACCACGACGTACTCGCACGACTCGGCGTCGGACTCGGTAAAAACCGGTTTAGTAACCGAGGTTTAATTGTCTGTCTTCGAAGGTCTAATAGTTCTCTCTCGCGCCTGTCTTAATCAGATAACGAAGAAATTAATTGTAAATCGCGGTACTATTTCTTTCGCATTTAATCACGGTGATACAGAGAAATTAAATGGATGAGATCAGCATTAATCAGAACAATAGAACCAATTATTATTCAAGTTACATTACTTACGTTGTTAATAGGATTTTGCTACATTCATAAAGAAGATAATTACGACCAAAGCGCGGTTAAAGATTATTAAATTTTCTGAACATACACTTGCAAAGTATTATAATCATTTGTGGTTTAACTCGCGACTTCATAAAAAAACGCATAGAGACAGAATTTTAAATACACGCAAATGTTAATTAAGATACTTTATCAGGGTATTTCTTGGAGCTTCCTGAGTTCGAGTTTTCCAAATGTTTATGTAGCGCCGAGGCGAGCAATGCAAAGACGACAACGTGTATACGTATGCTTTAAAATGACAACGTTTCTCGCGCAAGTCAGAAGCCAGAGAGACACATCACTATTAAACTCTCTGCCCGAGCTAGACAAAAATGTATATGCGCGCACGGCTTGCTCTTGTTAAGCGTGCAATAGGCAACTCGGGACGCTTAGTCCGCATGGGACAACAAAACACACGAGAACTTCTAGGGAACTTCCGACCGTGGCTTGAAATCTTGTTAAATAATTTAGCTCTTTTGTGTACCCTCCTCCAGCTTGCTTCTTCCTCAAGCTTGCTGCACGCCCGGGTTCTCTAAATGTAAAATACGCATGACTAAGCTCTTTATTGTGACTTGATATCCCATTTGCTGAAAGCGCTCTGTTGCAATTGGGATTAATAATCTCTTTCTGTGTCCGTGGACTCCCTTTGCTTCTTTGTCTCGTTACATTGCCGTCGAAAACTATTACGTAACCGAAAAAATTCGCGCAGCTTTGACAGAGATGTACTTAGACGAGAATTTTATGACACAATGGATGCTCTTCATTTATATGAGACTTTTAGTGATATTTGTGTATACTTGAGTTAGTTCACAACAATAACTTTAATACGATAAATGGAAAGCATTTATTATACTCACATAAACTGATAACAATATATGATACAATGTCTCAAATAACATAAAAATATCTACAAAATATTTCAAAGCTTTTGACATTTTTTAAATAATTTCTATTATTTTTAACACATTTGCCCCTTTTCGAATTGAAAGAGTAATAACATCTCGTTCCACATGTCCATTATTTAATTATGTTCCCTCTAATGGTAAAATTTTACTAGAAGTTGAAGTTTGAAGCATTTGTAATTGTAAAAGGAATTTTATTTGTTTAAACTTATTTAGTTAAACAAATAACTTAATTTTATTTAATTATGTATTTAAGTAAACTCTTTCTTTAATGACAGTATTAAAGTCTATAAAAATTTTTAGGACACATTATATCTAGGATCATTTTTAGTTAATATTTTCAATAGATGTTTTTACATGGAACAGACGTTTTTATATGGAAATTATATGTTGCTTAATCGCGCTTTGCGCGATAATAATTTGAAGATTTTAAATTATTTCCGATGAATAATTATTAGTCATTATTAGTCAATAATTAGTTTTATTATTGTGCTAGTAATAAGTGTGACAATTGAAATTATTATTTGTAATTAATTTATTTCGCCGCCAACTTTCTATAATTATTTGCCAAACTGATATCAGACTTTGATATCAGATATCCAATTCTATTAAGAAGTAAAAAAGATCTATTTATTGATCTATTTATTGATTTATTTATTTATAAAATTCTAAATTATTGATTCTCATTATCTGCATTCTCATATCAAATAAAAACAATCCATT
Source organism: Cephalotes varians (assembly GCA_037157785.1). NCBI lineage: Eukaryota > Metazoa > Arthropoda > Insecta > Hymenoptera > Formicidae > Cephalotes > Cephalotes varians. The sequence continues at coordinate 32,939 of JANQDE010000182.1, forward strand.
TTTATGCTTTATTATTTAATGCAATATTGTACTAAATAATGATTTTATAGTAAATAATTAACGAAGTAAATTATTGCGAAGGTATAATAATTTCAATTGTCACACTTATTACTAGCACAATAATAAAACTAATAATTATTTATTGGAAATAATTTAAAACTTCAAATTATTATTTCATAAAAAAGCTAAATTTTTTAAATAAAGATCTTAAATCTATCTTTTTCTTATTAAATACACAGTACTTTGCTGGCATTTGCTTAATTATTCATTTTTTAATTTATTATTAAAAAAAAATTGAGCACAATATGAAAAAATTATGTCATTATTGATTTCAATATTATACGTGAAAATTTGTTTACGTCTTTATAATGTATATAAATTTTAGCACAACACACAAATAAAACAGCGCGACTAAAAAAAATCTTTTTTCTATCTGTATTCGAGATTTCTACGAGATGCAAGCGAAATCGCGAAAGTCGCCGGGTTAATTGAAGTTTGCGCGAGTTTAGTCGCGCTAAAAGAGAGCCCCGCGAGAGGCGGATGAAGAAAGGCGGCTGGTACAAGTAGTGGCGGAGGTGACATAAGGGCCGGCGCAAATAAGAGATGAACCGAATGGGAGCCGCGTCGCGGCCGCCTCGTTGCATTTAAGTATAAAGTTACTAATGGATGTAGCGCGAGTTGCGCGGCGCAACGCAAACAGCTGGCTGGTCCTGGCATAGACAACGACAAACACGGTTAGCGACGATATAACTCGCTAGAAAGTGGAAACGGGGAAAACTGAACGCGGCCATTCGTTCGTTCGCTTGTAATTTCGAACTATTACTGCGCGATACACTGGCTAATTATGGTGGCATGCGAGCGCCCGGCGGCCGACCGCGGAATTTTATCAGTACAGAATGCTGTCAGCGTTTAATTTCCTGCTAACGGCGCCGGTTAAACAAATCTTTGGTTTGGAAAACATACACGATATGTACACACTTCGCCTTTTCCACGTCCTATCGAAATGGGGGGAATGAATCGTGTCATAGATGGTTTCAGATTTTTCTGAAAGAGCCACGAGCTTTCTCAGTCTCATAATGAAGTCATAGGGCATAGTTTAGGTGTTGCATAGAATGCAATATAGATAAATGAATTTTTTACATCAAGAAACAATTATGAGAAATTGTAGCCGTGTGAATTTAGAATTTTCAAGATTTGAAACTTGAGCATTAATTTGCAAAAGAGAAAAAGAATCGAAGTTTAAGCAGTAGAAATTATTCTGCACATAAACGTATCTTAATGTATTATATTATTCTCCACTGTAACTTTATCGTAAGATTAAAGTTCTTTAGGCAAACTTTCGGCCGATAATCTCTACTTTGCGAACGGTACTGCATTATTGCTACTCATATGCAGCATCCGCAAAGTTGCGGAGGGAAAGTTCCCTCGGGTAATAGCGGTGGTCGCCTATTAACAATTTCGTGTGGACATTTTTGGGTCACGAGTAGCAAGATAGAGACTGCGACCATTACTGCGAGTCCTCTCGTTGCGGCGTAAATGCACTAAGAAGCCAGCACGGCGGGCAGAATGAGCCCAACACCCAAGCCTAAGCTTCATTAAGAACTTACTCGGCCGTCCAATGGCCGTGTTTGCTCGCTGAAGTTCCGGCGACGTGGTAAGGTTCTAATACATGTTTACACACGAGACGACGACTTTACATCGTTATACCGCCATTTACATTATCCGTCGCGGTGGCCGCTCACATTACGGTGTAAGCCGGCGTTCTTTAAAATTTAATTACGCGGCCGCGGCCGACTTTGAATGAATCTCCTGTGAACTTCGAGTAGGTGCGGCGCTCTCATTACGGGTCTTAAGAACGCCTAAGAGCTTCCATTATGTAAGATTTTTTAAGTACCGGCAAAGAGAAAGAAAGAGAGAGAGGGAGGGAGGGAGGGGTGGAGGAAGACGGAAAAATTAAGTTGCCGCGGCGCCACTAAGTACGCTTAAGCATCCGTAGGGAAAAATGGAATAAGAGCCACATCTCAGCTTTACTCGAAGTCCTTAACAAGCGCCGCGAAAAAGGCCGAGAGCCGCGCGACGTGCCCGATAAATTACGCTCGCTTCTCGAAATTCGTACCCGACGTCATCGGCATCGCGCGAGTTGGAAGAATGGAACGATTAATGAGAGCGCACCACTTTCACGAGTCTTCGCACGAGAACCACGAAGACGATGTAATCCAATGAAACTGTCGTTTACGCATACGTGAACGGCGTGTCGATGCCGCCGATCCTGAGATATATTGATCACCTTTCTCGGCCTCTCGCGTCATGATTCCGTCGAAGGGTAAAAACTCCCTCGCATCTCCGAACGTATCAGTGGCCTGACTTATATATGACTTTTCTAAAAAAATTGATATCAGATCCTCTTGCACGGAAAAAATGGTTTTGCTGAAGTAGCTAAAAATTTAGCTAGATACAGATCTAAAAATAATTTTGTTGAACTATCGAAACAATTGTGTAGAACGCTTAAGCATTGATGATAATTCTGTGGAAAGTTTTGACATTCTAACAATCAGTTTGAATGTCCTATATAATTATTTCCAATGGTCCAAAATTATTTTCAAGATATATTTAGCTAAATTTTTAGATACTTCAGAGAAACCATTCTTTCTGTGTAAAAAATCTTTTATATTAAACATATTTAGTTGAAATCTTAAGTATATTTGCAATATATTTACATGAAAAGAATGATTTTGTTGAAGTATCTAAAAATTTAGCTAAATACAGACTTGAAAATAATTCTGTCAGAGCATCAAATTATGTAGGACGTTCAAATTAGTTGCTAGAATATTACAATTTTTTGCAGCATTGCTTGTGTTTCTTATATAATTATTATATTTTGATGGTCCAACAAAATTATTTTCTGTATCTAGCTAAATTTTAGATAGTTCAAGAAAATCGTTGAAAATCAAATTCTTTTCGTGAACATGAGAAACTCTGCCACATCAAAGAGTTTTAATGTAAAAGAATTTAAGAATTTAATAGAACATTAATCAATGTTTTAAGTAATTACTTTAGAGATTGATGTGTTTTAGAGACGGTTATAATCTTGATATATTGTTTGTGAACTTATGAGAACTTGATATCATGGCTAAGCTAGCGAGTATCATTGTGAACAATGACTATTTTTCACCTTCAAGCTTTATTTCCTGGTTTTTTTGTGGAATTTGTTGACATTTTTGTGTTGTGTAAATACCCGCAAGCGCATCCGCGGTGACGTAGTTGAAATTGCTCGATAGCTATCCTCCAAAGGAAATTTTCATGCGCGAAACTCTTTTCCAGTAATTGAGTCAATATTTTCTCCCTGACGTTGAAAAAGTTTTAATCGCCTTGTCTGGTGCACCCGAAATCGATAGCGACAAAGACTCGATTGGCAATATCGCAATCGTGCGAGAAAAAAATGTTTAATTTTAATAAATCATTTTTTGAACAAACTTTTTATGTATTTATTATTAGAATAAGTCGATTTTAAAACATTTGTGAGAAAATGTTTCGATATATTTATATATCGATGTACTGAATATGTGACAGATTCCGAGGTTACATTAAAGCATAACATGCGCGCGAGAAACAAAGAAGACATATCATTATATCAAATGAAATATTATATAAAAAAATAATATCTAGAAGTTTGCATCTAGATATTATATTGTTTGCATCTAAAAGTTTTAAAAGTTAACATTATCTCTTAGCCAGCTAAAATAATAATCCTTTTTTCGATGCTAACAACTTTCTCAATTCGCCAACAAACGCTAGACTTTGTAAGCTTAAATACAGCCGTGTCACAAACATTCTGCAAACCATTACAAAACAGAGTTGATATTATGGCCTCCGATTAAGTTATTATTTATTTGAATTTAAATTGGCTGTAGCTTTTTTTTACATCTGAATAAACGTACAAAGACAAAGTCCCGCTTAAATCGCACTTGTAAAAATGATCCTTTTTTCGAAATCTTATGTCAATGACATTCGTCCTTTTTCTTATACATGCATCGACAAGGGACGAAAGACACGAGGACTCGGTTTCGCGAAGGGATTAAATTGAACACGATTAACGCTCAGGCGATGCTCCGACGGCGCGGATTGTAGTAAATGAATTACCGGGAATCGTATACACTACTATTATGAACGACAAGGGGGAGTGCGTTACACGCTCGTTCGCCACCGCAACCTGCGACACGAGCAGAAGCGCGCTTGTAAATTTGACCGCAATATATTCGTGGCAATGGTAGAGCAATCACGCGACAGCGTCGCCCGCCTGAACGTAATGAACGATTTAAGTTGGATTCACTGCCGATCCGACTGTCGTTTCGCATTAGCGCTCCTTGCTCGGAAAGGGATTGCTATTCAATTTCGTCTCAATAGAGTCACTTTATTTCCTCGTTTTTAACATTTTTAACAATTATAACATTCACTGTGTTCTGTCTTAATACAGTCTCTGGCTATATTAGATACATTTGGATTTTTTTGATAAATCCATCTTGAGTGATCTAAAATGACAACAAATGATGATATTTTTATTTTTGCATATCTAAAGTAGGATTTTCTCTTTTATTTGGACATTTTCAGTTAATAAAAACACAGTTTTGAGAGTATTCGTCAAATATATTTATGTTTATTTATATAAAAAATATGTTTGATATTCTATCAAGCCATCTTTGGTTATTAGAGTCTTAATTGTGATAATAATATTACGTAATATTTAAATTAAAGTTTACCATAAAAATAAACAAAATAAAATTTCTATAATAAAAGCATAAAACACGTGAGCTCTCCTGCCTCTGCAACTGTTAACAATCCATACATTTTTCATTGCAAATAATATACGTGACAAATGGATTAAAACAAATTCGTCCATTTTGTAGACAACTTTTCTTCGTATTTCAATCAATTACAAGAATAATCTGATCCTTGAAAATCAATAAATTGTAAAAAGATGTGATGCGGTCTAATATGATCAGGAATTGCATTTCGCAATATTAGGCGAATAATAAATGCAAGTGCATTTGCGAGATACCGTTGCGCAACGGCATCGCACACAAATTTGGTGCTTTCGCCTGGATTTTTAAGCGTCATGCGTTTTATGCGCCCAGGCTGTTTATAGGCTTTGCTCAACGATAGGAGTACGCACGGTACCAATATGTTTCTCATGTTTTTCTTCGCCTCGCGAGGAAAAGCGGCCTCGATGATATACCTTTCCGAAAACACTATTGTCCGACACCGGTCGGTTGGTGGATGTGTGTACAGGAGAGTCCGTATTATATATTTATATCCGTAAGCCGAGCGTTTGTTGGATATTTACGATACAGATTGTCCGGTTAAGCGGCTTTGCACGGTTCCAATATTCTCGAAAGGGGCTGCTTCACGACGAGGCTTCACTCGTTCGCTCGTTTGCTCGCACACGCGACGGGGAGAATGTAGTTTTATACGACGTCGCGTACGGGTGCATTACCGCTTGCAAAATAAATCGCGTAGTCGATACCGCGACGATATCCGCCAACTTAGCGATAACAGCCGCCGTTGTAACGACTTAGTCGCGATAGTCTGTGAAACAAAGAGAAAATCCACGTTTCACGAAGTACTTGTTCAAATATGACGACCATTAGTCGTGTTACTTGAGGCCGTTTGTACTTGAGAAGCGTAACATCGATAATGACACCGATATCGATGTCGCGGATGCGAGCAAGAGTTAGCTTGTACACTCGCATGTTGAAATAATACGGGAAGAGAGAGGATATTGCTTTCACTTAAATTTATCTAAAGTGAATTTAAAAAATGACGAGAAAAAATTTTTTATCGAATAATCTTCTCAGAATTAAAAAGTAACGATAAGAAAATATTTTTTAATTACACCTCAACTGACTGTACGCGAAATTCTAAATTATCGTCGTTATCGTCAGCTATACGATAATCAAGTTTACCTTGAATAAATTCGAAATATTCTGACTTTGTGATAAACTATTTTGTTATTACAAGACTAATCATCGATAACGAGACGCGGATAAGACAAAGTGGCAATTTTCGTTATCTTGACATGTCTGCTGCGAAACAGGGCAATCTCGCGATATTACACGGATAATAACGAACCGTTTGTATTCTTCGTTATTACGCATTCATTCTTCGTCAAGAGAGGAAAACGATGAACGGCAAGAATACGTCGGCAGCCAGCATTCTAGAGGTTGTTATTAATCCACTCGTTTGTCACAGGCGCTTATCTTGTACGATGCTCCTCATCTCGGTGTCCCTTTGCGAATATTTCCTCTTCTTTTCGCCGCTTACGCGCGTTATAGTCCTGCCAGTTCGTTCGCGGCGATTACAGAAACATTGCATTTACATCGCGGAGCAATTTCTTTTCTGTAATATCTTCAGTGACTTTATGAGTACCATCTCGTGTACTTCTCGTTTATCTTTTCCCTTTTGACTGCTCAAATACGTATTTCGCGATTAAGCATGTAAGTTAATAAATACACACAGTTGGAAAATTTGAAATGTGTTAAATTTAACATTCACGCATTTCACGTGTCTCACGATGCATCCAAATTTTTATCTAATCCAATGCAAAATAAATATGTTAAAAAATAATACAAATATTATGTAAAAATTAACATAAAAAATGTAACACTTTGACATAATTTGAATAAATTATGAAAGCATATTTTCTTTTTTCAATTTTTTTAAAATTAACATTTATAATTTGTTAAATTAACATATATATTTTATTCATTTATTTTAAAATTTACTCTTTAAAACATTTACATTATTTTTATATTGTTTGTTCATTTGCTCTCTCATAATTGTGTTTATTGTATTTATATAATTGTGCTCTCATAAATTTAGCATTAAGAAATGTTGATTATTAATTTAACACAAAACATTCGAATAACACAATTACATTGTAAAATTAATACTCGGATATGTTAAAAAAATTTACGCAACACAAAAATTTTAATAAAAATCGATTTTAGACAAGTATAAAATGTTTTTTTTATTGTGTAAGTATTTTCAGCAATTTATTAAAAATGAGTATGAGTTTTGCGCAATGTTAATTATATAAATCATTCGAAAACTTTGTATTATATTTTTTTACACTCAGGTCTCTCACGGTCGATTCATAAGAAAATAAGTGATTTGATTAAATCACGGTGAAAAATCGCTTTCGCGCGATCTTATTACTTTTCTTGGTACGGTAAAAAGATTAAAGGGGTTAAAGAGAGAGGACACACGGATAGAGTACGCTTTTCGGGGCTGGACATATTTATTTCTTCACCCTTTATCGCCACACGCGCGGCGCCGGGGGCACCGATAGCCGCAGGACGTTCGGAAGCGGGAGACTAGCCGTAATCGATCGGGTCGAGCCAGTGATTAGCGTGTAATCGAATAAGGCCGAGCGATCGTCGATTAGCGATAACCGATAGCCATCCCGTTAGGTAACCGATAAATTGCTGCACACACTCACGTACCAATACTCACGTCGCCCCGGGCTGCTGTATAACCCGGATTGAAGGCGGAAGAGAGGAGGGAGGGGAGAGGGGCACCCCGAGATTGAGACCCCCCTCGAATTCCATGTCGAGGCCGTAAGTCGACGTTGGACGATCGAGGCAGCTGCTGCGAGTGCTCCGTTTAATATTCCGCTTAATTCAGCAAATAGCAATGCAATGGGACGCAAGGATCCGACGATGGATCGCCCGAATTGTTCCGCTCAACGGTTGCGCATTTGCGTTTCGCGAAATGGGCATTGCCCTTGGCATCAAGATCGACGTTTAGGCAAACCAGTAAATCGCGCGCAAACCGCTCGATCGCGTGTAATACCCAAACTATGTCAAAAGTTGTGTAGCTTCTCTCTGCAGGAGAATAATATTTCTTCGATAATTAGAACTGGTTATGAAATAAAAAAAATCTTTGCCATTGGAAAAGTGCATGGAAAGAACGATTTTGCTGAAAGATCTAAAATTTCAGCTGGATACAGAAAAGTTGTTGAACTATCAAAATAATTATGTAGAACTAGTTACTAGAATATCAAAATTTTTTGCAGCATTGCTCATTATTTTTAAGATTCCAAAATTATTTTGATGGTCCAACAAAATTATTTTCAGATTCGTATCCAGCAAAATTTTAGATCCCTCAGCAAAATCGTTCTTTTCGTGTGTGCATGGATGAGTATGACGATCAATGCTTCTCTTCGGATTGTGCTTTGTTTATTTTCCTGAAAAAGTTTCCTTTCCCAAATGATTAATTGTATTTCAATCTAAAATGTGTTCTCTTTCCTTTCCTCCTTCTCTCTCTTTTTCTTTCCGCATTCTTCGGTAAAAGTGTCACGCGAGATTCTATTTGCTATTCAATCTTCCCGAAATACTTTAACCGGCAAAAATCGGCACTTTAACGCGGATTAACAGAAAATTTATCATGACGATTTATATACGCGCGGTTTAAAGAGCGAACTCGCGAAAAACAGGGGAAAAACGAACACGACATCCTGGGATACACCCTCTTACTCCCGGCGCTTACTTCGCCACGGAGAAACTCGTAAGAAAACAGGAAACCGACTCGCTTACGCTTCTTCGATGCTTCTCGCAAAAAGGAAGGAAAAGTGCTGCCAGGGGAGAATTTCAGTTCCTTCTGTTTACTTGTCCCTAAGGGACGCGTAAGAGAGACGACAGTTAAACGTTTCACGTTGACGGTTCTCGGCGCAATCCCTCGCATAGACAGAATGGCGTTATTTTACTTGTTGCCGCGAACATTATGATAAATGCGTATTGTATCGTCACGACTCAAACTTTTAAGGTAATGTTGTTACTTATTATATGCCATATAGCAATGGAGATAATTCATATAATGTTGCTTAAAATTGTAGTAAAAAGATAAGCAAATAGAAAGAAATCACAGATTTTATTAAGTTAAGAATAAAAGAAATAGAAATAGATTTGACAGCTGAATTACATAGAAGGCTTAAGAGAATTTGATGAAAATCTCATTAACTATCAGTGAGATAAAAATATAAATTGTTTAAAGAAACATTATAATTTTGTAAATTTTTTATTTAGTAAATATTAAAATATTTTAAAAAATATATAAAGGTTCAAACGTTAACAGAATGTAAAATATAGACAAACGAAATCTTTTTAAATATTTCAAATATTATGATTAAAATGTGTATTATATCGAGTATGCTTCAAACTTTTAAAGTAATATTGAATAATAAGTTAAAAATAAGGCTCTCTCTGTTCAAAAAATGAACAAATTTAAATAAAGGGCAAATAAGAGCTAAGTGTAGAAGTGCAACAATAAAACACTATTTCCCAATACAAAAATCTATTCATATGTTTCGACTCATTTTCGAGCCATCTTTAATGTCAACATGATGTTAAATAGATAATATAGATGTTCCGAATTCTGAAAAAAAGTTGAACACGTCCAAATTAATTGGCAAATGTCGCTCACAGTGGTTGCAACACCAAGTGACTAATCTTGCAATAGAACGACAACTAATGTATATATAAAACTATAGACAATATGAACATGTCACAACTTACCTCGTATTCAGGATAATCGCTTCGAATAGTCACGCCATATTTATAATATACAGGTTCACAATGCAATCAAGTTAACTGATGATGGATATAAAAATTAACAAGTTGTCATTACGGAGATACTCGTCAAACTGAGATGTAACTGAGCAAGGATGATCGAGGCGTTGTTTACAAATTTTTTATTGAAAAATACGAATCATGAAAACCATTAACGTCCGATTGCAAATTAAGACTGTTAGTTTATGTACAAATATGTAATATTTCAGATAATAACTTTTTACTTAAAAAAGATTCATTATTCAATATCTTGACATCGTCCCAATTAAATTCATGATTATAGTCTATCCTGTGATTGCTGAAGGAATTGTGCTGGTACGGAAGGAATTTCTATTAATATGGTTTCTGTGTTCCGTGATTCGTGTCTTTAATTGTCTATTAGTTTGTCCAATATAGGAAGCAAGGATTACACTCGCGCAGATTACAGATCGTTAGTTTCTAGAAATTCTTCCTGTGTTTCAGTCTTATTTCGAGAGTATCGAAAATTTTAACAGCTTAGACATTCGGAATTCATGTGACGGAAGTGCAAAATGCCTTCAATTGATACGCGATCGATAAGAGTGCCTGAAGAAATGGGTCGGTGTCCATCGCACAGACCAGACGCCACAGAGAGACATACCGATCTACGCTGGATGTGTCCAGCACATTGGAATCGTCCTCCGTCGTTTGCGACAATTTTGCAACATGTTGCAATGCATCCAATGCCTGTTCAAAAAGGATACCTTGGAACACAAACCTAGTGTGGTTCGCTTGCCACAGGACACTTCATTATCTCATAATGCCCATTTAACTGATCTGTGTTCGTCGCAAAAAGAATTTGCTTGTCCCGCTTCTTGTGATCATGGACGTAATACAAGTGTAATGAACCATCGAAATCGTTACAGTTCTACGCGAAAGAATGATGCGATAAGATATTCTCATGCAGTGAATGCACTCAACGAGATACGGTTTCAATCAAATGTTAGGATTAATTATCACCGATTGAATAACGAATTCTTCATGGAGGAGATGGCCTATTTTCCTGTTTTAATCTGCCTATTTTGTGTGACGCAGTGTACAGCCCGCTCTTGCTTGGAATTGGAATAAGCACACCGGGATGAACTTGGCCACAAGGTAATATTATCGAACATGGTAAATCACTCAGAATGTTCTGTCTATTGGATCAAGCGATTGATAAAGAGTATCCTGGTAAAAATGCGGGAGATCTCCGATTCTTTCGTAATGATCAAGAACTGGACTCAGAATTTGTCACGGTAATTAATGAAACAACGAGAATTGTTCATCAAAGCACCACCGGCCTCCGACGACATGTACAATTGCAAGTTGAAAGTAAACAGCAGCGAGATTGTAGCAGATAGATTTGTCTCAATAAGGTTGTAGTTGGATATCTACTTCAAAAACCTAAAAATTTTGACTGTGTTTCCTATAATTGGGAGAGCTTCAATTGTACATGGGAACCACAACATAACTTTGTCCATACAACATACAATTTAATGTTCCAATTGCCTGGAAGATCAGGAGCAATATATTACTGTCCACTTACGACAATGATGGAGATTCTTCACGTGGGATATATATACCGATTCAATATACAGGCAGCCGTATACATTTTATATTTTCATACTGAATCTAATGCTTTCGGAAATGTCAACTTTACATATCGTATCCAGCATTATCCCAATGTTATTCCGGCTAAACCTCTCAACCTTACCTTAGTGAGCAAAACATCAGAGAGCGCACTTTTGTATTAGGAACTGCCCTTCCCGATGGCAACATTTCCACCTGATGTTCATCATAAAATTATGTATCAACATCAATGGGATCATGAAAAAAATTGAAAAGTCATCAATATCACGCATCCTAAGAATAGGGACTTGGTTTTATAATCTTACCGGATTAGAGTATGCTAACACAGTATATGATGTATGTATTTATTTAAAAAGCTCAACAGCTCTTAGACCGGATCGATGGAGTAGATTCAGTGTTGTTACATTCCGGACATCACCAAAATTGCCTGGCGCTGCACCACAAACTGATATTGGTAGCTTCGAAATTGCTGAAAATAATGGAAGCAGGCATATTGTCCTAATCCTTCACATTCCTTGCATGAAATCTTATAGACAACAATGACGGCACGATGTATCTTTTTGTTATTAGAGATTGAGAGAACGTCTTTATGTCCTTTAATAATACTTCTCAGTTTATTAAAACTAAAATATGCCATATTAATATCTAAGTCTTTGATTGTATTTTTTAATTTTTTTTTAATTTATCTGAAATTATTAGAATGTAAGGTACAGTGAACCAACGTGATCATTATTTAAAGTAATTATTTAAAATAAGTATTTAAAGTAATATTGCTATTTATAAAAATATATTTTAAAGGCTCAAATTTAAGAACATAAAATAGAGAAATAGTATTTTTTAACTATTTCGGGTAAAACTGTGTTTCAAATAAAAATCTTCCTTAACTCCTTAACACTTTTAAAATATTACCTTTAAGATATTCATAGTAACGAGTTACTGTCTGATTCTTACTTCAAGATCTTCTCTGTCTTTTTCAATACGATTTCCGGAACTTGCAATCTATGGAGAGCTGTCGCAAAAATACTTTCGCAAAAATACTTTTGTTAAAACGTGTGTTGTTTTTTTATTCCTTATTTTTATTTCCATCGATATGTTTCTTTTTCAATATGCAGCTAATAAACATATGGGTCTGCAGGCGCGACATCGCAGCTCGGAAAAATTCACTTGTAAATTCATGTCGCGAGACAATAGCGGGCCAAAAGAAGTAGCGGCAAGACCGCTCGCTGTAATTCCGCCTCATTGTTTCCCGAGCACGACGCCGGCAGCCAATGAAAATTTAGTTTTTTTTCGTGCCCCTTGTTTCTCTTTTAAACTCTTCATCTTTCTCGCTTCCTTCGCTCTACGCAGGGGCGGATCTATATGAAAACAACTACTGGAACTAGAGCTTCACATTGTCGATATGTCAATATTTGAAATTTATATATCAATCGAAATAAAGAGGAAAACGTATGTTCCGTTTGTTTCGTACGACAACATTTTGCGACATTTTGCGACGGAAAGCCTAAGAAAGGGTAAATTTTGTTTTAATTCCATAAAGGGAAAAGGATGTAATTTTATGTTTGTAAAATGCAGTATAAATATAGCTAGTTACAACTTTGATACTTTCATGAGAGACTGAAAAAAAAGTATTAGGGACCTGAATAGTTGACATTCATTCTTAGGTCTCTGCTCTTCTCCGCCAGTTCGTATCTCTTTTTCTCGTCGCATGTAAATTTTCCTTCCGTCCCACGCGCTCTCTCTCGTCCTCTCCCCCTCCTGGCTACTGTAAACTACTTTTTCCTTTTCTTCGAATTTCTCTGTACGTGTGTCGCAAGAATAGCACGGATGTACCTACGACGAAGGCGATGCGATTTGAAATTCAACGATGCCGGACGCGACGCGCGCTGCGCCGCTCGTCCTTCTTGTGTCGGACCGTTGTTCTGTTGCCACAGCTGCGGGTACCAAAGCTATCGCGTGTCCTCGCGAGATGTACTGTCCTTCCGGTTGGATTCCGCGAGACTGCCGTTACCGGAATACAAGTGTTACTGATGTCGTTTGGACGCGTTGTCGAACAAGCTTTCCGAACAATTAAGCTTTAAGAAGCATAAGTATGTGACATGAATGAGCCAGTTAAATTTTAATCATTTGAGAACTGCGATATTAATTTTTATAGCTTGGAAATGTTTATTTATTAAACTAGCTTCTTCTCCGATGACACATCCGGTTTACTCGTGTACATTTGCAACTTTTCTTCTTCGCCGCTTAAAAGGTAACTTCATGTCGTCATTTCCCGCTCATATCCCCCCACTGCACTAAAGTTTTCTTTTAGAGAAGGGCGCTATTCACATCACTAAAAGGGTCTTCTAGAAACTTATAAGGTTTGAAATAGCGTGGACACGATGCCCATGTCATTTAACGTTAATACTGAACTCATTTGTTTTTTTTAAGTTTGAATAACTTCTAACAACTTTAAATACCGGGTATCATCAAATTCATCGCAATAACAAACACAAAACATGTTGAAAAAGATGTACAAAATTTTATTAGAAAAAAAATAAAAGTGACACTTTTCAAACGTTATTTCTATAGTAACTTAATTTATTTGAAATTGCTTTTTTTACTAATTGAATTAATTAGATACAACTAAATATATGTATCTTTTTGTTTACGTATTAGACGACGTAATGATAAAAAAAGTTGAAGATTATTCAAATCTATAAAAGCATATATAATTATTAATTGTCAAATAAAAATTAAATAAAAATTGCGGGCTGCTATAATACCACAGAAATGACGAATTGTGAGATCCTGCCAAAAAATGCTAAGGCCTCCACATGATGCATCCTGGATAAAGCTAAAGCAGCCCGCAACTTTTATTTAACTTTAGTTATGTTATAGAACTCATATACCAAACATCTTTTCTTTTAATTTGACAAAAAATTCGAAATACAGCAATTTCAACATTAAAATGCTGATAACTCGAGAACAATGCATTTCCGGATGTATCGACTTTTTTTCTTGTTTTTAGATCTCCAATTTCTTTTCGAGCGATTGTCGATGTATCTGTGTGTGCCTGTCTGTCTATTGTCTATCTGTCTGTGTGTTGCGTGTGTATACAATCTTTCAAAATATTAATTATAATTCATGAGATTAATGTTTCCCTTTGCTCTCGGTAGCAAAGGGAAATATTATGTCTTCACGATTTTTCGTTTTCAATCATCGTCATCATTGTTCATTGTTTAGAAGCGTTAAGAAGGGGGGGTTCCGAGGCGAGTCACATACGTGCGACGAAAAGAAATGTTGGAGCGTGGCATATAACACTTCATTCATCATTATGATCGACCAGAATAGAACTCTTCTTCCCCAGCTTTGAGCTTCATTGCATTAGCAATGCAACGTCGATCGGATGCAACGGCGCAGATGGTCTTTCGTGATATCGTATCGTCCTATCTAATGTCCTTGGCACAAGTTACCGTGCAAACGAGATTAAGGATAACGAGGACGAGAGTAAGACTGGTAGGAAGACGCACGAAGTCGAGAGGGTGAGAGAAAGAGAGAGAAGAAGACGGTTTTCTTCGGGCGGTACATCTTCAGCTACATAGTTACTAAAGTTAATGGAAAGAAGTCGAGACAGCTTCTCGCGCATTAACAATTCGAAAGGCCTTTTATTCCTCCTTTTCCTCCTTGTTCTCTCTGTCTCTCTCTTTTCCTCTTTCTCTCTCATTCTCATTCTCCTTCTCCCCATTTTCTTTCTTCTCGTCAAAGTCGCGCGTCGCTCGCCGTAAAATTCCCATTCGAAATGTAGAAAGGCAATCGCGACGGTACACTTCGCCTTCTTTCTCACGGTTTTGCGCCGTTTCGCGTTTCGTTAGCGCCGTAATGGCTGATGAATAATCCCCGGCAAATGAATTAAGAAAAAAGATGTCGCCGAGCGAACGGGCACGGCCTCCATCTCTCATCACGCCGGGCGGCTTCTTTTCCCTCCTGAGTTATAAATTTCCAGGCTGTGCCGGTAGTTAATAGAGACAATGAGAAAATGAGGTAGCCCGCTATCGCTGAAATATCGCGCTCGCCACTCTCGTAAATCTGAGGTTCATCTTATTTAAGCGCGAGGCACGTTCAATGTCATCCTCCCGCCCCTCTAAATAATCTTTTTCGCGCCTGGAATTAATTAGGTTGCTCGTACAAGCCGACGCTATGTCACGTTTTAACGAAAGATCAATGTGATGTAACATATTCGCAAATTACATGTAGAGACATTGCAGCCTCTAAACTTTTTAATAAATTAATAGCTCAAGATTATTACTCATTCTAGTGAAAATTACATATTGCATATCAGATACACACAATTTCCTTTTTAACTTTGATTGCTACATGGATTTTTGCAATCGAATTGCCTCTTTTACATTATTTTATATATAATGTAATTTTGAATAAATGTTTTACATTAAAATATGTTTTTCAATAAAATATGGTTTTTAAGTCTTTAACAAAATTGATATACTTCTCCAGAAAGTGATATATTTCTTCATAATATATAATATATAAAATCAATGCAAAGTGTTTTCGATTCATATATAGATAGTAATAAGTAAAAAAAGGTAAATAAACACTATAATTGTAAAATTGATACGGCGCCCTAAATCCATATATAGATATATCAATTGAATACATGGCAATTAAAATGCTAAAAATATGTCCTCATATTATCCTCATTCATTTTCTATCAGCGTTAGATGCAATTTCCTCGATAGATACGTGCCGTAATTTACAAGCAGCAAGTTATTGAAGAATAAATTAATAATTTATATCCTGGCGACAATCTGTTTCGCGTTGTCAAGTATAAGACTAATGTGCAGGCTGATTGTATTTAAGAGAATCATGAAAATCCGCAGACAGAAGGGTGTGACCGAGCTCTTAATCTTTTCCGTGGTCGATGCGCGGAGGAGTGAGCCAGTGCAATTCCTTCATCCCTCTTCATTAATTATAGAGCTCGTTTGGGGAGTTAATTGCTGCTACGATACGTGTGAAATGTTAATGATCCAGGCGAGGTGACGACGACGCCGGTTAATACCGAGCTTCTATGTCGACGCCGTCCGTCAGAAACACTCAAGTCACAGTGTGATACCCAAAGAATTCGCCAGTTTGAGGTTAAAATAATTAAAATGCACATAAAACATTATTTCTTTAATAATATAAGGACACATGTCAAAAAGAAAGATTTGTACTCTTAGCATGCGCTATTTTAAATTTTTCAAGTGGCATTAATTTAAAGTATTACGTATATTTCCATATGCCATATATATATGTATATACATATATGTTATAATTAACTTTTTCTGGATTGGCTAAAAAGRTTGACAGAAAAATTAGATTATCGTTAATTTATATATATATATATATATATATATATATATATATATATATATAAATTAACGATAATCTAATTTTTCTGTCAATCTTTTTAGCCAATCCAGAAAAAGTTAATTATAACATATATGTATATACATATATATATGTTATAATTAACTTTTTCTGGATTGGCTAAAAAGGTTGACAGAAAAATTAGATTATCGTTAATTTATATTGAATAGAATAATAAAATCGATTTAGTGTGTCACAAGAATAAGAAAATAGCATACAATAACGATAATTCTCTTCTAGATAAGATACAATTACTTTTTCAAATAATTTTAAATTATATTATTTAACTATAAATAAAATTAAATGCGACAACAAGCATTTGTTAAAAGTGTCAAAAGAAAATACGTGGTATCGTGATTTTTTGAAAGAGTACTTCTACAATATTTTGATATTTTCGTGGAAAATTTCAATTGTCGTAGTAGAGATCGTAAAATATCGGGGAAAAAAAATCGATCGTACAATGCGATCGACGATACATTCTTTTTTTTCCTTGTGACGAGCTACGTCTCGCGTTACCGATTCGCGCGGAGTGTCGTTAAAAATTGATCCGCCGGAGTAAATGCCGGACGAAGTGAACAGAACGGTCGACGGTTTTTACAACGGATTTTGGTATCAGGCAAATCCCAGCTGCGTCAATAATCGACGCGCCCATCGTTCACCGTAGCAATTTTACGAGCCTCGTTATCACTCGCGCGGACTGGCGCGACGGTATCGCCGAATAGTCTCCTCTCGCACGCTCCGCGGACAGCTGTGGTTCCCGAATCGAGACTAATTCATGGATTCGAAAGAGATTAATTGGCAGAGAATTAAAAGTGTCGCGCGCCGTCGCGCTGTCAGCGTCGATATTACGGAAGAAGGTGCTGTTTTTTTTTCCACATCCATTGCCCGCGTTTTTAAATACAAAGATACTGAAAGAGAATTGACTTGTGCATTCGCACTTGCGTAAGCTAACGTCGGAATATTTTTAAAACTAGGCAAAAGATATTAAAAAAGAAAACACTATTTTGCATTAAGGGGAGAAGCCAGTGTGAGGAGTCGAAAAATAGAGTTATCTTTCAACATTTATTATAGTATGACTTAAAAATTTATATTTTATGCAACATATTTAAAAAAAATTGTTTTTTAATTAATTTTTTCAAATATCTTGTATAACAGTGTTATATAACAATACGTTGTACAAAATAAATTATTAACTGCACAAATGCACGCCAAAGATAACTTTATTTTTCGACCCGCACCTTAAAAATATAAAATGTTTGCGATACAAAATTAATTACATCGCAATGCACGTGCATCAAAAAGATGAATTAAGATTATTATTAATTAGCAATTCTTTTGTTTTCCTTTGGTGTGAATAAAAATAATAATTTTTTCTTCGAAATCACCGCTGTTGAGTAATTCGTTTTTGGAAATCAATATGTTGAATTCTTTATATCCAGATATGAATGTTATTTTGTGTATGCGCGCGCGCGCGCGCGCGCGCGCGCGCGTGTGTGTGTGTGTGTGTGTGTGTGTGTGTGTATGTCTGATATTATAAAATTACGATATTAAAACATTTTTACAATGAATTTTTTAACTTTGAGTCAATCCCTTCTTAGAGCAGCAAAAAATTTTCACACAATGATTAAAAAATTTTAAAGACCACATATTATAATTTTATACATTCAAAATTAAAATTGAAATTGAAAACTGAAATTTTATCCCAAAATTCCAAAGGAAATATCTCTAGATGTACATAGATGTTGCTAATAATACAAAAAAAAAAAACGATTTTGCTGAAATATCTTAAAAAATTTAGCTAGATACAGACTTGAAAATAATCTTGATTAGACTAAAATAATTTTGTTTGGATCAAAATAATTACGTAAAACGCTCAAATTGATTGTTAGAAATATTAAAATTTTTGGCAGTATTGCCATCGACGCTTAAGCGCTCTGCATAATTATTTTGGTGATCCAAACAAAATTATTTTCAGACTTGTATTTAGCTAAAGTTTTAGATATTTCAACAAAATTTGTCTTTCTTTGTAGAAATGATACGTAACGCACTTGAGACAAGTAGTATGACACTCAAAGAAATGGAGCGAACGGAGCATTTTCTTTCGACCCGAGAGTGTGATGCATTGGCCGATTCATCATTGTAGTTGCATATACGTCACGTTGATCGTTGTAATGGAAGAATTTTTATTGCCACGTACGACTATCTTCTCTTGCCAATTTTTCTCCGATTTACTTTTCGATGCGATAGAATATCGAATATGTACGTACATCTGGTTGTTTAACCGTGCAATAGATTATACGAACGTGAGATTTGAACTAGTGCCGAATGTTCCGCTTCGCCGATGGTTTTCAGTTGGATAAACGGACAGAATGCTCGAGGGCGGGAGGAAGCGACGCGGGAGAAAAGTTGCGAAAACGATTGTCCCGCAAGGCGCATACTGTTCATGATCGGCCCGGGAAAACTTTGATCGTTCGCGACAAAACGAATTCCAAAAAGGAAGCGCACAAACGGGAAAGGAAGAGGGAGGAAAAGGTAGAAGCACGAGTAGAGCCCGTGTCATGAGAAAAATAGAGAAACACTTGTACGCAGGAACGAACGTGACCCACCCTCTGGGATGTTCCGAACTTAGGCAATAAGGCGACAGTCAGTTGCAGAAGGTCGTGCGGATAGTTTTGGAAACTTGCCGCGCGCGCCGATAGTCATATTCCGGCTTCTACATTTTGGTAATGATCCGTTGCTTATATATAATGCCGTTTATTAATCTAGTCTCTTGATTCGCGTTCCATTCTTTCCGTCCCGCTCGCTTTCCTCACCTTTGTCTAATTAGGACAATAGAGTGCACCAACTTTCCGAGTATCATAGATACCATTTACGTGCACATAAAAGTAATTAGAAATCTGAATCGTTACTATTTTCTTATCCGAAATTTGGTTGCATATTGAGGCTAATGAACAAATATAGTTTTTGAACACGGAAAGAAAATTTTGCTGAAGTATTCAAAAACTCAGCTAGATCTGAAAATAATTTTGTTGAACTAATTAAAATAATTATGTAGGACGCTCATAATGAGCAATGCTGCAAAAAGTTTTAACATTCTGACAACCAGCTTGAGCGTTCTGCGTAATTATTTTGATGGTCTAACAAAATTATTTTCAAATTTGTACCTAGTTAAATTTTTAGATTATTTTATTTTTAAAATCGTTCTTTCCATGTAACATTTACCCGCAGCATCTAAAATCATACGGTAATTAAATGCTTTAGATTTTTTATAATTATTTTAAATTAATTGATTTATTATTATAAATAATATCTTTACATTATCTTATCACGCACACAGCAGATAGCTTTAGAAAAATTCATCAGTAAGTCATTAACTTGATACGTCAACAAATATTCGTGAAGCTGCGTCGGGTGGATGTAAGTAAAGGAGAAATCCTTTTACACGTACTTTGTCGGGTCAGGGTCCTTTTGTTGCTCCCTGTTTTCCACCCGCGGCGTAATTTTTATACGGTCATTATCGCCATTAGGAAAGCACGTGCAGACTCATCTTTCAACGGTAGAATTACGGAAGGGTCAGCGAAATGAGAGTTGGCGACGTCTGACGCGCGGATCAGGACAAAGCGCCGCTATTTTGAATAATTACAACTTGTCTCCACCATACAAAACTCTGCTTTTGACCTCTGTCGAAATCTGCTTTCGCCCTTTAGACACTCGTCGCTACAACGTTTCAAACACATTGGCTGCTCTGCTATCAAACTCGGCTATCTTGCGTACTGGTACAAATGCAGAAAATAAATGCGAGAGAGATACAATATTGAAAAAAAATATATCGCAACGTTGCCGTCCGAGAATATTTTTCACGCAATGTGTGAGCACGTGTATTTTGTTCAGAGCTGTATCAACTTTTTTTACTTAAATAATACGTAAACTTTTACAGCGATGTAAGCTTTACGGTATGTGAGTTTATTTCATCCGCAATTATAAATATCAATTTTAGAGTACACTATCTAGAGCCCTCATAATGATCGACTGTCTTCCGGAATTTTCATTCACGAGTACCCTGTATTTGAAAATACATATCATTCCGTCGTGCCAAAAGGATGGACATCGCAGTAAATTAAATCGTAGAAGTGTGTTACTCCGGGGAAATGAAAGCAGGTAAACCCGCCATACAAGTTGCGTCACGGTGGCCACGGTCCCTCGCAGATCCGTTTACGACGGGAAAGAATGACAAAAGGAGAGCGAGGGACGCGACGGATAAGCGGAGGAGAGCACCTAGTTTGAAATTTCAAATTCATTTACGGTCCCGCTGCCGAGTTTTAATCCGCTTTAATTATGAAAAATCGTCGAGTGCCGCCGCCGACCCACCTACCAACCTTCCATCCTTTCGTCCTCTCTGCTCCCAGGCATTCCTTCGCGTCACTTTTATCACCGAAGCGAAGATCGTCAGTCTCCCTTAACTGCCATATTTTCTCCTTTTACCCACGCGACATCTCATTACTGTAATTACTTCGTACATGCGTCGCAATCATCAGATTGTTATATAAATAAAATAGAAAAGTGTAAATAATGTACGTAAAATTATTGTAATTAGATTTAGAATTCTTTTCGGTGAAACAAAAAGATCGATGATATGGAATATTGAATTTCCATATAATAATCTAATACAAGATTCGTGAAGTTTGACGAAAATATTCCACTTTCTTATCTCATCTAGACGTTCCATTTCCTTCGCTGTCATATGTATTTCCTGTTTATCGACATATTCAATTACCGTGATGACGTGCACATTAGAGTCTATGGCATCCGGAGGTATATATCTAAAAATACGCATTTCTCTTCCTTCAGATATGGCAATAAGAGAATTGACTGGAATATCTCGTTCTCTCCTTCCTTAATACTTTTATACTATTCGGTAAACTTTCAAAATCAAGTTATATTTGCGGATTCTGGACTTTACTTATTTCAAAGATGGTTATTACAGCCGCGCAGAGTAGTAGCTGCAGTTCTAATTGAAGGGATTAAAAGGAACCTCTAAGAGTAAACTTACACGACACTCGCGAGGATACGTAGTTTTATTTTCCAACAGCGTTATTGCATTATGACGTGCATTATCAGAAATGCAATGAAAATTATGGAGTAATTTTTTAGAATTAAATACATTTCCAGAAAGAAAAATGGATGTAGCTCTGTCAAAATATATTACACTATGACTGTAGATTATATTCGAACAACAATAATTAGACTATATTTTAGACTATATTAGACTATATTCTGGAACAACATTACAGAATTATGATACATGTAGTTATCCAAACTTATCAAAAATTCTTGTTACTCGTTCGAACTTTTGATATCAACTCGAAAATAAATTGATACAGAAATTGCTATGTCATGTGCACAGTAAAAAATATTTTGCACTTGTATAAAAGCGATCTTTGTTAAAATTTTGTGTTAAATTTTTAACATATCCGAGTGTTAATTTAACATAATGCGACTGTTATTTGAATATTTTGTATTAAATTGATATTTAATACATGATATTTAACATTTCTTAGTGTTAAAATAACTTATGAGTAAACAAATAATATAAAAAAATAATATTGTTTGAAAATATAAATTTTAAATATCTAAGATAAAGAGAAGATAAAGAAAAAAAGATTAATGTATTATTTTAACATATTAGATGTATAAATAAGTTCGATGCCTTTACATATGACATCTTACTAGGACGTAACTCTATTCCAAATTTAAATTTCTTTCCCGCCCTATAATAATTTGAAAGTACCAACCTTAAGCTTTAAGAAGCACAATAATATTTGGCCCTGCTGACATAGTCGCGCAAAACAATAGTGAATGCGATGTCCGAAAAAGAGCATTTAAAGCATTGCATTTTTTTTGCTTTTCAATTAAAAAGAAATGCTGCTCAGACTGTTGAAATGATTTGTTCCGCTTTGGATGAGGATGCTGTGACCCATAAAACTTGTAAAAAGTGGTTTCAGAGATTCCGGGAAGACAATTTCGATCTTACTGATCGAGAACGCAGTAGAATGCGAAAATAGTGGAAGATGGAGGAATCGGAGCAACTATTGAACGAAAATCCTTGTCAAACGCAACAGAAACTTGCTAAAAAAAAAAACTTGATGTAATTCGAAACTAACAGGTTATTTTCTTTTTGTAAATAAACATTAAAATCATGCTTAAAAAGCACTGAACTTATTTATACACTTAATATAATAAAAATATGAATTTGTTAATTTTACTGAAACATGAATATGTTAATTTTACTGAAGATATATGCATCCACAAATTGTTTTCAAATTGTGTCAAAGTGTTACATTTTTTGCGTTAATTTTTGCATAATGTTTATGTTACTTTCTAACATGCTCATCTTGTGTCAACTTTAACACAAAAATTTGTGTTAATTTTAACACAAAAATTTGGACAATGTCCCAAACGAAATTTAACATAAATTTTTCAACAGTGTACTGTTTAGCACATGAAATTAACCTTTTGTGCAGCGAATTCTCTTCTCTTCACAAATCTAACGAGTAAAACATATAAATCTGAGTTCAACATACAAATCTAGTCTCTCACAGACATAGAACAACTTGAGTCAAAATGTAAAATAGAGTATTTTCGTACATGTTTTATACGTTGCTAGCAAGACGTGATGCATCGTTTACAGCACCGTCCACTTTGCACGTCTTCTTCGGCCTGTTTAACTTATTGAGTTCGATGTCCATCGATCTTCTCCTCGACTTCCCTTGCGCGAGTATTTTCCGCCAGTCGAACGTGTGTTCGAAAGGCGTACTCTTTAATTTGGTCAGAGCCTCGGCTTGCACTTCCAGGAAATTGTATATAATTTCTTCCTCAGGATCGACAAAAACGTCCTTTTAACGGAAAGAATAATTAGTATCTAATGTCACACTTGTATTTAGAGATAACTATTTTGATACATAGAATTTTTATGAAAGATAAAATTCTAGAAATAAAAATATATCTTTCTTTTATATACATATAATAAAAAACATTAAATTGGCGATGTAATGTTTGTGAAATCAAAATATTATACACTTGTGTTTTTCATTTTAAACAAATTTGATTTTTATTTTAAGTAATATTTTTAAAAATATAAACAAAACTCAGCTATCTTAAAAGAGAAATTTATCATTTTACATAGTCTCTCTATAACGTTACTATATCGATATTGTATGACCTTATCGTGATGTATATTTTATTTAAGCGCTTTTTATATTATTTATGAAACACAATACCGTGCTAATTATTTGCAAAGAATGGCCGTAAGATTAATTGATTCCCTTGACGTACTTCTTTTCGAAGAGCGGTTTCCTTCTTAATGAACTCGTCGATCGTTAAGCGTCTGTCGGCCGCAGAGACTGGCAGAGGCGGCAACAAAGTTTCTCTACGCTCCTGATACTGCTCCGGGAAGAGGAACACGACGGTTTCCTCAAAGATCTTGTCCTGCAGACTCAGGATCTCGCGTATCTTGCGCTTCTTTGTCCTCGCCTCTTGCCGCAACTTGAGAACTGGCGCGCGCTGCCTCTCGAGAACGTCCTTTCTGAGTCCTTTTTTCTCCAGAATCAGTCGTTGCATGCGCTTTACTTCCATTGACATCCACCGTTCCTTGGCTTCCTCGAGGAACTGCCAGGGCTTCCGACGCTGTGAATAGTACGAAATTAACTTAGTAGAAAAAGAAAGATATCGGTTTCCTCTTCTCCGCTTGAGAATGTGCCCGACTGAACCGACTGGCACCACGGATTTACAATCGTGGCACCGTTATTTACGCCGCTATAAACGTTCGATTCGCTCGGACGCGGTTATCAGCATAGTGCGAACTGCTGCCCGAAGCGCGTTATGAATAGAGAATCATTGAATTATTTATCGACGTGGAATATTAGATTGATCGTACCGCCGGCTTCGTAGGTGTAGTCGGGCGAGCAGCCGCATCGACCGTGTCAGCTTTAATCTTCTCCTCGGCCTCCAGACGCTTTTTCTCCTCCTCCATTTTACCGAGCTTTTTCTTCATCTCAATATCTTCGAGATTTGTTTCGCGCCACGTTTCCTGCCAGGCTTGAAACTCGCTTATCTGCGGAAATAGACAATCATACACGTATAAAAGGCACGAAGAAATTTTTATTACCGTTAGCAGTAAAATTTATGGCAAACTACTATGGAAATAACAGAGAAAAGGATTTTTTTTTACGAACACGATTCCCGTCAAATTCCGGTATATTTTTGTCTTATAGAAGTATAACATTTTATGAAGTAACGCGCGAATGCGTGTCGAGATTCATGCGCTGTGAAACGACGCTTTGCGGCGTATCAAATGCATATGTATTGCTCTAGTGATAAATAAAAACTCGGCTAATTATTTCTGAAACATTTTGCTGTAACGGAATAATTAGATTCGACTAGCACAATTATTATCTTTACTATTTTTAATATATAATGCAATTCTTTTAATAAAAACATATTTGTGCCTTTATATATGCCCGAGATATAAATTTCGGGTTACTTCGTCTAGACATTTAATCAATATCACTCTCGATAAATCGCTGTTGCAACCCCTTTTATCTCACCCTTTGAACCTGTCGGTCGATGAACTTTTTCATCCACTCGACGTCACCCACGTCATACGTTAGCAAGACACGCGGCGCCGTGAACGTCCTTAAGGAGCCGTTGAAGTCGCAAAATCCGATACACTGCGGCTCCAGCGGTAGCTCGTGCGTATAGATGCCTGTAATTATCCGCCCGGACAGACTCTGCATGAAACTCGGCTCGTGGCTCTTGAGTATGAGATCCCAAATTTCTATGGTGCCATCCATACGTCCCAGGATCAAAACGGTCGGACGTATAATTCCCCACGAGCACGCCGTGTATCTGCGTTTGATAAGAGACGGTAGTAAAACACGAAAAAAAAAAACAGTTTTGCTGAAAGAAATATAGAAAGAAAACTATATCCAGCTAAATTTTTTTTATAGATCAGAAAAGTAATTTTGTCGAACTATCAAAATAATTATGTAGAATGCTCAAACTAGTTGCTAGAATATCAAAATTTTTGCATTGTTCGTTATTTTTAAACTTCCAATAAAATTATTTTGGTAGTCCAACAAAATTATTGTATTTTAGATCCTTCAAAATTGTTCTTTTCGTGAATTGATGTTGATCGGCATTAATCCGATACCGTTTCCTGTCTTGTACGTTAATTAATGCCTTATATGCGCGGTTTTATTGACACTTTCATAGTCGGTTTTTTCAAACTTTTTAAAACTGAACATCGGATATGAGATGTCTTTCACCAATATCCGGTTAAATGAATCAATTAAATCAATCTTCACGATTGTCAATGTGAGAACTAAATATAACATAACATAGTTATAACATAACATAATATAGTTTGATCAGAAGAGAAGAAAGACAAAAAGTTCTGATATATTGACTGCTGTTGGCTCTTCTGCGAGTTAATCATCGATTAACCGGAGATTGTGAAAAAAGTCCACAGTAAATCTACAGCTGATTGCTGCAAAATTTTATCATTAAAATAAAAATAAACACTACTAAAAACTACTACAAAATTTTGTTAAAAAATATCGTGTCTGTAACTATTTATTTGAAATTGAAGGAAATTTACAAATCCAAACAGAGAAAATTATGTACATGAGAAATACTAAAATTAAAAGAAAGTTTTTCAAATTTATTATATAATTTTGAAAAAATTAACTGAATATTTTTACACATAAAAACAAAAAAATTATATACATAAATAAAATTATATACATTTTTGCATAACAATATAATTTAATATATCTTTTTCGTATAATATTTTTAAAAACTTTTGCATTTACAAAAGAAATTCTATAAGATTGGTAAATAAAGTACTATACCTTTTTATTCCACTTGAAACACTTAAAAAAATTATAAGCATCAATTTATTTGAATTTTTTCGTACTTTTACGCTAAAAATAAATAAGTAAATTTGTTTGATTTTTATATTACAACTAATTTCATAAAAATTTTACTTTGATTAATTTAAACTTAAGATGTAAAAAGATATACTATTACGTTAGCGATAATCAGCTATAAATTTTAAAAAGACGTAGAGAAGACTGAAGCTTGTTGGTACAATTTTCACTTTTCGACATTTGACTTTTTAAACAACTAACTAGACATCACAGACGCGCGCTTCGCGCGCGCTATTTAAATTTTTACTTTTTACATTTTATACTTGCTTAAATACTTGCAATTAACCGTTACTGATATACTGTTAACCCCTCAATACACACAACTGTCAAAATATGCGATGACAGCCGCTCACGAAGTAAGCGTTGCGAGAGAACCAATCGGCGTCGCGGAAAAGCGTCAACAATAAACTTCGAGATTTTCGAGAAATGCGAGTTCGATTTAACATCTCCTTTTTTAGAAAGGATTATTATGATTAAACTGTTCTAATATGATAGAGAGAATTTTTCTCTATATTTTCTATTAGGAACGATCCTGCATAAGAAAGTAAATCTATATAGGTTTTTTGTAACAAGTGAAATACGAACATGTTGCATTGTAGCCAGCTTGCCAGCAATAATGAAGTAAGTTGACATGATAGTTTCATAGTTTAAATTGTTCATACGACAAACTCTGTACTAAATTAATGATAAAAATAGATCATAGGTACATATTTCTTGGTATATATTATATTTTTTAATTGTTATATTGTATTGATTAAATAACAAAATACTGTTACAGAAAAACAAATATAAATTATTTTAAATGTAGCTTGCTTCAATATAGAAATATTAAATATAAGCATTTTGTCAAAGATAAGTTATAATTAAATGTTCATATACTTCTCAAATGCACGATACAGTCAAGCTAAGTTTACTACGCTAACATACGTTTGATTTTAATCATTTTATTAACAAATTACTGTTATTACTCAAAATAACATGTCGTATAATAACAGAAACTTTCCTTTTAATTAATAATACAGTACTTAGATTTATTCTCTTAAGAGGAACATTAATAGAAATTTTGAAATACCTGAAAATTTACATGCTTCTTCTTCTTGAACCAGATTTTTCTTTTTTTTATCATAATACTTGTTTGATTTAAATAAAAACTTAAGGAAAGATATCTATGTTATAAAAAAGATATTTTGCGATAATTTTTTTACTGTTTCTTTTATAATAAATACATAAACGGAATGCCAATTTACCTCTTGTACCAACGAGCTTCGGTCTCCCTTATTATTGCGATATCAGTAACTGCGAATGTGTCAATTGTTAATGACAGTTTTGAGAGTCGATTTCTGAGATAATTTTAAATGGAAGATATGAGCCGCTCTCTCTCTCTCTCTCTCTCTCTTCAAAATCAAAAATATATAGAGTTAATGAGACCGTCTGTCGAGTATTTGAATCGCGGGAGCATTGGCTCGACAACGTTCGATAATGACTGTTGCGGCGGGCCGACCGCGTTTGGTCGAAAATAGCTTTCATTAACGGAGCAGTAATAGGACGCTGTAAATGTAAGTTATGATCGTACTGTCATGCAGATCATACCGAAAGTTTGAAAACTCTCTCGCCGTCGAAAACTATGCGCGGCGCGAAACGCGAGCGAGTAAGCGGGCGAATGTCGCGTCGGTGCCTGTGTGTCGGGCAATACGAAATGCTATCGTCGCAATTACATGCTGTACACTGCGGCAATTTATCGCGCGCGCTCGCTCGTTATTTTTATTCCGAATGAAACGCGAACGCGAAACACGCGCGCGCGCTGCGTGTTGCCACGTTTATGTATATTCATAACCATGTTTCGTTAACTCTCGCGATATTGACGTTTCTGCTCGAGGAGTAATTTCTCCGCGCGCAATTTCTGCGCGATCTCGTCCTTATTTTAACGCGAACAGCTCTCTGCCTTTCTTTCCCTTTTTATCTCCGCCGCCATTCTCTCTTCTCTGCGCACGGCAAGAATCACTTAGCGCCCGGCGTTTATTCTGACGCGAAAACGGAAGTTCAGTTTGCTTTAGTCGGACGATAAGCGCGAGTTTTTCACCCACCCGACGTTGGACTTCTTCCAAAGGAGCGGCTCGCCGAAATCATCCCTCCACACAGCGAAGATCTTGCCGCCCACCGTGACCACCGCCTGGTGGTAATAACTGGATCTGACCGCGTGCGTAACCGGTCCGTCGTGCACCCTCTTCATCCAGAGCCACCGTGCCGTTTCGCGATTCACGCTCACGTCGGTGGCGAATTCGTAGCCAGTCCACGTTATGCAACCAAAATCACCTGTTGCCGTCGTTTACGCTTTAATCCACTTTACTGCCGTTGATATTAAATTAGATCAATCTTATTTAGGGAGATTTAAGCGTAATTAATTGTGTTTATATAATCTCACGTCTGAATTGTATTAACATTAATGAACTCGGATATAATCGTGTCGTGTCTCGTACCGTAGACGTCAACGGTCGGAAATTGAGTCGCAAGAAAATGTTACGCAAGTCGCTTTACCCTCGACGGTTCCGATAAGTATCTTCGGCTCCATAACGTACTTCGCCTTCTCGATTACGGGTCTGTAGTACTTTCTAATTGTGAGGTCGTCTCTTGCCATCAAGAACGGTTCGACTTGTTCCTTGTGAAACTTTGGATTGTACATGCTGAGAGTCGTTATCACAAGCTGCCGGCTCTCGTCCGGATATTGAATCACGAGGATATAGTCGGGCTTGAAGACGCGATCGAGGATCTTGAAAGGCGACGCCGGCTGCGCCATGGATTTCTGAATATCCGAATGAATCTTCTTCTTCCGTCTGCTGTGAACTTGCCGAATATCCTTTTCCAAAGGTCGCCATCTTTTAGATCAACGTTCTCCGTCAGGAATAAAAAATATATCTCAATAAAATCTTGTTAAAAACGAGAATGTCAAAATTAAGATATGTAGAAAGAACAATTTCGCTAAAATATTTAAAAATTTAAGCTACAGATCTGAAAATAATTTTGTTGGATCATCAAAATGATTATGTTACGAGGAAACTCAAGCATAATGAGCTGTAAAAAGTTTTGACATTCTGGCAACCAACTAGAATATAATTATTTTGTAGTTCAACAAAATTATTTTTAGATTTGTATTTAGCTAAATTTTTAGATACTCTAAGATCTAAGAAAACCGTTCTTTCGCAATCAATAAATCATCGATGACCCTCATTATTTTTTTAGCTTCTTGCATCTAAATGTACTTTTTGTGTCTTAAACTTTATTGTTCGTCACACGAGTTTATTTTTATATCTTTATTTTTATATATTTATTATATATTAATAAATTTATATTAATAAATTTAATTTCTTTTTATTATTTATATTAATTTAAAAATTTGTAGATCTATTTTCATTGTTTCATGATTTATTGTAGAATAGATATGTTAAGGTACACGGAAAGAACGATTTTGCGACGGAAAATTTTGCTGAATACAGATCTGAAAATAATTTTATTTGACCGTCAAAATAATTTGTTGGGACCTTAAAAATAATAAGCAAAAAATTTTGATGTTCTAGTCTAACATAATTATTTTGATAATTCAACAAAATTACTGTTCTGATCTGTATCTAGCTTTTAATTTAAATTTTAGATCTTTCAGCAAAACTGTTCTTTTCGTATAGATAATCGCATCAATAACTTATTTAATATAAAATTTGATAAAAAATTTAATAAAATTTAATATAAAAGTACAGAATCGCGTGTCATACTTTTCGTGTAGTTATTAGAAGATTATAGCGGTTATTTTACACGATATATATTGTATATTTTTTTTTATTAATTCAAATATTTTAATAAAAGAATAAAATTTTTATAATCGATGAATTATTGAAATTAAATTCTCTCTCATTATAAGATTTCTATTAATTAATTGTTCGGATTTTATTAAAAAATTTATCTCTGTCGGCGCAGTTTCGTATAAATACGCTCGTTTCTCTTGACAAGGTATAGAATAAGGTGTAATCTCGTAAATATCGTACCAATTTCGTATTAAGTGAGGAAACAATTCACTAATATTGGAGCATGTACATAGCCATTGTGGCACGGCCGAAATGAAGAGCGACTCCTTCTCGCATCTCACTGGGCGCGCACAGCGAGATCGACGAGGCCAAGGAGCTTGAGAGTTAGCAGGACTACTCTTGACGGCAAGGAACGCGGGAAGGGTTAGGAACGAGGACTGAATACCGATCAACGATTATAGAGGGATGGTCTATCCATTTTCAGACCATATAAACGCCAACTTCGGAGAATCGAGGAGCGACGGAGAGTCAAGTCGCAGGACCATTACGGTTCCGCAGATCGCGAGAGTTTCTCGGAAAGGATGGGGATCGGGGATGGGGAGGAAGCGGAAGACGGTTCGTCGCCCCGCGTCCGGAGCGGAGGACTCGAAAGGCAAGAGACCGAGCTCGCTCTTTAACGTTTCGCTTGTGACAAGTTTCGCGCCCGTCGAACATTCGAAGTCGCTAACTTCCAGTCTCGGGAGATACGACGATTCCGGATCTTTCTCATGGTTACCAATTGCTGATTCAGATCGACCGGTGCCCGGCCATCATACGTCGAGTTGTTCTTGCATTTTTAAGAAAAACGACGTGACGTTTTCACTGGCACAATGCCGGGTGTTGCAAAAGTGAAGGATAAAGAAAACAATCGTCCTCGACTACGTCGGGAATACATTCTCTTGAATATTCCATTTCTCTTGCGAGTCAAATGGCGCCATAGTTCATAGGAAAATTCATCCGATGAAGCGACATCGATTCGATGCGACTTCTTGATAGTCACGTTTAGTTTCTTAATGTTTAATCCTTAACCGATGGAACTATTCGAACAACGCGACAGGAATATCGATATCTGTTAATTCTCACAAGACCATTGATAATACTGTCGATCCTCTATATTGAAGCTGTATTAAAGCTAAATGAAGATGTATTAAATATTTTACACTTAGCAACAGAAAAATAATACATATAAGTTTTTTATATACAAATGTATACAAATTTTCTCTTTCAAAAATTTAAAGTTTCTTTTCTAAATGTTCTTCCTTGAATCAAGTAAACTTGTTGCAAGCACATCAATAGAAATTACGTATTTGATATTTATTATATAAAAATATAAATCATATTTACACAAAATGCGTCTTACATTTTTTTTTACAATTATTTGTGCATGGAAAAAATCGTCCTCTTTTTTACAATTTTTTGTTATTAATTAAAAACGTTATTAATTAATAAAAAAGAGAACAATTTTTTCAATACACAAATAATTGCAAAAAAATAGATTATATATAAGACGCATTTTGCATAAATATGATTTACATTTCTATAATAAAGATCAAGTATGTAATTCTATTGATGCTGGCAGAGCAAGTTGAGAATTCAGGGAAGAACATTTAGGAAAGAAACTTCAAATCTTTGAAAGAGAAAATTTTCATGCGTTATACTTAAGAGATAAGAACATTGGTTAAATAATAAAGCACGGAAAGAACGGTTTTGCTTTAGTATTTAAAAATTTAATTAGATACAGATCTGGAAATAATTTTAAATCAAAATAATTTTGTTTTATCAAAATAATTACGTTGCTAGAATGTGAAAATTTTTTGTAGCATTATCATCAACGCTTAAGCGTTCTACAAAATTACTTACTAAAATTATTTTCAGATCTGTATTTAGCTAAATTTTTAGATATTACAGCAAAACCGTTCTTTCCGTGTGTGTTAAAGTCGACAGACAAAGACGATGCTCACTTAAGATCCCAAAAGGCGACCGTGCCGTCTTTGCTGGCGGTTACGAACTGACAACTTAGATCGTCCATGGACGCGTCTTCTGGCAAGGACGAGATCCGGCCGTTTTTGTCGACCTTGTGATGCGAGGGTACCCAGACTATCTGGGTGATGCCCGCCTTCTGGCTGTACTTCAGGGCGGACATCGCCGTCGGGCTGATCAACGACGTTGCCGTCGTCTCGCGCATCCATGTCATCAAGCTCCTCATCGCGATGCTGTATTTCACTTGGGCGCTCGTCTGTGCTGTCACCGTCTCCACTTGCTCGATTTTGCCGGGAATGTGCCAGATGGCGATCTACAGTAAGGATATGGATGAATTTTATCGTCGTCCACTCGTTCATCGTAGCCTAAACTTTTGAGTTTTACGATCGCAGCTTGTAACGGGATGTTTTGCCATACGTTTTCGCAGACGCTTCTTCTCGTCTAAAATTTACTAATTTCAACTCATAAATAATGCCAGGCAATTAAGAAGGTGCGCGCATTTTCTGTTTAAACGATAGGACGTTAATAAAAAGCAGAAATGTGAAACAATATTCTCTATATAACTCAATACAAAAATGAACGTTTCTTATAATAAAAAGAATTAAATTTTTTAAATAATAGAAATAAGCCTGAACAAACTTTATGTCATTAAAGAAGAAAGTAGTATTATTTTAGGGCATTTATATTTGTACAATAATTTTGTTAATAATCAATATTTAAATTTAAATCTTAACCATTACATTCGTCAAGTGTTGTTCAATCAATTCTAAACTTAAAATTATGAAATGTTTATTATTTAGGATTTAGTTATTTATAAAAATGTGATAATACTACATAAAAATTCGAAGAGAAACAAGAGAGTGAAAAAAAATAGATTTAAAAAATTGGTTTTAAAAAAATAGTTGGTTACAAAATTATATAATTATAAAAAAATATTGCAAAAAATATTGTAGAATGTATGCAAAAGTGTACATATAACTTCTTTCATATATGTMCCCCCCCCCCCCCACACACACACACACATGAACTGTTAGTACTAAAACTTTATAACATATAACATAAACTATAGATTTACAGTAGAATTACATCGACTTGCCGAATCACTACTTTGAAAATCTCAAAAGAGGCTTAACCATCATCAATGTTTAGAGAACTAGCAAAATTGTTTAACTTTGCATAACTCGAAATGTGTATAGCTAAATACAATGTTAAATAGCAAACAAAATACTTAAGTGTACATATTCGTGTGATAATAGATTCAAGTTCAAGAAGAATGAAGAAATTTGTATAATTAAATGCTAAAATATGTACCTTAATATACCTTAAAAATATTTCGAAATGCTCGAAAATAATAATAAATGCCGGCTATTGTGTACTAGTATATTAGCGCTATTGTGCAACAACGAGTTATTAAACAAATAATTCCATAAATAAACAGTACACGAAAAGAACGGTTTTGCTGAGATTTAAAATTTTAGCTGGATACAGATCAGAAAAATAATTTTGTTGAACTATCAAAATAATTATGTAGAACGTTCAAACTAGTTACTAAAATATCAAAATTTTTTGCAGCATTGGTCATTATTTTTAGGATTCTAGCATTCATTATTTTGATGGTCGAACAAAATTATTTTTGGATCTGTATCCAGCAAAATTTTAGATACTTAAACAAAATTATTCTTTCCAGTAGAATTTGCCATCTAATAGAAGAGATATTGAGAGGGGCTGTTATATTTACGCGGGCCATGATATCATCTTCTCCTCTACTTTCGTATTCTTCACATTGTAAGTCAAAGAAGAATATCGAATATCCCGAAATTGCACAGTACAATTTTTTATTATAATTTAATTATTTTAACCTTATTTTAATTTTCTCACACATTACTATTTCAATAAAACGCCATTATAATATTTTTATGCGTTGCGTAAAAGCGTTAAATTAAACAAGTCACGTAACCGAATTTCAAAATTGTTTGTCTACACTTTTTATCATTTTTATCAACATTTTATCTTTTTTATCAACATTTTATAATTGCAACATGTAGTTTGGTTTATATTTATATTTATAAAATATACAATTTTAGCGTGATTTTTGTTTTCCTTTGTTTATTTTTGATGATAAATTTTTGTGTGTAGACGTCAAAGTAAAGTTGAAACGAATACTGGAAGCATACAAAATTTAATAATATTTAGATATAATTAGACATTTTCCTTCAATCACAGATGACTATTCTGATTTGTATGTGCAGACTATATATTCATTCTTTTAAAGCCTTTAAACATATTAAACATATTAAAAAATTACTTTACATAGCTCAAAATATGTAAGAAACAAACTATTAAAAAAAAAAAAATACGAAAAGTTTGAACGTTTTCATCGTTCCTTTTATTTCATAATCGGGATTAATGCATTTCTCTATATTGATGTTCATCGCCTTGCGTTTCCTGATATACACGTTTCATAATACTCGATTGCCCGATTGACGAGTGTCCCAGGTGTCATCTGATATCCAAAACATTGGGACATCGAGAGGAGCAGCGAGAGGATCGTCGCGATGGATTAATGGGTGATCCCGCTTGCATACGATATTCGCGTTACGTTTGTTGTTCGCATCCGCCATGATTGTCAACGCGCGGCACTTTTCAAATTTTCACGTTCAAAACGCGGCGCGTCGGGTGACAACTCGGTAGCGCCCGATGAATCCACGGCATTATTGCGATGTGTTTTTCGATATACGTGATTGATATCGATCGTGTTCCATCGAATTGCCGCGTTCGTCGGAAGAATTTGTTTACGAATACGCGCGTATCGCGTTATTCATTCGCGGGTATGACGTTCAAGCGATGCGTTGGAGGGGGTGAAGGAATTGCAATAACGAGTTAATCACAACATTGGTGGACTCGTTTGCAAAATGAGGAAAATATTCGTTCGCGCTTTTGCTGTCAAATTATTTTCCAATTTTCTTCTACCTTCTTAACGTATTTTTCTCGGAGGACTGTAGCTGGGTCATTCTTGTTCCGTATTCTATTGGATAATCAAAAAGTTGTTTCGCGTAAAAATATAAAACAGCAGTAAAAAAACAGTACAAAAGCAATAAAAAAGCAGTAGGTTTTAAGTTTTAGATTTTTTTATATCCCTGCTATATAAAAGGGATGTATGAATAATCTTTGAAAATCGACGAGTACCTACTTGAGTCTTGAGTGATCCAGCTACCGTCAGCCAAAGATTAATTCCACAACAAGAAAAACGTATGCTGAGGAAAACAGATTTATTTTGATCACCTGACCATTTGCGCAACCACCTACGATGATGTTACTGTCGAGAGGGCAGACGGAAACTGATGTCACTTCTCGTGGACATTCGAGGACTAGTTTAGGTGACAAACAGTCAGTGAAGGACCATATTAGTACTCGATTGTTGCCCTCGCAGGCTAAGAATACCTATTCATGAGAAACGTATGACTTTGTAAATTATATTACATTACAATTGTATTACACGTGTGGGTTACGTCAATAAAAAAGTTTCTACATTAATAATAAAATTTAATACATTTTTTTTTAGATTCAAGAAGCTAGATTTAGATCAATCTTAAGAATAAAATAAATATAATTTTTAAAGGAGATATCAAACCTCGTCGTACGTTTTGGGACCTATTAGATGCTCGCCCTTCGCATGCTGCGTGTAAGTAGCTATCGCCGTTCCGGTCCAGAATGGATGCCAGCAGAGATCGTTGATAACTTTATCCATAATGATCTTTCCGTCATAGTAGCTTTGATGTTCTTCGTAGCCTATTGGCATCGGTGCTTGCGTATCTTTTACATTGCGTACCAAATTTGCATAATCATTTGTATATATATCCCATGTGGAATTCATTAAAATCTGTAACAAAATAGTAGATAAATTGAAAGTGACTGTTATCCATTAAGCTCTATCCTAAAAAAAAGTGAAACATTTTAATTAATTTCGTAATTAAATTATAATAAAATATGTATTAGACTCCAAGAGTATATTTATATTTTTATCATATTTCAATTGTATTTTAATTATACATTATTTAAAGTACTATAAAGTATCAATGAATTTGTAATATTACCTGATATTTTAATTATACATTATTTAAAGTGCTATAAAATCAATGAATTTGTAATATTACCTGATCGCACATTTCGTCGGTGTAGCGTTCCAGAAAATCCTTCAAGGCCTCTATCTTATCCTCGGTGTAAGTAGACAAATCGACTGTCTTGTATTCGTACAGATATTGGTACCAGGAATTGACAGGTATCGATGGCGCCGTTTGCGCCTCGTTATGTCGTACGATCGGCGTCACTTGCGTATGCCTGCTTACCAATTTACGCCATACATTCTCAAATATTTGCCGCTTATTCGGTAGCAGCTCGATGTATCCGTCTCTCTGATCGTCCGCCTTCCTGTCCGTTAGATTTATCGGCACGCTCAGCAAATCGGCGGTAGACGTAACCTGATCGTAATTAAATGCGAAAGATATGATCGCGCCCGGTGCATCATCAACTGCGCGGGGCCACACAATATATCTCCCATACGGCACCTCTCACAAATACGATTAAACAATCGCGAGCATTAGGGGATTTATAAACTGCTTCTTGCCCGATCGAAATCAGGATAAAGTGATTAATAAATAATTTATTGCGATTTGTGAATGCCGCTGCGATATTATTGTCGATTCGCTGAGGCTGGTATTTATAGAGGCGGAATTAATAGAAATTTACGATAATCGCTGTAATACACTGCGGCTTAGAATTAGCGAACGCTAGCAAACTATCAATATCCACGCTCGCACACACGCGCGCGCGCGCGCGCTGGTAATGCGCGCTGTCGAGACGTAATAAAAATTTTCAAAAATTTGCGGACCGTGTTGCTCGACGCTCGAATATGACCTCGATCGAATAGATATTCAAGTCGCGGCCGAAAAGTTTCGACGACGGCGGAATGAAAAGTCGCGACGAGTAGTTTCGACGAAAGTTATGAGAACACTCGAGTCAATGCGATATGCAACACGTCCCGTCCATGTAATTTTTACTTTCAACTGAAGAATTCAATGCAGTATTTTCCATTCAATTTACTTACTTTAAAATGTTAATTCAAGTTTAATTTGTTACAATTTTTTTAAGCTTAATTTTTTAAAGTTTTTTTTTAAGATATCAAATTAGATTAATCGTAAGTCTTTTCCAATCGTTGTTAAATATAAAACATAATAAATTTCGGTAAAAATAGTTCCCCGTTAATGATTATTTATTCTCAAGGAAAAATAAATAATTTCTTTTAAGAAACCAACAAAGTTTCAATTTGATTAATCATTTCTGTCAAAATGATAACTCAATTGACTGATTGGAGTGGGATGAAGATAAAGATTCTACATAAATTAAGCTGAACTGTAACTTTATTATGGACCACACACAGAAATTGTGTTCTTCACCTAAGAAGACTAAAAGGGTCGAAACATGTACTACGAATAATATAAGTATTTAATTTATGTCATCTTGTATTAAAATAAAGATTATGTKTTTATAGAATTATAATATATCAAAAAAATTAATTTAAGCGCTTAGAACTGCGAAAAATTGCTCGTTATAGGCCGTTTAGTTTATTGTTGTTTGTTGCATAGACGAGCGGAAAGTCAAAGGTTAATTGTTATCAAATTAGATATTATTGCATTAAACCCCCTGATTATTTATCTTTTTACAGGTTAATAAGTAACGTTTTATATCAACTTTAATTTTTATTGGGAATAGTAGATTGACCAGATCATGATTCTTTAATGTTATACCGCAACTGTAATTTTTAACGTCCAAAACCAGAAGTATGACTCTTTAATGAGTCGGACTGTGATTCTTTAATGCTTTGCAAACCTCAATCTCGAATAACGGCCTTGTGTTCTTGACGACGTTGGCATCGACCTCGGCACCGCTTCCCAAATCATGCCACCGACCAGGAAATTTATAGATCGCGGTTCTTACGCGATTCTCGTGGTCCTCCCTTTGCTCCTGTATATGTTTCACTATAGCGTCTCTACCGTCTTCGGTAAGGGCAATGTAGAATTGACCCTCTTCGGACAGAGACGGTGCGTATCCGATGAAAATCTTTTCGTCGGGAAATGCGTGAATCTCATCCTTTACCGGCAGGAAATCGCTGCTCTCAGAGTGTAAATCTATATTGTCCTCTATAATGTCCTTCCTAACGTGCACCCATGGATATTCCGTGGTGACGTCTTCACCAATGATGCAACCAATGATCTTTTGGGTCAGCGGCGACAGATCGATTCTCACAAGTCCCGGTATTCCCTAAAATTAAATCAACGTAAATTTAACTTGATATTAATATATGTCCTTCTTTTCTCTCCGAAAGAAGTGTATCTTTTAAAACGAAATATTGCGAAACCTGAAGAGAATAAAATTGTCGGAAAATGTCGGCTAAATGTTGGATATGTCTGACATATTAGATACATTTAAAATTAATGAATTATTTCTTATTCAGGTATAATTCCGCAGAATTCTTTTCGCGAATTCTTTCAAAATTCTTACATTACAATTCAGTAACTCGAAGTTTTGAAAATAGAATAAACTGCTGGCACGCTGAAATATTCACCATCGACATGGAATATCGAATTTTCTTCGGCGGCTCGGTTATCTGCGTCGCGTTAAATTTCCAAATGTCGCTCACTGACGGTCGGGAATAGGCGTAAGCATTGAGATCATAGACAGTTCTCCGTCTTCCCATTGATGGATCATCCATTTCTATACGGATTTTCTTCTTCGCCTCTTTTTCCCAATCTTGTACAGCTAACAGAATAACGAAATAGATAAAATAATTGACGAATACTATATTTAGAAAGTAAGATTATAACAAATATAATATATAATTCTCCAATTTTTTAAATAATGTAGCAGAATTTTATTTATTAAATAAATTAATTATATGTAACATGAAATATTAAAAACCTTCTGATAAACCCTTTTAATGAACTTTCAAATGGTAAATTGCTTAATAAAGATATTCAGGTCAGTTTATTTTAGTATAAGTCGGTCGATTTATCCGATTCGCATAATTCACATTTAAATAAACCAAATTCAATAATTTCTTTTATTATTTCTGGCAACTCGATGCTTTAAATCTCATCATTCATATTTGAACATATTTACGGTCGACTAAGTTTACGTTTCATTGTTAACACAGTGCGTACTTCCACCTGACACGCATATCCGATATGCATTATCGATCTTCGTTCGGCACATAATTTTAATCCATTCGTTACAAAGTTTCAATATTTTTACATTCAACGTTATCGATGTTGTTCTTTCGAATGCAGCATTTTGTATGCTTTAACCCAGATTATTTCCGTTAAAGCATGGAAAGAACGATTTTGCTGTATCTACAAATTTAACTAGGTACAGATCTGAAAATAATATATTATTTAAACCATCGAAATTATGTAGAATGCTCAAATTGATTGCTAGAATGTCAAAACTTTTTGCAGCATTGTCATCAACGCTTAAGCGTTCTATATAATTATCTTGTCGTCTATCAAAATTATTTTTAGATCTGTATCTAGTTAAATTTTTAGATACTTCAGCAGAACCGTTCTGTCCGTGAGAATATTTGTTTTTTAACTAATAAAATCGAACATTTTTATTATATGCAAATTTGAAAAAATATACGCTGCACAACGTTTCAAATTTTTCGTATTCGGTGTTGTTGCGACTTTAATTTTCCCGTCGGAGAGTATCAAAGTAATAAACGAGTGCATCAAGATATCGCTCGATATGGGTCTAACGAGTAAGAAACACGCACGTATCATTAATATCAAATGTATCATGAAATATTCATCAGTTAGCATTACGTCAAATTTTCTCTCGGAGACTATAACCTACGCGGTTTTTTCTCCTCCTCCCATTCCCTTTCTTCGTAAGGTTTTTCCTCCTCCGAGTCGAGGGATTGTTCCACCTCGAAAAAGTCATCGTAACTGTACTCCTGCTCGGTATCGACCTCCTGCAACTTCTCAACCCCCGTCATTCTTTCCGCATTTACCTCGCGCAATTCCTCCTCCATGATGTAAACTGCCCGCTCGATTATTTCACGTTTCCGGGACTCCGTTGATGCGATCGACGTGGTATATACAACCACGCGCGTTCAGAAAGAACAGTTTTGCTGAAGTATCTAAAAATTTAGCTAGATACAGATGAAAATAATTTTGTTCAAAATAATTATGTAGAATTATGTTTAAGCATTGATGACAATGCTACAGAAGGTTTTAACATTCTAGCAGCTAGTTTCTCATACAGCGGACATCCAAGAGACATTTTACATGCGTTGTTTGGATTGAGCGTCCTACTTAATTATTATATTTTGAGTTCAAAATTATTTTCAGATCTGTGTTTAACTAAATTTTGAGATACTTCAAAATCATTCTTTTTTATAGATACATACGTACAAGTATAATACGTGTACGAATCGATACGACGTGCAGTGAATGTAACCCGAATGCGATGAACGAAATGAGAGAAAGAGACAGAAGAAATCTTCTCGTCCGATCGGCGAAACGAGCAAATTGGGTTCGTTCCAAGCCGGTGTAACAATTTTTTAATCCGTACTGTATTAACACACCGGTAGGGGGAAAAAAAAACGTGGCTGACGACGCACGTCGAGGCTTAACGAAATTTCAAGTCGGGTACATTTGCAGTTTGATTGAACATTGAAATCTCGGATTTCATCGTCGGGGCTCCTCCCCTCCCCTCCCCTTCCCCCCGTCCATCGCATAGCGCGAAGTGGATAGATGTTTCGGAATATCAATTTTTCCCTCGAAATTTTTACGTGCAAACGCAAGCGACGAGGGCGATTTAATTGTTTTTATATCAGGCGAATGAAAACGGGTCGCCCGTGCACTTAACCCATTTCGCAAACTCGATATACCGCAGATCTCGTCGGCGTTAACGAAATGTTTTGTAACCCAATGAGCAATTTAATTGCGCGACGATCGATTCGTTTAAATGTGATACATCGACAATTGATAATAATTGAATTAATGGATTTATTGTAAATAAATAATGGCAATATTAGTATATTGTGATAATAAAAGAAAGTACAATATGATTCATAATTATCATTGTGCGAACTAGTAATCTTTACTACGAATATTTGTCATGTATTCTTCGTACAACACACAAACATAAATACATTATAATTACATTTTAAAAAAATAAATAATTGTAGAGAACTAAGACTTTCTTTATTTGAATTTTTAAAAGATAATGCAATTGCAACGCTGAAACTCGCATAGTATTCTGGAATTATAATTAAAAGGTTTCCATTGGCCGGCTCTTGAAATGTAATTACGTCTGACATAAAATATTATTTGTTTGCAAAAGCGAACTTTTATTCATCAAATATAATAAATTATTGCAGCAATATGAATATCTGATATCAGTAACACAATCTACATTGAATTTGGCAATACCTTTATCCAAATAATAAAAAAACAATATAATTAGAGCATTCATATAATTCATATAATACTTTCATTGAGAAAGCTTTGCTTCTCATTATAACAGTATAATACTGGTTTTGTGTTTACACAAAATATATACACTACGTTCATAAATTTTCGCGAGCGCTCTTAAAAATAAAATAAAATCCACATTCTCTTACATAATTTTTTTTTATTTTGGCAATATAACTACAATAATTTGATCTTTTTAGCTATAAAATATTTTTAACTATAAAATAAAATAAAAATTTATCGTAACAGGTATTTCTATTATTTTATAGTTAAAAAATATTATGTTATATACAAATTGTGTTATCAAAATAAAAACAATTATGCAAGAATATGTGTTTTATTTTATTTTTAAGAATGTCCGGGAACTTACAAACGGCAATATATGCTAAGTATTTAACAAAATGCGAGAAGAGATGCGGAGATGTCGTGCAAATACAATATTAGAGTGATTCTAAATTCCCTGTTTTTAGCCAAAATTATAACTTGTCATTTGCGATACGATGGCGAGATAGAACACCTTACATCCTCATACGTACATACATCTCAATTCCCTGCAACGTTACGATGTTATGATTGCGCAGATCGTTCTCCACATTAAATACGAGACAAATATTTATCCAAGATTATGGCGACGTAGATGATAACTCCATTCTGCACGCAATGTGGGAAATTTTCCTGGTATGTGTATTTATACATATACGTACATGCGTACACATTTCGTATATACAGTTTGCGCTCTAATTGTCAGCGAAATTTATGACTTTCGCGAACGCGCGCGGAGCCGGTTCCAAACAATGCGTTCACTTGTCAAATATTCGACAAATTCAAATGCGCTGCATTTACGTGTGATGGATTTAACTGTGTT
The DNA here is from genome assembly GCA_037157785.1 of Cephalotes varians. Lineage (NCBI taxonomy): Eukaryota > Metazoa > Arthropoda > Insecta > Hymenoptera > Formicidae > Cephalotes > Cephalotes varians. Next base: position 75,746 of record JANQDE010000182.1, read on the forward strand.
GTCACGCACAATTAGAACATTGTCACGTCGACATGCATTATCGTGTCCGCATGACGTGACGCTTGCCTCGACTTAGCGAATATTTACTGAGTTGAAAAACGAACAAATAAATAAAACGGAAGAAACAAGAGTGAAGGCAAGGCATGTGAATCATTGAAGACATTTGGAGCTAAGGAGTCAAAGTAAAGTTGCATCGAGCGATAAAAAATAAACTAATGCAAATGCGCACTGATGGCGCGTACTCTAGCAAACAAGATTATGAATCACGTATGTTTTCGAACCCGCGTTATTTGATGCGCACTCGGATACTCCGTGCATTTACATTACATCATTCTACTTCCGAGTTTCAAGTATTCATAATGTGCAGCCATTAGAAGTAATAAGTATCATTTTTACGACTTACTTCTGCGTTTTCGATTCCTTTTGGCACGCGCACCGTGCCGAGCACTTTTCTGAAAAATGTATCTTGTACCCGATGTGAATCGGTAAATCGTAAAAAAAATGCCGTTCACGTCTTTTTAAAGACGTTCTATTAACGGCAGACAGAATTTCGCGCAGATATTGCGTAGCTCGCGGCTCACAATGCCGTGACTTTTTTATTTGAGAGTTTCTTTACATCGCCCTTACTTATGCGCCGTAAGACGCGTGTATTACATGTATTACGTATAAGAGGTTCAGTCCCGTGATAACGGAAACTTTGACTGCCGGTTGTATCATTCCATATCGTTGCGCGACATCAAAGCGACGCTGGTACATTTGTATCAATTGAAGCGTTTTAATAGAAAAATTTTTAATCAAATTATTACTATTTTCGCGGGCACATACACGACGACCGCATATTTTGTATGCGCTTCAACGATCGTTATTTTCAGCGCGATTCGGATGGTGGCCCCGGTAATCGGCGATTCGCGCGCGATTCGCGCGTTGGAAAAATAGATTCCGGCGTTTAGACAATTTGGCTTCGCAGCCGGGCCGTACGGCGATTAATCAATTGCAAATATATACCGCACATAGATTGGAAATACACGCTGCCTATTTCCTGTTTAATCGAATCAAATTGAGATGGTATTTTCCCTGTGTCCGGTCTCCCCATTTATCGGACCGAAATGTCGAGTAGTGCTTTCCTCTTCGCCAATGTAGAAACGTAAACGATCCGAAATGCGCTCACTGACGATTGATCGGTCAAAGGGAAAACCACCAGAAAGTCCTCGTCATTTCTAGAAACAAGAAATGCAGAAAAATAGCGAGCAAAATCAAATCTTCGAAGCTCACTATCCTCCCGATACAATATGCATATTAATATTTTTGCACAATTTAATTGCGACAGCTTTCTCTAGTAAAAATGCAGATATATTCTTGACACTTTTAAATTATGTCACGACTATTTCCCGTGTTCTTATGTAAATATTTCCACACACTCACGTCCAAGGCTCTCCTATCATCATTTTTATTATATCTCTTCGCTGTTAAATTTATCATTCATAATGCTACTGGAAGCTGAAGATAATTTATTTATAAACGGTGTAAGGTGAAAGGAAAAAAACGAGAAGAGAGATAGAAGAAGAGAGTAGTAGTCTGCAGGACTGTAAGTAGCACTTTCTCTCGCGGAGCCGCAAAAGATGCTCCATTGCGAACGGATGTTAAAACATCCGGAGACCTAGAGATCAAGAACGCGCGGCATTTATAGTCGCGTTTATTTCGAAAATTTAGAATAGAGCGCTTTTTTTAAGTTCCGGACGGAACTTTTACGAACTGCTTTTGCAATAGTTGGCGCGCCAACGGGGCGAACACTTTATCGTTCTAGCTTTTATTTGGCGCATCCGTTCGCCCGCGCGAATTCGGAGCTCCCTGTGGATATAGAGGCTCGTCGGGACAAACGGTGCGGCACGGCGCGGCCGTACAAGCGATGCATTGAAAATATTGGGTTGTTTTTAACGCCACCGTTCATCCCGGCCGACATGAATTTTTACGACGATTTGACAGCCGTGAGATTTTCATATGAAAGCGTCTCCCGTCGCGCCCATTAGAAAATTATTTGAGATACGGGATTTATGTTCGGGAATTGCTTGAATTTTCGGAAAAGGCAGGATGCAGAATGATGCAAACGCTTCGAGGCGTATGATACATACCAATTCTGCTTGTTATAAGATACTTAATGAGCTAATTTTTCAAGAAAAAATTTTATTTTTCTAAAAATAGAAATTATAAAAGAAAAATTTAGGTAACAAGCAAATTTTAAAAAAATATTATATTGTACAAGTATACACAGAAAACAATTTCACTGAATTATCCAAAAATTTAAATAGATACAGATCTAAAAATAATTTTGTTGGATATCAAAATAATTATGTAGAAAACTCGTGATGAGTAAAAAAAGTTTTGACATTCTAACAATCAGCTTGAGCGTCTTACACAATTATTTTAATAATTCAACAATATTATTTTCAGATCTGTAGCTCTAGTTAAATTTTTTAATATTTCAGCAAAACCGTTCTTTTTGTGTATCTACAAAATTTTATAGATACCGTGTATCTAAAACTTTAGCTAAATATAAAAATAATTTTAGATCAAAATAATTATGTAAAACACAAGTTGATTGCTAGAATGTTAAAATTTTCTGCATCTATTGTTCATCATGTCTGAATCTCCTACATAATTATTTTAATCCAACAAAATTATTTCAGATCTGTATCTAGCTAAATTTTCAGATACTTCAGCAATACTGTTTTTACCAGATAAAATAACTTTCTTCTTCGTAATTATATTACAATATATTTACTATATAATATATTTATTTATTATATTGATATGTTTGTACTATACACTGTAGAGTTATTCAAATTATAGATCCATATGCATTCACAACTACTCACAATTTTTTATTACGTGCTACCTACGTATCTATTCCGACAGTATTGCACGTCCTACAAGCTTTTACTTCATTTATTTCGCTCGTGGTAAAGGTTTTTCGAAATTAAATCGTTCCTATTCTATTGCGAAAACAGACAGATCGCACAGTCGTCGCTCGTGCTTCTGAAATTTTCATTCGGATCGCTTCGCGCGAATGTCTGACGCGAAGCGACGAGCCCGAAATACAGCGCAGCAACCGATATACATCGAACAGACGACCGATTTAATCTCGTCCTGTCACTCACCATCGCCGACGTTTAGCAAGCGATTCTATTTTTATTTTCATTATAAATTATGCCGAAACGATGATATGTAAATGGTTTTGCAGTATATGTCGTAAATTGTATTATATCTTTTTATTTGTAACAACAACGATCGAGCAAAAACGATGATTTGTTCATATTTCGAAAAAAAATATTTTTGCCCCATCGGAGACGTTAAAAAACGATGTTTAGAACGTAACAATTTTTCAATTTTCACTTTTAAGGTGTTGAATTAATCGATATGGAACTTTTTATAAAATCAAAGATTATATTTTAGAGATAAATTTGAGAATATGAACCGTGAGAATCTGTTTTCTTTTAGAACGTTTTCAGCAAAAAACAGCAGTTTTTAACAGATACAAATGGCAGTACAGATTGATTATTTTGGATTACAATTCTCTGGATCGATAAAAAAACATTGATAAAAAAATGGAGAAAAGTTTCTGTGTTGGAAATTCAAGTTTGAAATGCTTAAGTGTCATATTTAGCTAAGATATTTTTTGCAACAAATTTGTCATCTATAATGGAGGATTTTCAAAAAAGCTTATAATAATATAAAATTACCAATTTGTCAATATCAATTTAATCAGGTAAGAGATGATGTTCCATCTTTTCGAGGATCATATAAAGTCGGACAGAAATTCTCTCTCTTTCTCTCTGCGCGCACGCGCATGTGTGTGTGTGTGTGTGTGTGTGTGTGTGTGTGTGTGTGTGTGTGTGTGTAAGAAAATTTTCCTTTCTCTAAAGAATATGGAAAGATGTATTTAAAATTCTATCAAAAAAAAAAAATAAAACAAATTAATGTCCCAATAATAAATGAAAAAAACATGTAAATCACAACTAAGTGAAAAAAGCCGTATTTGAATTCATTACATATATATATAAAAGTAGATTAATATGGAATATCTGTTTTTAAATTAATTAGATTATTTAAGAAATATCTTAGTTATAACGCCCAATTAATGAAAGTCTTTAAAATTTTAGTATTACCTTCCAACTTTAGTATTATCAGAATTGAAAATTGTGAAAATGAGGGGGGTTTAAAAAATGAGATGTAATGTGGAATAAAATTATATACTTAAAACATGGTAAAATTTTAGGAAATTTAGGAACAGTATAAAAAAAGAACAATTTTGCTGAGAGAAGTAAAATTTTATTGGAGGCATAGATCTGAAAATAATTTTGATAGATCATCAAAATAATTTTGTTAAACTTTGGAATCTTAAAAATAATATGCAATGCTGCAAAAAATTTTGATTCTAGTAATCAACTTGAGCGTCTTACTTTGATAGTCTAATAAAATTATTTTCAAATTTCTACCTAAATTTTTAAATATTTCAGCAAAACCGTTTTTTCCGTGTACTGAATTTCTTAAGAATCGATTTTCTGAAGAATTGATTAATGTCTTATCTATTTATTATCTATTTATTCTATTTGTATGTAGGACAAATCGGGGAGGATTGTTACAACTACAGCTTTGGTGATTTAAAAAAAATAGACGTAAATTTATGTACATTATATACGTTAGTATATCTACATCCCTTAGGTGTTAAAACAAATATTATTCTTCTATTCTAAATATATCGTACAAATCGTACAAATAAGTTTATTTAATTTTAAATAAAACTGTGAAAATGTGACAATTAACCTCGTACCATCATCGAAATTGTTTATCACACTTCAAGATTAGTAGTCATATATTCAGAATTGTTTGCAATAACGACTTAATGCATGGTAATTTATATTAAATTCTAAACGGTTTGTCAGACAGATAAAGTATTTTCACTACTCTAACGACTTCCAAAATAATATCAGACGGAATTTTACCTCTATCTATCTCCCTTTCTTATTTTCGTATCATAGTTACAGTTAATCTCAATCAGTTTAATCTCTGAATGATTATTCAAGCCAGTGTCGCTAGATAGAAAACACAGCTTTCTCGAAGAAATAGGTAGAAAGGCTCATTTAGGACAATCTACCCCACATGGCCGTGTTTAGTGAGATTATATTCACAAATTTTGTTACAGTAATGATTAACTAATTATAGTCAAAATTGATCCAAGACATGCCCATTTTCTATGATTACAGTGAAATTGCAATTGATAATGCCAAAAACTACAAAAAGGGAAAACAAAATAAGAGATCAGAAAAACTCACCAACTTAATTTTCTTAAAAGTTGTAAGTAAAATACGCGATCATTTTAGTGCAAACCATTTTACATCATAAATTAACAACATAAATTATTACGTCAGCAATCTACAGTATAAAAAAGAGAATTTTCTGGTTCTATATTGATTGAGTTATAAGCTTCTTGACAACCAATCTGATATGACAATCTGTCTTTCTTACACTTATCAGTCGTTATTTACTTCTTATAAGATAAAAGTAGATAATAAGCTACTAATATGAAATAAGTGATAGAATATGTCTCCTCAACATCTTTTTTTTTTTTTAAAGCACTGCATTCAATCGCTAGAAATGGTTGTAGTTGCTGCAAAACATGCCATAATAAACAGACTGTGTTCCCTACATAATTATTTTAATAATTCAACAAAATTATTTTCATATCTATCTAAATTTTTAGATATTTTGGCAAAATTTTCTTTTCGTGTAGCAAATTTCTTAAAAATTTATATTATCTATTTATTTTATATTATATACATACACTTATCCACCGTTATTTTTTTCTTATGTATATATAAACAATTTCAGGAACTTATGCAACAATGACGATGGTCGGTGAGCGAAAAACTTGCTGCGTTCAAACCGCGTGGTCTCGAAATAAGACCAGAGTGCATTTTACGGAGGAAGATGTGAGCGATATAATCCTAAAAGTCGGATGCAACGACGGCGATATGATGCAAAAGTAGCGCGACATGGTTGTAGCATCGTGCAAGAGTTGGGAGGGATCCGGGGGTTAGATAGGGCGGTATCGCATCGTCGGCTCGTAAAATCTCATGAGGTCGCTGTCTCGGTATCGGAAGATGTCTCGTGAGCAAAGTAAGAGCGAGATGGAGAGAAAGTAGAGACGCCGCAACGACGACGAGGACGGAATGTCGCGAGATGTATATTCGATCTGAGTGAGGTAAGTCTGATCGAATGGGCAGGATGGCGGTCCATCACAATTTCACATTTCACGAGCTGCCGCTGCTTGCTGCTACCTGCTACTGCTGCTGCTGCTACCGCTGCTGTTGCTGCCGCAGCAAGTAAGCAACGGCATTCTACCGCATCTGCCACTCGCTCGCGGCAGCGATTTCCACGCGAGTTCCTGGCGGATATTTTAAGGGAAGGCTCGTCGACATGCTATATCCCGCGTTTTCCTGCGCAGAAAATCTCTTTTCGCAGCCTCGCAGAAAAAGTCGTCGTCATTTTTCGAAATCTAATCCTGTATTTCATCCGCTCGTCTCTGCTCGCACGTAAAAATCGTGCAAATAAAAATGAAATAAAGAAAAAGAAGTAATTGTTCCTGGAATAATCTCCATTATTTGATCCGAAAGAGTTGTGCTTGTTTTATAAATTGGACGCATGTTGCATTCGTACATCATACAATATGAATGGAGATAGATTTATGTACATATGTAGATTATGTATGTATATATGCATTATGTACGTGTACATGTATGTACGTGAATATAAAATACTGCTTTGCGCATTGCGATTCTACACTACTTCATATAAGTTGATGCAGTTATTTATTTTAACATATGAAAATAGATTAAACAATTTTGAAATTAATATAAATGATAAGAAAAGAGAGAGAAAGAGAAACAGAAGAAATAGTAAATTAGTAAATGAACAAGAATAAGTAAATTAGATAAATTTAATAAATTAGATTTAATAGATTAGGTTTAATAGATTAGAAGTATATAGAATTGATTAAATAAATTTTTAATTTAATAAAGATATAAAACAGATATAAAAACAGATTCGTATGACAATGATAAAGTTTAAGACACAAGAAGTACATTTAGATGTAGAAAACTGTTTCAATAAGAAATAAGGACAAAATGAGGATTATCGCGGTGATATATTGATTGCAGACAAGAAGGAAAGAACAATTTTGCTGAAATATCTAAAAATTTAGCTAGATACAGATCTGAAAATAATTTTGCTGAACTATCAAAAGAATTATATATACATAATTATTATATATAGCTAATTATATATAGCTAAATTTTAAATAAATTATAATTAATAAATTTAGATAAAATTTATATAAATTATAACTTTACTATAATTTTAGCTAAATTTTTAGATATTTTAGCAAACTTACAGCTTTGAATAAGATTTATTATAATTGATTGTATTCCTTATTTCGAAATACGACATTGTTTTGTTCAAATCTTATTCACAGTTCAAAGTTTTAAAAATAGACCTGTCGCCTTCTAAAAGTTAATTACGTTTGAGTGCTTTACATAATTATTTTACATATTTTAACAATCCAACAAAATTATTTTCAAAGTTATATCTAGTTAAATTTTCAGATACTTTCAAAATCTGTTCTTTTCATGTACAGAAGTGCCAATCACTTTTCCATTTGAACAAATTTGAAACGTTTCTCTTCTTCTTCTCCTTTCCTTTTTCTTCTGTCTCTATTTTAGATTTCCTTAAACGCTTCTCTTATTAGAATGTCTGGCATTTAGCTTGCGACACAATTATCCTTTGTTCTACGGATGAAAATTTCCGAGCATCCGAATAACTCCTCGTAATATTCCTACGGTTGATCACGCGTACATACAGACAGGCACAGATAGGTATCTCGTTAATGACGGGAGAAAGAGGAGGCCAATCCCCGATCATCGAGATGGAAGCTGGATCGCGTAACACGATGCGTATCTGCGACGACGCGTAAGCCCGATTTACTTATCGGCGCTACGAGGGCCCCGGTCGTAGGCAGCGGATGATGCATATCGGGTTAACGAGAGAACGTGCAACCGAGAGAAACGTGATTAGAGCGCGGGTGGAGGTCCGTGTGCACAGATGGACGACGGTTGGTTAATTTTCAATTAACCGAGGGAGCGAGCGCAACCTCTCGTTCGCTGGACGAGGGACCGGATTATATCCAACGACGGCGATCGGCACGTCGGATAGCCAGGTGACTGCCGACCTAGGCTATGTAATGTACATCCCGGGGTGTACACTACGCGTTGCGGGCTTCTCTTTCCGATCGCAGCCTCCCCAGGATTGATTGGACACAGCAGTGTGCGCCGTACTCGATTAAATCGTCGCGCGAATACGAACTCGCGCGCCTCTCTCTCTCTCTCTCTCTCTCTGTCTATCTGTCTCTCTCTGCTTCTCTCCTCTCCGAAATAACGTCCCCAAAGCCTCCTCAAAGCGCTCCGCGCGCATCATGTCGGCGTAATCGCTAATTCATCGAGGGCTCGTGATCGGCGTCGCTATCATCTTCGCGTAATACCGCTAACGAAGTAATCGGGGATGTGGCAGAAGCTATAACGCGATATACGCATTACGCGCGATGCAACGTGTTGTCGTTATGATGTCGTTCACCTTCATTCACCATCGTTTATTAACGACATGATACATTCAGATTCTAAATTCTTGTAATAAATAAATATGACTATTCTTTAACGTTTATTTTTACACGTTATCAAATTTTTTCAATATCAGTTTTGACTTTATTATTTTCTCTTTTCTTTAATATATAATTAAAATTTTTTCTCGGTAAATCAGACGATTTAACGCATTTATTGATGTTACACATAAAAAAATATTAATTATATATTACATTTTAATTATTATAAAAAATATTATAAAAATTATTAAAAAATTATTATAAAAAATATTTCTATTATCACTTATATAAAAAAATATGTTTAATATTATTAATTTAAATATATAGTAAGGAAATTAAGTGTATACACACACACACACATATACAATTTTTGTTTCTTTTAGCAAATAGCATATATTATTATATTTTTTACTTTTTTTAACTTTTATCAAATATGTGTATCGATTGTTGAATAGATCTTCCTCTTTTTTTCCCTCACTTATTTGATTTATAATTGCTATTTGTTTATAAATAATTTCAAATGTACTAAAATAAATCAAGTTTATATTCCTAATTTATAACTATATTTCTAAGCTAGATATGAATATTAATTACTCTGTAATTTATGCGCGATATACGATTTGCAATATACATACTAATTAATTTTCCTTTGATGAATTTTCCATTAGCAAGCGAACACTAAGTAATGATAAAATATATGAACTTGAGGAGATTCAAAAAATTTGTAAGTCTTGTGTAAAATATTTATTTCATGGAAAATAAAAAATATTAAAAATAAATATTATTATAAATCGAATAAAATTAAAATATTGTTCGTGATTAATTATAATTTAATGATAATCTAAAACTACTTCTCTTATTTAATTATCTATTAGAGTAAAATAGAGTACGGGCCGTTCTTTTTTCTCGTCCGGATGATAATCACAAGCGTTTTAAATACATATCCGATTTTAAGATCGTTTCCTCGATCACTGGTAATCAGTGGACCATTCTTCCGCTTCCTTTCTCGTTTCGTTTTTTTCTCCACCAATCCTTTACACGGAATTCTTATTCCCCCTTTCTCACAACCCAGGTGGAAAACACACTCTGGCGAGGGTCGTTCAATTTCCCTTTTCTTCTCTCGCGAACACAACGTCGAGCCGCCATCTCGTTAGTAACGCGATCTTTTTTACGCGCGAGACAAGTAATTTTCCTGCCCTTCTTTTTTTTTTTCGTCCATCGTGCCGAAATTGCCGGGGCTCTCGCGTTACCGCAATTAATTTTCCGCCGGGTAGAAGCGCGACTATCAATCGGGCGACGGCGAGCATGTCCTTTTTCATTGCGCGAACGTCGCCCATCCTTCAAGCGAAACTGAATCTTTATTACAACGAAATACTATCCTCGCTCGGTAAGACGGGAAAACTTGTTTCGCTAGGAGCTCGCAAGAAAGATCTATATACGCGATGTGCCGCCAATGTCTTCAGTTTCATCTCGGATCTGGTGGATGCTTTTGCTAGCAGAGCGTAGGATTCTGTTGTTAAAACAGGATAAGCTTGACGGAACGATAACTTCGTCGACAAGCGCGAATACGAACGCTCCGTAAAATGAATGTAAACCTGACACGCGACGATAAAATTGCAAAATTCGACGCAGAATTTCGATCAGGTCGCAAAATATATATAACCATACACGGAAAAAATTTTGTTGAAATATCTAAAAGTTTAGTTACATAAAGATCTGAAAATAATTTTGCTGTCAAAATAATTATGTAGGAAACTTAAACAATGAACAATGTTGCAAAAAATTTTGTTACTCTAACAATCAGTTTGAGTGTTACTAGTTACATACATGAAAGAATGGTTTTGCTGAAATATTAAAAAACTTAGCTAGAGATATGAAAATAATTTTATTGGAATTATCAAAATAATTATATATAAAATTCAAGCATAATGAAGAATACAAAAAAATTTTGATATTCTGATTTGATATTCTATTCTTATACACACGGAAAGAATGATTTTATCAAAGTATTTACAAATTTAGCTAGATACAGTTTTTTGAATAATTTTGTTCTACCTATCAAAATACATAATCATGTAGGACGCTCAAACTGGTTGCCAGAATGTTAAAATTGTTTGCATTGTCATCAACGCTTAAGCATAATTATTTTAATGGGATCCAAAACTTATTTTCAGATTTGTATTTAACTAATTCTTTAGATATTTCAGCAAAACTGTTCATTTCGTGTAAATCTATAGGCGTTACGAAAATTTATTGTACATTTCAGTGAGTAGAAATGAAAATTTTTATAAATACAATATTGTCATACTTTTCTCAACTCCTGTTTTTTTCTTTAACTATCTTATTTGCTATTATATACAATTACTATATAATTACGATAAAAAGATCACAATTTTGAATTTGACAGAAGTACTCGAGTATCGTAACCAGAATTGTTAGAATATCGCATCGAATTGGAATAATCATCAGAGTTCCATGTGCTCGCTAAACGCGAGAAAGTTGCTTTAAATCGTCGTTCGTGCAATCTGCTCTGTTGTCGTTTTACAAGGCAACTTCCAGGCAATAGGATCCTTCAGGAATTCAAGTCATGTCTCGTCGATGGAATGCCGCATCGTGAAGGCAAGTCAGGAGAAGGTAGTCTCGGGAGGAGGGAGGGAGGATAAAGGCGATCAACTACGAAGACGGCCCCTTACCGCACCTTATATATATGTGTAATAACAATTAACATCAATAGTGCACCTGTCGCTCCTGTATATTGTTGCAGCTTACTCTCATTGACGGCGCCGTTAGCTTCCGATGTTATCTCCGTATGCAACCAGGTATTTCCGACCTACTTCCGCATAAATATTCCGTTTTTCAGATCAAGTGTAGGCAAAAGTGATTAATTTCCACACACACACATACACGCGCGCGCACACTCATTCACTCACTCTTTCTCTCTCTCTTTCTCTTTTTCTCTCTCTCTTCCGTCCTTCTCATAGTTCATAAATATAAATATTACTTTTGGGAAACCACTGTCGCGCGCGTGCGGTTGAACGTGACAATAGCAGAAGTTCTAGCTAAATCGCGTCGAATTGCGTTTTTTGCGTATTTAATTTACATCCGGTTGGTCATGTGGTTGTTGCGGTATCGCTGGAGTTCAAATTTTAGTTTAATGGACACCTGCATGCTACAATTACCGGTTTGCCGATTGCCCTATTCACACGTCAAACTGAGTTTTTTTTATATTGAATCAAACTTATTGATTTCATATATGCTACAGAAATGATGGCGAATACTACGCGGCTAATGTTATGTTCAACAAATTTAATTAAACTTAACTATTAAAATTTTATGAAAATTCTTTCTATAAAAATTCGTTAATATTTTTATTTGATCAATTGTATTAAATTAAAGATTCATCTGTAAAAATTCATTCTCTTGACGAGTTTTTAAATTAGAAAAATATTCCTCGAAAATATCTCTTAACATGATCGTAAAAGTGATTGACAGAAAGATCGTTTTCGACGTGATGCGCGTTTTACGCGACGAAATGCTCTCTATTCTGGTTTGTTCGAAGTAACCAATCTGGTGCAACTTCCTCTCGCATGGAGGAATATCGAGTTTACAACTGATATTATCTACCTCAAGTATACGGCTCGTGCTTGAGAAAGACGGTGGTGTTGCCTGATAGTTGGCTACACAGATCAATGGCGTGCAGAAAGCATTTAAAGCACCCTGTTTAAATTAATTTCACAGATGTATTCACCGCGATAGTTATTGCAGTCGGTGCTGAATCTAAATCAATATTCTCCAAAGTAATGAATTGTTTGTATCTTCGAATTACAGTTTGTGTTACAGAAAAGAAAGAACAATAGCATGGGTAAACGAAACAAATAAATATTTTATCGTATTTTTATTTATATCTAATAAAATTTGTACGCGGATATCCAGTTTCTTTACTCTGAAAAAAATTAATTTTATTATTTTTACAGAAGGAATTTTTATATTCCTTCCATAAAATAATGAAATTATTTTACAGATTATGCTTCGGCCAATGAGAATCAGCCACGGCACAATTCTATTCTCTTGCGAATATCCCGTATTTTTTTTATTATAAATTGGGATATCGCAGAGCGAACGCGCATAAATTACACTGATACGACTCACGGTTCAATGTTTAGATAATTTATTCGCGCAAATGTTTATGTGGATATATGAAACCGAATATTTCGAAATAAACGCGAATTAAATTCAAAGTCACGTCGTTATTTTATTAAAATCCATATACATCGCGGAAACCTCTCTTTTATTCTGACGGTGAGGTAAAATCTAATTTAATGGTATGCAAATTATCGAGAGCGCGCTAATATGCGTCAGGTGCATTGGCGTACATAGGCACCTGTTACAATATTATTACAATTATTTACAAGCGGGTGTAGGTCACAGCTCGTACCGAGCGTTCATTTACTTGGCAGACGCTCTGATTACCATACCCTTGATGAGCGCGCCGGTTTCTGTCGTCGTGAGTTTGTAAACAGCCGGTTCGTGGAATACCGGCGCACCATCAAAGTGATTAGGTGTTTGTCATTCGTGCGGGCGATAGTTCGATTGAATTCCTAACTCCAAAAAGTGGTTTTAATTATCGACTGCGCGCCGTCGGACGCGGAGGGATAGTGGAGAAGCAATTAGCTTTTTGCGCGCCCGAGGTTGGCCCCCTTCCCACATCCACCGCCGCTCAAAGGAGAGAAATTCTTGCGAGAATTAAATGTCAATCAGCCATGACGTTCATTAAGCGGCGCCGTTTGTTCTAGTTTTTTTTTTATCTCCCCCTGCCCTTTCCCCGCCGTGCATAAAAGAGAGAGGGCTCATACCGTTGTCTGATTCTCATCTGAATCGCCATCGTCAATTTCCGCCGATACGTCCCAGATAATTTCTCGGCAATGTCGATAATTCCTGGACAATACGGTAGTTAGATTTCATCTAGATTTGCAAAATTAATGAAAGTTCAGACGTTACGACATTAATTGCGTATTAATATTTCATCAGCAATTTAGCAAGATCGAAAATGATAGATTGAATATTACACAAACGTTCGCGAGACGGCATTGTAGCGTTTCATCTTTTCCGAGCGATTCCCGACGGTTTACGGCAAATACGGTTTCGCGTGAATATTCCGAGCGTCCTCCGTAATGCAACAACACTTTCTAGAATTTCTTACGACGGGGCGAACACTTACGCTATGCGGCACAATATAGACACGTAGCTTTGATAAATGGTAACGCAAGAACAGCCATTTCTCGCTGCGGCGCTTCTTTGCGCGCTGCCTTTTCATGGTGAGGTAGGCTGCCGTTTTCCTTTACATAAAACATAATTACTCAGAGAGAAAGAGAGAGAGAGAGAAATGCCGAGTGCTCTCGCAACACAAAAGGCGACGAACACACGCTTCAAGGTTTCTCAGGTAGCGAGCGCGACCCGTAGTGTCTCTTAGCGAGAGCATAACAACGCGTTCAAGATCAGATGCGCATCTCTATTTCCGCAGAAACGAGTTCATTTTGTTCCTGTAAATTTCGTACGACACCTGCGTCCCGGGACACAACGCGACTTAATTTACGATTCGCCGCGTATCAGAGCGTCATTAAACGAAACGTTGTTGCATCTCTCTCATGCAAAAAAAAAACTGCAATCTAACTTCAAGGATTTTTCGATCTTATTTGAGATAAAGGTCGCGGTTTCTCCAACGGATCTTTCGAAAATTCCTCGCGGATATCAGGACTCGAACGGTGTCCCGCGGTGACAGGAAAACGCTTCCCCGTCATTCCAACGTCGTCGTCATCGATCCGACCTTCCTCTCGCAGTACGAAAGCGTAGAAATGGCCGCGCGTGCCCATTCGTATTCACGGTTACGTCCCCGACGGCAATTCTCATAAGTTTTTCCTCCAACTTTTCCGTATTCAATTTGCGTGCCACGTTGCGGTAGTCCTTCTCATTTTTCTCTATACCTTCGTGAGAAACCGTTCGATGGCAACTCAGGTATCGCGTATTCACTTTCGGCGAGCGCCACATTTCCGTTCAGGAACTGGGCGCGAGGAGAGGGTACCAAGAGATATCGCTCACCGCTCACATACGAGCCATTCGTTCTCTTTCGACGTTAATTATATCGTTGAAGATACATACCGAGAGAACTGCCGTCGGGAAAGAAAAATTAGA